>PCDI01000004.1:2732268-2958360 GCA_002778195.1 Raffaelea ambrosiae | reverse complement strand
GACGCCGGCATCGCCGGCTACCCCATCGTCTTCAACACGGTGCCCAACTTTCTCGACGGCAGCGACACCTACATCAAGGGCATCGTCGGCAAGCTGGTGGCGCCGCGCGCGCCGTCGTCGTCGTCGTCGTCGTCGTCGTCGTCGTCGTCGTCGTCGGTGCTCGTCGACCGCCTGCAGCCCATCCTGGACCACATCAACGCCACCTGGCCCTTTGCCCAGCACCGCATCTACGGCCACTACAACACCACCCACTACGCCAGCTTCCAGGCCTGGTACGCCGACAACTACGACCCGTCGCCGTCGGGCCACGCGAACCTGATGAGCTCGCGGCTGTTCGACCGCGCCGCGCTCACGGCCGACCGGGCGGCGCTCGCCATCGCGCTGGCCAAGATGTCGGCCGCGGGGCAGGCGACGGTGTACATGGTCGCCGGCCCAGGGGTGCACCAGGCGCAGCCCCGCGGGGGCGGGAACGCCGTGCTGCCGGCCTGGCGGCGCGCCTATGTCCATTCGAGTGAGTTGCCCCGAGCACCCGGCGAGCCCCAAGAAGGAGTCGTCAAGGAATCTATCCTTCTCGAGCACATACACAATCCCCAGCTTTGCATGCACCAGAATGGCCGTCCTTGCATACCGTCCCCCTTCTAACATGCACAGCTGCGAGCATCTCCTTCCCGTCCAGCAACGACGCCGCGCTCGAAGCCGCCCAAGAATTCTCCCAGTTCACAGGATCCGCCATGCGCGACCTGGCTCCCGACACAGGCGCCTACATGAACGAGGTGAGTTTCTTCCGCTCGTTTTGTCTTTGTCCGGGGCCGATCTGACGGACAGGCGTCCAAATTCGAACCAAACTGGCAGACGTCCTTCTGGGGCGACCACTACCCGCGCCTGCTCGCCATCAAGCGCGCGGTCGACCCCACGGACGTCTTCTGGTGCACGCCCTGTGTGGGCAGCGAGCGCTGGGCGGAGCAGTCGGATGGTCGGCTGTGTCGCGTGTAAGAGCAGGAGTGGGTGGGCAAGCGGTAGTTGCAGCACGAACACAGGCTCGTGACGAGAGAATCTTTTTGTATCAAAAAAATAAGACTGTTGTTCTCTTCCACACAAACGAGTCTACGCCAACGCTCTGGTCTATCTCAGGAACTTGGATGGTGGACGGTTGGCCTGGGGCCGCGAGCATGCGCGTGGTGTCCGTCAAGCTGTCGTCCATGGTAGCGACATAGCATGCATCACGGTGGGAGAGGAAGCAGGCTCGTGGCCACCAATTGGTGTTCTGACAGATGTCTGTTTTTTTCTGTTTTTTTTTCTGTTTTTTCTGTGTTTTTCTGTGCGCGTCGAAATCGCAACAACTATCACCACTTTCACGATGCCGCAACGGACATCTGTACAAAAACACAACGTTTCACTGCTTTGTCACTACGGCCAGAAAACGAAGGAGATTGCATGTGCCCTCGAACTTTCTAGTGCCCCAGTCAGGCGAGCTCTTCGAAATGCGGACCGAGAGCATACGCCTTTCGAGCCCACAGTACTTGTTGAAAGGGCGGGTTTTCAAGGGTCACGTCCCCTACGTTTCTGTTGCTCATTGCGCCCACAACGTTTGTGCGTCACAGCTTCCCAAGACATGTCAGCAAGCATCGACAACCCCCCCCCCCCCCTCTCCTCCTTGCGCGACAAGACCAACTTACATAGAGCTTCTGGTCCAGGTCGTAGTGGCCGCCGCAGCTCAGCTGGGGGGTCTGCGAGTACTGGTATTGCAGCTGCTCGCGCGTGTTTTGGAGGATCTGTCGATTAGCCTTCCGCGCATCATCCCTCCTCCCAGCGGGCCGTGCATGCCAGGCGCTCTCTCACCTCGCGGTAGCTCTGCTCCGGGTTCTCGCGCATGGTCCCGATAAAGGCATACGACATGGCGCCCGTGGCCGCGCCGGCAATGGCCGTGTCGGCCGACGTCTGGTCGTCTGCACAGCCGGAGAACATCCACACGTCCTTTTGCTCGTGCTCCCACTCCTCGTTCTGCTCGGCCAGCCCTTCGTCGTCGGCGCCGCCGTCGTCACCGTTGCGCAGATCGTGCAGCTCCCGGAAAAACGCCGAGGCGCTGCCGAAGAACTGGCGCGCCTCGGTCACCTTGTCGGCCGAGAAGCCGCCGCGCACGAGGTCCTGGGCCTCGGAGAACAGGTTCATGCCTTGCTTGAGGGTGCTGACAATGTTGATGTTGCCCTCGGCGTCGGGGCGGAAGACGTACGGCAGCTCGCAGGCGGACCCGGAGTGGCAGCAGTCAAAGAGGATGGTGAGGCGGGCGCGGGGATGCATGGGGGAGACGATGGTTTTGTGGAGCTAGCCCTTGGTCAGAGGAAAAGAAAAAAAAAAGAACTTTCAAGCCATGGACCGTCTAGGATGGGGGAGATACCGTGGTGCTGTCAATCTGGCCGGCGGTGGCAAAGTCGACGGGACAGATGGTGTCGTCGTAGTCGGTGGCCCGGCCGCCCTCGTCGCTCTGTGTCTGGCCTGGAAAGTCAGCGAGACAGAAGAAGAAGAAGAAGAAGAAGAAGAAGAAGAAGAAAAAGAAAAAAAAAAAGAAAAACGCAGAGGGCGTCCGTCCTACCCCCGTGGCCGGAATACGACAACCAGACAATGTCGCCGGCCTGGTTCTGGCTCGACAGCCACTGGAAGGCGGCCATCAGGTTGGCGCCGCTGGGCCACAGCGGCGTGCCCTCGTTCTCCGGGTCGTCGGTCAGGATGACCATGTCCTGGGACGAGCCGGAGAAGCCCCGGTCGTTGACGAGAAAATCGCGCACGTTCTGGGCATCGTTGATGCAGCCGTTGAGCTGGTGGCCGGTGCCGTAGTAGTTGATGCCGATGATGAGAGCCTTTGTGCGCACCATTTTCGTGTTCTGGACGGTGGAGAGAGAAGAGAAGAAAAAGGGCGAAGAAAGAGAGAAAAAAAAGAGAAAAAAAAAACAAAGAAAAAAAAGAGAAAAAAGAGAAAAAAGAGAAAAATAGTCGTGGGGACAACAACTTGACGATGAAAAAAGAGTTCACATCAACCGCAGATGCCCCCTCCAAGGCGCGGGACCAAAGTCTATTTATCGACTCTACATAGTCCTTCCTCGGAACCAACCGCGCAAGCACCCTCCTTCCTTTTTTTTTTTGAAACAGGAGCTGGCGTGGTGTGGACCGCTTTGCAAACGCAGCTGGAAACAGCAAACTTGCCTTGTTCATCGAAACACAAAAAAAAAGGGGGATCAAGTCCGCGTCGGTTTTCATATTTGCGAATGACCATGTACGGATGGACATGGAGACGATGTCCATCTGTTTCCCCTCCTTCTTCTTCGCCAAACCCTCACGTTCCTTGACAAAACAGCGTATCGTGCTCGTTCTCCCCGAAAAGGCCTCCCAGTCTGCTTCCCTTTTTCTCTTTGGTTGTTCAGCTGTCCCAGCGGGCCCTGCCAAGACTTTTAGCTCCCGCCCGTGGTCTTTTCAGCTTGCCATCTGGCATGTGTCCCATGTGTCTCGGCTGGTCCCAGGCGCTAAAAGCTGTTGCTTGCTGTTGCTTGCTGTTGCTTACTATGTACATGACGAGCAAGTATCCGATACTTGCGACGCCGGAAAATACAACGGGAGGACCGTCCAATGCCGGGTGGCGTCCTGTTTGTGGATACGTTCGGCCCCTCTCCAATCGGAGCAACCGTCCAACGAGGCTGCTCGTCAGCGCGCAAGTCTCTCTGTCTGGGTGGCCCCTCGGCCAAGCTTGTCCCTTCCCTTTCGCCTTTGTCACCTGGTCAGACTGTCCCTGTCATGACATTCTCCTCCTCACGTTCCCATACGTCTTGTGTATCCGGCCCTTGGCCGTGTCCAGACCTCCCGGGGCCGTTCCCCGTGCCGGGCCTTTTGTGGGCCACCATCTCCGGGCCTGGGCCGCCCTTCCGTCTCCCGTCTCCGTCCCCGTCTCCGTCCCCGTCTGGACGGCCCGCTCCGTCTTTTTGGTCGCGACCAACGCCTCCAGCAGGTCCGCCGCCTCCGCGGGTCCGTCGTGTCTCGCAAAGTCGTCCCGGATCGCCGCCGCCGCTTTCCGGTACTTGGGCACGTCGGGCGACGTGATGCGCAGCACAGCATCCCGCACGGCCGCCGCGGCCGGCCGCCCCGTTCCCAGGTTGATGCCCGCGCCCGACCAGGCCACGCGGCTGCTGACATCGGCCTTGTCCTCGGACCGGCCGGCACACACGAGCGGGACGCCGCAGCGGAGGGCGGCCAGCACCCCGCTGTAGCCGGCGTTGGTGACCACGACGCCGACGTGCGGCAGCAGGCGCAGGGGGGGGACCACGGCCGCCGTCCGGACATTGGCCGGGCGTTCCATCGTGGTGACGATGGGCTCCCCCCCCGGTACCTCCTCGGGCACGGCCGCCGTCGACGGGGCCGCCATGAGAGACTCTCCGTCGCCGCCGCCGCCGCCGCCGGCCACCGAGCCGTTGGCGGCTTCACTGGCGGCCTCGGGAATGGACGGCAGTCCCGAGGGCGGGGCGATGGGTGCTTTGCCCGGCGTGGGCGGCAGGTCTTTCTGGTGGACCAGCTGTCTGGCGGCCTGGCCTCTCGGGGCCGTCTCCGCGGAGCCCGCAAACAGGTCGTCCACGTTCTTGCCCGTCATGACCACCAACAGATCGTCGCAGCCCGCCAGGGCCTCGACGGTCGGCCGGATCAAGCGGCCGGCGTGGTTGGCCGCAGACGTGTCGTGCGGCACATGCACGACCTGCTCGCGGGGATGGGCCAGCAGCTCGTCCCACCAGGGCGGCCAGTCCCAGCTGTCGTCGTCGTCGGCCGGTGCATGCTTGCCGTTTTTTCCGTTCTTCGTGTCTGTCTCCTTGGCCGTGTCCGTTGCGCCTTCTAGCGTTGTTGCTTCTCTGCGGTCCTGTCTTTCCATGGCTTCTGGTTCTTTCCCTTTCTTCTTGCTGCCGACCGTTTCTTGTTGTTCCGCATCTTCGTCCGGGGGGCCGTCATGCTTCTCGTTCTTCTCCTCCTCCGTGTTCTGCCCCTTATTGTCGGCCTCGTCCTCTTTCCCATTCCCATTCCCATTCCGACCCTCTTTCTTGTCATTCTTCTCCATGTTCTTCTTCTGCTCCTCCTCGTCCTTCTCTTCTTGCTGCTTTCTCTTGCCACGGCCCCCCGCTCGGCCGCCCTCCATCCACGTCGGCAACAGCGGTCCCACAAACCGCACGGCTGGCAACATGTTCTTCCGCGGGAACTCAAACGCCGGCGTGGTCATCATGATGTGCAGGTCCGGCGACCGCACGTCGTCCGCATAGCTCCGCCAGCGGCCGCGCGGCGGCAGTCCCAGGGCGCGCCGCTGCGCGTTGAGAGACCGCGACATCCCGCGGATAAAGAACAAGATACCCAGCTGGTGGCGCAGGTAGTTCAGCAGGAGGCCCAAACGGGTGGTCGGCGGCGGCAGGCCGGTGCCCCAGGGCGGGATCTCGGGGTCGAGCGTGACCAGCGGGTTGATGCCGAGGGTGGCATAGGGCAGGCCGGTGAGGTCGTAGAAGCAGCGCGCCGCGTACGTGCAAAAGTCGACGACGAGGACGTCGGCGGCAAAGGGGGGGGTGTCACCACGACCCTCAATCACCCCCCGGTAGTCCTGGATCTGGGCAGGGATGCGGTCGAGAAACAGCCTCTGCAGATACTCGGCAATCTTGGCCAGGGTGATCTTGCCGTCGATGCGGTGGATGTGCGCGTCGTCCACCAGAGCGGCCTCGGACATGGCGACGAAGCGGGCACCAGTCTGGACAACCTTGGCCGCAAAGGCCGGTCCGGTCATCCAGACGACCTCGTGGCCGCGGCGGACGAGCTCGCAGACCACGGGCTGGGTTGGGTTGAAGTGGCCCGCGTAGGGGTAGGTCGAGACGAGGACTTTCATCGTAGTGTGGAGGAGGAGGAGGGAAAGATGTTTTGTTTGTTGGTTCAAGGGTGTTTCTCCAGTGTCCGGTAGCCAGTATCGAAAGATGATTCACACCTCGGCCCTGGCTGAACTTGATCAGCCTTTCGCAGGGTTTGTATGTTCTGTCCGTTTTGTCCGTTTTTGGTCTTTTCAGGTTTTCTTGTTCTCAAGTTTTCGGCCTCTTTTTTTTTTTTGGTTTCCTGCTTTTACTTTTCATTTGTTCTTTCAATTTCTTCCCGTTTTCTTATGTGTCTGCTCTGCTCTTCGCCTGGTCTGAACATTCTTCTCCCGGACGGCGAGAATGCATGACGGAAGCCGTGGAACACCACTCTCTCTCTCCCTCCTCCCCTTCGAACTCAGGGTAAAATCACGGCAGACGCGAGCCAAGCCGGCTGGTTTCATCATGTCGCGTGTCGCATTGGGATGTGTCACCCTGGCATAAGCTGTGAATGCTGTTGTGCCGTGTGTGCGATCGTCGCCCATAAGCTGGGGTGTCGGTTAAATTTGCCGAGACGCACGCCGATCCAATGGTCTGGGAGAAACGAGACAACACAGACATCGGCGCCTGGGGGTTGTGTGTAAGACTGATTTGACCAAGAGAAGGCAGATTCTTCTGGAATACAGGAAACACACCGAGTACGCACAAGAAATGCAGGCAACCATATGGATCCACTAACAACTTGTACAATGTATGTTTTCTGATGAAAGAACGTTGAATCGCATTTATGTGTTCGTTCTCTACGATGCTGACATGAGTTCTTGAACGTGTTTGATTGATGTTAGGTTGTTTTCTGTAAGGTACTTCAGTAGAGGGTGTAAGTAAACCATATTTTCTGGTTTCGGACTAGCCCCAGTAAAAATCAGTAAACAAAAGAAAACGAGGTTTCTCTCTTCAAACGCTCTTCAACGGCGGCATAGCAAAGCCTTTACATCCCTCTCTTCTACTTTCTCCCTTTCTCTTCTTTTTTCTGTATCTGTATGCTTTTCAGCTATGCGGCGTGCTTTTCTTACTGAAGCCGAACGGCAGCGTGTTCGCACGCTGCACACCGACGCTGGTTTCAAGCCCGCCAAAATCGTCAGCATCACCGGCTACACGATTCACCAAGTTCGTGCCGCCATCAGAGCCCCTGCTGCTGCCCCGAAGCCCCGAACCGGCCGACCAAAGACCATCTCAAACGAAGACGAAGCAGTGTTGATCTCTCTTGTTCGCACGTCAAAGGAGACGCGCCAGATGAGCTATGCAATGCTCTCAGCGGAACTCAAGGGCGACCACGGAAGAGACGTCATCAAACGTGCCCTCCAGAGACACGGTTACAAACGTCACGTTGCGCAAGAAAGGCCACCGACCACCGAAGCCAACCAGCCTAGCCTACGCACGCAGACACATACACAATCGAGGGCAGACGGGACAGAACGCATGGAAACGGCAGAGAGAAATCATGGCAATTGAAAATTGACCAAAGAAAAAAAATCCAAACGTCTATTCATGATGCAATGTAGATGGTGGGTATAAATGGCAAACTGTACAATAAGAATGGACGAAGAAAGAAAAAAAAAGAGAGACAGTGGAAAACAAATGCAATCGTCAGGGCTCTCTTTGATCCTCAGTTTCTTGAAGGTCAAGAATTCGGATGCCTCCTTGGCGAGCACAAGAAAAAAAAGTTCAGGATACAAGTCTTGGCCAGAGGTTACAAACAAGCCAGGCATTTTTGCTCTGGGCGGCTCAAACCATAGGACCAGGAATGTTCCAAGACTTCTCCCTCTGTGCTGCGAGGCACAGATGTGTTTCATCATTCGATCGCAAGATGTTATGTCTCTGGTCTCACTTCTGCTTCCAGCTTTTTTCGCCCTTTTTTTTTATTTTTCCCGTCCTTCTTTTTTCCACACACACACACACTCTCTCTCCCCCTCCCCCTCCTCACCGACGATCCTTCTTCGACGTCGCCACCAGCCGCTTCTTGACCTTTTTGGGAATCTTGTTCTGCCGCTTTTCGCGCTTCTCCTCCTTGATCGCCTGCTTGTGGGCGCGCTTGGCATCCTTGTCCTCGAACCGCTTCCCGCGCGGCTGGTGTGGCGCAAACTCGTCGTCCTCGTCCGAGTTGTTCAGCGACGCGCCGCTGCCGCTCGAGTCCGAGTCGGAGGAGCCGTCCTCGTCGTCGGAGCCGTTGTCATCGTCGTCTTCGTCATCGTTCCCGTTGGCTTGCTTCTTGGCAGGAGCAGCCTTGACCTTCTTGTCGGCCAGCAGGTTCTTGTAGATGTTCTCCTCCTCCTCCTCCTCCTCCTCCTCCTCATTCCCCTTGCCGGCTCCACCAGCTGTGCCGACAGGTGGTACTCCTCCTCCGAGGCCGCCGCCGGCCATGTCGGCATGGTAGACCTGCTGCAGAGATGTCGGGATGTACTGGTTGCGGAACACCTCGTTGTCGACCTCGAGCTCGGCCAGGGCCTTTTCGGACGAGTCGGCCGGCGGCCGGCTGGCGTACAGCTGCGCAATGGACGCATCGAGGGCATCGCCGGCCTCTGTAGGGCCCTCGGCGCTGGTGACAAACTCAAAGACGGTGCGGTCGCGCAGGGTGTCGACGCCCTTGCGGCGGAAGAAGCTGCCGACGTTGCGGATGTCCATGCGCAGGAAGTCGTAGGTCTGCGGGTGGTCGTGGCCGACGCTCTGGGAGACGTCGATGATGTAGAGGGTGTGGTCGTGGTAGAGGATGTTGTACTCGCTCAGGTCGGCGTGCACCAGGCGGCAGACCTGGTAGAGCCGGCGCATGAGGCCGAGCAGCTGCACGTACAGGGCGCGCCACTGTCTGGCGATGCTGGCGTGGGCTTCGCTTTCGGTCGTCTCGGCCGTCTCATTTTCTGGCACCAGCTCGACATCCCGCAGGCGAGGATAGGCAAAGCCGCGGTCGTTGCCCAGAAAACTCATCAGCAGCACGTTGACCTTGAGCTGGATCGGGTACGGACAGGGGATGCCGGCGCGGTGCAGACGCTGCAGGTTCCGAAACTCCTTCTCGGCCCACTTCTTGACCATCTTGCGGTTGTTGCCCTTGTGGTCGCTATGCCGGAATCGGTGCTCGCCGGCAATGTAGCGCTCGCGGTCGACAAAGCTCAGGATGGACGTCTTGTAGACCTTGGCCGCTCGGTAGGTTGGGCGACTAGGATTGCTGGACCCCTCCTCTGCCTCTCCTGCCGCCCCTCCAAACAAAGGCTGCAGCACCGCCGCATACACGTTGGCCTCCTTGCCCGTGCTGATGACGCCGTGCAGCTCGCTGATCAGGCCCTTGTTGATCATCTGCAGCAAAATCATCTCCGTGCGCTGGTCAAGCACCTGGTCACGAGTGGCGCGGTCGGCCTTTTCGCGGCCGCCGTGGCCCTTGCTGCGCGAGTCCTTGGTGCCCGTGCCGGATCCTCCGTCGTTGAGACGCACATTGGCGACATTTTCGGCGAGACGGCTGACGCCATCGTCAGCTGTGGAAGCCATGATTGTTTGTTTGGGGGGGGAAAAAGAGTGCTGATGTGTATATTTTTGGATGGCAAAGGTTGGGCAGAAACTTTTTTAGGAAAGTGGCAGAAAAAAAAGTTTAGACAAGGCAAGTCCTCAACCCCGCCAATTAGTTGGGGTTTATGTACTCACCGCCTTCCTCTTTCAGGACAGCGCTACAAACAAGCACTGAAAGCCTAGAGCGACCACCAAAACTTTGAGCCTTCCTCAGATAGCAGCCTGGACACCATAGTACATATCGTAAGTAGTAGTTGATTCCGTACACTGTCTTTGAAAATGTGGTTATTGGGCAGAGATGTAGTAGGTAGACGATACAACTAGTGGATAATGAACAGACTTTCTGCGAATCCTCTCCTATTGAATTTTACATCCGGGGGTTTGACCATGGATCGTGGTGGGTCGTATGTAGGTAGCCGCCATCAACGACATGGTAGCCAGTCATCTTAGACGCTTGCAGACCAACCGTCATCTGTCGTCATTCTTTCAATGCACTGTGCTGTCTCTTTACGGAAGGGTTACAGTGCGTCGATGTGTTATTTTTTATTTTTTATTTTATTTTATTTTTACTTTGAAAAAAGGCAGTAACTCGGATTTGAAAGCGCTTTTGTATACTCTCTCCTTTTTGTTTTTATTTTTATTTTTCCTGCCTCTCTTCGCTCGTTTCATTCTTTTCACTTGATTGTGGGACGAGCAGACTGTCTTGTCCCCAAAGACACGCCATGGTCAGATAATATCCATTCTCTCTCTTTTTCTCCACCCCCTTCCACCCCTTACAGCTCATCCCGCACCGGCACCCCGTCGTCCTCGTCCGGCACGTCCAGCCCCTGCTCCCGCGCCCGCCGCCGCTCCTCCCGCGTCATCTTGCGGTCCACCCGCCGCGCGTGCCGCATAATCGTGTCCCACAGCATGCGCCGGTCGCGCCCGTGCTCCGTCTCGGAGACGTGCTCCGCCCGGATTTTGAAGTAGATCTCGGGGCTGTGCTCGTCCGGCTTGGAGTGCTCTACGGGCCAGGCTACGACGGCGTCGTCCTTGGCCTGCGGCTGGAACCGGAACAGGTCGCCAAAGACGGCCTCGCACTGGCTGCTGCCGGCCACCCAGAGCGGCAGGATCGGATAGATCTGCGCGGGCGCAAAGACGACCACCTTGTCGCGGTCCGACACTTTGGGCATAGCCCACTCATGCGTGTCGACGCCGTCCGTCGGCACCGGGCCCAGGGTAGCCGTCTCGGTCTGCGTGGTGGCCACCTTGCGGGGCCGTTTGTGGAACACCAAAAACCGCCAGCGGCGGCCGTCGTCGGCGGCCGGGCGGCGCATCTCCTCCGTCTCGATCCACTGGCGGACATGCTTGGGCACGGCGCGCCAGTCCATCATGAGGATGTCGCGCTGCAGGCCGCCGTGGTCGACGCCGTCCCAGCTGCCCGGGTAGGTGCGACCGGCGATGAACTTTTCAATGGCGTCGGAAAAAGGGTAGAGCGGGTGGTCCTCGGCGCGGCGGAGGTCGGCGAGCTTGTAGTTCTTGGCGTAAAAGGTCTGGATGTTGTTGCAGACCGCCTCGAAGCCCATCGGGGGCTCGCCATTGTCCGGAAATGGCCGGTCGCGGTTCCAGCCGGGCACAATGGGATACTCGTGGGCGTCCCAGTTGATAAAGTGCTTGTACTCCCCCTTATTTTCCTCAGCTGCTGCTTCTGGTACCAGAGATGTGGCTTGCAGAAGCAGAAGAAGCACACCGCCTGACGTGGCCTTCATGGTGGCAAAGTGGGAGGTGTGATGGCAAGTACTCCTTTCCGCTTTGTGCGTAAATATTATGGTAGATGCCGCAAACGTATGAACTCACGAAACTGGAAAAACAGGGGCAAAAAACCCAAACAAAAAGTCAAAAAGTCAAAAAGTCAGGAAAACAAAAAAGTTGTCTTGATCTGTTGCGATCTCCAGTGATCGACCATCTGGCAAGCTTCGTGCCGCTCTGTGTGACGTGTTAACAAACGTGACCTCTCTTGCTGGCCTTTTCTTTTCATATGACACAAGCTTTCGAGCTACCCTTCATGCCGGAAATTCTTGCTTTGCCTTCCTAGAGCCAATCAGGTCGTTTGGCATGTCCTCATACTGCACTCATCTATTTGTTCACGCCGGGATATTGGATGTGGTTAATACAGCCTAATTAGGGCCTACAGCCACCGTGGCCAGGCCGGGCATGGAAGCTGAGTCCAGAACCTTCTCCTCATAAATGCTCTCGATAGAGAACTGTAAATGGCCACCAAAGAACTTTCAATTTCATATTGTCAAACCTCCTTTTTTGCGTGGCGTAGGGGGAGGTTGCCCCTATATACAAGAAAACATTACTAAATTCAGCAGCGTTGTTCCATACCTCCGGCTGACATTTTGATCTTCCAAATCATGCAACAAAAACGCCAAAGACGATGAGACAGAAAAGCAAGATTCCAAGAAATAGAACAAACTGGCAAGTTCCCCATACTCAACCCTTTATTGGTTGTCCGCGTCGGTTCTCGCTTCAGACGGTCCATCATCAGATACGCCGACCTGCGTCGTAGCCGTTGACTCGTCGGTGCCGTGGTCGCTAGATGAGGAGTTCTCGACCGGTCCTGCATGAATGACACGGCCGTTTTCGAGAACGATAGAGAAATCAGCGTCACTCACGGCCTCCAAGCGATGCGCGATGGTGATAACCGTGCTCTGCCGGAGCTCTTGTCGGAGCACTTCTTGGATGCGGAATGCCGTCTTCTTGTCGATCGATGCCGTAGCCTTTTTGGACTGGTTAGCAAAGGCAGGAATAAAATAAAAGATCACTAGTTATAATAAATATAACACATACCTCGTCGAGAATGACGATCGGGCTGCGCCGCAGCACCGCACGGCCAAGTCCAATCAGTTGCCGTTGCCCCTGGCTCATGTTCTTGCCACCACCGTCGACACGGCTGGTAAGCGAGAAGTCTCCAGTGGCGTCGGCAAGCACCCGCTTCAGAACCATTTCGCACTCCTCGTCCGTGTGCTCGCCAATAGGGTCGAGATTCTGCCGCAGCGAGCCTGGGAACAGAACGGGATCCTGGGCCACAAAGCTGATACGCTGGCGCAGAGCATGCTTGTTGACACGGGTCACGTCCAGACCGCCAATGTGCAGACTGCCATGCGTTGTTTCGTCATTTTCTGCCAACACTGTGCCAAGTAGCACCAGGGCCAGCGTGCTCTTTCCCGAACCAGTGCGGCCGGTCACAGCAACGGTCGAACCGGCCGGGATGCGCATGGTAATCTCACGCAAACTGGGTTCCAGGTGCGGTGCGTAGCGAATCGTCACATTGTCAAAGACAATGTCATCGTTGGCCGTCGGCCATGCAGCCGGGGGTTCAATATCGCCTACAGGCTCTTGCTCCAGGTCGAGCAACTCAATCACACGCTCGACAGAGACAAACTGCATCTGCAGTTCACCGTACCGTCGGCACAGGACCTGCGTGGCGCTGACAAAGTTTGAAGCGGCCGTCAGGACGAAAGCCACGAGACCACTCGACAGACCGGTAGCCAGGGCCGTCAAGGTCAGGGCCAACGTAGAGAAGGCGGTCAGGGCGCTGAAGCGCCATTGCAGCCAGGCCTGCAGAGACCAGTAGAAGTGGTCCATACGCTGGAAGGCGTCGGTCGTGGTGATGATACGCTCTTGGAAGTAAGGCTGGGCGCGGAAAGCACGCACCGTGGTCAGGCCCTCCAGGAGCGTGCCGAAGTTGGTCATGAGAGGCGAGAGGGAGACCATCTCGAGACGACGCAGAGACTGCGAGGCTGGCAGGAACCGGAAGAAGGTATAGACAAACCCACAGGTCATAAAGACGGCCAGAACCAGGAACGTCGGCGTCGCGGTACCAATGACAGTGATGCAGGAAACCCACATGAGGGCACACCAGGCACAGCGGTGAATCTGCATAGCAATGGCGCCATCAATGGTGCCAATGTCGGACGTGACACGGTTCATCAGGCGTCCAACCGGAGTGACGTCAAAGAAGCGGAACGTGGCGGTGCTGATGCGCGTCATAACGTCCTGGAACACCTTCCTGCCGGCCGTGTATGTGATGACGATGAGCAGAAGGTCGGAGACGGTGCGGGAGAACACACCGGTCAGCTGCATGGCGGCAAACCAGAACAGCCATGGCTTGACATTGACATCTGGAGGCGGGAGGTGGAAGTGGCGTTGGAACCAACCCTCATCATTCGCCGCCAGGATGGAGTGCGAAAGCGATCCCATGTTGGACAACTCTTCCTGGCCCTGCGTGGTGGCTACCAAGATCTGGGAATACGGATGCCATGATGCGATTGCACCCTGGACCGACTCGATGGACTGCAGAGTGGACTGTGCTGCTGACCGAATGGACAATTTTGCTGCTGTCAAAACTTCCCGGGTGTAGGCTTCGCCCCAGATCTTGAGGAAGTAGAGGTAACCCAGCTTAGAGGCACGGAAACCAACGAAGAAGATGATCACGAGGAACCACCACCGCAGCTGACCAGCTTTGACATATCTCCAGTAGATAGACGCCATGACACCGCCATGTGCGCGGTGCTCTTCTTCCATGAACTTGTTGGGAGCGTTGTTGTTCTTGGTGGCCGCTTCCAGTTCCGCCTCGCTGTCAGACGAGTCCCCGGGGGATGCCTTGCCGCTGTTCTGGCCAGAGCCCTCGCCTTCCACAGTCAGAGACGCGTCTTCCTCAAACGTGCGGCGGATTGCAGCGACGTCAAGGCGCGACACAATGCCTGCTTCGTCGCTGACCCCGTAAATTTGGTCGGCGTACCCAGCGACAAGGTCCATGCGGTGCGTGACAAACACAACAAGGCGGTCGCGCATCAGGTCCGAGGTGGCAAAGAGCCTCTTCATGATGGCCTCGCCCGTGTTGTGGTCTAGAGCGGCAATGGGGTCGTCCAACAGCAGGATGCGCGATTGGCTGTACACGGCGCGAGCAAGGGCAACACGGGCCTTTTGGCCACCAGACAGACCGATGCCGTTTTCGCCAATGCTGGACTGGTCACCGGCCTCAAACTCGGCGAAGTCGGGCAGCAGACAGCACGCTTCGACCGTGGCGTTGTAGCGTTCCTCGTCGAGTGGGGTGAAGAACAGAATATTCTCCCGGATCGTCATGCTCTGCAGCCAGGGTGTCTGGGCGCAGTAGCCGATGGCCTCCCGTGGAACGGAACGGCTGCCGCTCTTCTGGTCCATCTCACCCATGATCGACATGAGCAGGGCGGTCTTGCCTGTGCCGACCTTTCCGCACACAATGGTAAGACCACTGCCTTCGACCGTCAAATCGACCTTGCTGAGAACCGTTGTTGGGGCACTGGGCCAGGCAAAGCAGGCGTCGGCAATCTCGATGCGCAGTGGGCCAGGAGGCCGTGCAACCGCGTTGGAGGACACGCGGCTCAGCACGTCGGGGACAGGTTCACCGGCAGCGTGGTTGTTTTCGTTTTCGCTTGCCTTGTCGGGTTCGCTCATGAAGGCGTCGATGCGGCGCATAGCCACGTTGGCATTGAGCAGCACAGTAATCAGATCAGGCAGTTCGCGGAGACTCTGCTCGAGGAGATCAAACAGGTTGAGGGCTGGGAAGGCAACGTCAACAGTCAGGGGCCGGTGCTCGACGACAGTGTAGGCGTAAAAGGCGGCGACAGGAAAAAAGGAGGCGGCGATCTGGTTGACGACGGCAATGACCTTCTGGATGATGTTGGTCACGACACGGTAGCGGAGCTCCTTCTCGCGCGAAGTCATGATATCGCCCAGCCACTTATCCTGCCAGTCGTACCAGCGCAGATGGCGGATGGACTCGATGAACTGCGAAGTGACCTGCAGCTTGATGTCGGTCACGGCGCGACGAGCCGTCTCCCAGCGAATGAGAGCACGGACAACAAAGACGTTGACGACCTGCGCAAGGACGACGATGATGATGCCAAAGAGGGAGGCGGCGCCGAGCACGTTCCACAGGAGGAAAATAGAGAGCGTAAAGTTGAGCGGCTTCGTGAAGAGGGTGGGGAACTCCCAGAAACGCTGGGCGACCTCGTAGACATCGTTGCGCATGAGATTGAGGATCTTGCCCGTGGAAGCCGGTCCGCCGGTGGCCTTGTCTCCCTTGCCAACAGCCTTGGAGTGGCTCGGGAAGGTGAAGGCCTTGCGGCGCAGGGTCTTCTCGTAGATCATGGTGATGAGCTCGCCACGCGACCGTTCGTAGCAGCGGCGTGAGAACCAGAGAGATAGGACATCGCATTGGGAACGCGTCAGGTTGGTCAGGCAGATCAGCACGGCATAGACGATGGCCACGCGGACTCGGGGGTTGGGGCCATCCAGGGCAGCCAGTAGCTGCTTCAGCAGAACAATGGGCAGCAGCGACAGCAGGGACTGGAGGACGCCGAGCACAGAGGTGATGATCAGATCGGGCGCGTTGACCTTGACGATGCGGGCGGTCACAGAGCCCGTGATGTCGTGGAACAGGCGGTACAGGCGGGCGTGCTGGAACTGGAAGGGCAGGATCCAGACGTCCTCGTCGTTGAGCTGACGGGTGGCGCCCAGGCCGATAAGCGGGGCCATCCAGGTGACATTGGCCCAGCGCCACAGAGTCGTGTTGTCTTCGGGGCTGCGGCGGCTGCTGGACGGCGTCTCAAAGGGCGCGGCGATCTTTTCCATCTCGGTGCCGACAGAGATGGCGTTGCCGGCAGTCCGGCTGCCGTTGCCCCACCACGGATCGCGCATGGGCATGACCATCATGATGAGCAGGCCCAGGAGCGGGATGCTCATCTCGGCGAGCCATGTCAGGTTCTGGGGCCAGGAGCTCAGCTCGGGCACGCCAAACAAGAGGCCAATCTGCACGGCCAAGGTTGCGCCGTAGATGATGAAGACGGCGCCGGGCAGGCTCCGAGGCCGGTCGACGGCCAGGATGATCGAGGCGATGGACTAGCACTGTGTCAGCTCGGAAAAGACGAGACGAGCGCCGAGGAGGCTGCATTTTTGACAAAGAAGAGCGGGTATTGCCAAGGAACGCAGGGAAGCAAAAAAAAAAAAAAAAAAACTCCACGAAGAGCAAACTAAGAGGCCAAGACAAGAGGGAAAAAAGGGTAACGGGTCTAGACCAACCCGACCAAAGACCAAAGATAATAAATTTAGAAAAAAAAGAAAAACAACTCACACATGGAACAATGGGTGTCAGGTAGAGAAAGCCCAGGCGGCCGGCAAAGGTCAGGGTCAGGCTGGTCACGATGCCGGTCAGCGACAGCAGGAACAGCGTGATCGTCAGCAGATGCCACGACTGGATCTTGACAAAGGGAAACCCGCCACCGAGGTTGACGGGCCGGGCATTGGCGAGGCTGTTGCGTCTCCGGCCATAGCCCACGACGGTGCTGCCCTCGCTGCCGTTGTCGCTGACAGCATCGGCTGTGGCGGCCGCCGTGGCGGCGTCGAGGCCGGCGATGCCGGCGCTGCCCGGCTCAATGACCGCTTCCAGGGCGTCGTCGACATCCTCGTCGTCTGCATCTGCAGCGATGTCGTCGTCGTCGGCCCACAGACCATCGCTGCTGCCGGGCCGCTTGCGGTGGGCAAACTCTTCGCTTTCGTTGGCGAAAATGCGCAGCCAAATGGGTCGGCGGCGCCAAATGGGGCGGAGGCCGTAGCGCCCCAGCAGGACTAGGAGCGCCACCCAGATGGGGATGTAGGCAATGATGCCGGGGCAGCCATCGCCGAAGGTGGCATCCTTGGGGATCTGGGTAACACGAGTCAGTAAAAATAAAAAATAAAAAAAAGGGAAGGCTCTTGGGAAACAGGAATCCGGATATTTTTTGTGGGGACCTCAAAAACAGCAGGATTTGTTCATGACATGAGAGCAAGAGAGAAGGCAAGGTCGGATTTGTGCCAGAGAAGGCAGGTGGAAGCGGGCAATGCGGCGGGGAGAGCAGCGGAAGGTGCCATGGGCAGAGAGGCTGGTGAGACTGGCGGTCATGGGGGCCTTGGCTTTTTTTTTCCTGTGCGCGCCGGAAAGGCAGGAGCGACCGGCCGTTCATGCGGAGGCTGGAACCAAGACACGGAGCAGGGCAGCCCAGCCCGCCAAGGACTGCCAGCCTCGAGGAAGTCACGGCCTTCTTGCACGGCTTTACCACTCAACGGGCATGCTCCTTTGCCACCTGTGCTGTCAATTGGGACCAATTGGTCCAATTGCACCTTGCTTACCCAGATCTGTTTGCAGCACGAGTAGCAAGGCCAGATGTGGCCTTGCCAATGCGGCGGTGAATCGTCCATCTCGGGCGACGGAAGAATATCGGTGCGAGAATCGGTGCGACCCAGAGAGGAAGAGAAAAGAAGAGAGTTCTCAAAGGGAAGGCCGAGTTGGCCACGCGTGGGTTGCTTCAGAATGAAGAGACTCGGCACATTTGACCAGAGTGTGAATAGGAGGGAGACGTAGACAGCCCCGAGGAGAGGGATCCCAGGAAGTAGCCGTGCGTGTGAAAAAAATAAAAATATAAAATATAAAATAAAATAAAAAATAGAAAAGGAAACGAACGGATACGGCCGTGGCTTTATTTTGCTAAAGAAACCTGGTCGAATAGTTGTCGACAAGAAGAAACTGCACGGTCAGATCACAAAGAAAGAAAGCAGTTAATGCAAACAAGAGAGAGTGGGAGGAGAACAGAAAATAAATTATAGCAAAAAAAAAGACAAAAAAATAGAGTTCGTACAGCCCCCGGATGGGAAGGTGGTGGCGGTGGACTCTTCGCGTGAGTGGGCACGAGTGACGGTCAAGGTTCAGTGCAGACAGGCTGCGGTGCTTAAGGCCGTAATACTCAATAAGGCAACAACACTAGCCAGGCCACGACGTTGCAGGATCCGAGAGCTCGGAAATGTGATAGTGAAGATCAGAAGTGAGGATGCCAAGGTTTTCGGAGGGGAAGAAATATGCCAGGGAGATATAAGGAGAGAAGGGAGAGCGAGCGGGGAGAAGTTCCTGCAGGCAGAGAGGCAAACGAACGCAATGGGGTCGAGCTTAAAGAGAGCTGCATGAATCGCACATAGAAGCAAGCTAGCACGCACACACACTGTCCAACGTACCTAAACACCAACGCACTCTCAAACAAAGGGTATTAGACGAAACTCTGTCTGTTGAGCTGACGAACAAACAGCAAATAGGCCCATTTCAGGGCTGGGCGTTTTGTTTTCTTGTGTGTTTCGTTCGCACGTTTCCCCCAAGAGAATTCAATACAAATATGAAGCGCAAAAAAAAAAAAGCAGCGGCAGAAAAAAAGTACCCTAGCGGGTACGTCAGTGAAGCGGGTGGTTGAGCCACCAAGTGCGATTGGGTGGCGTCATTGGGCGGCTTCAAATGGCCCGGCGCCGAGCTCGGCCCATTGGAATTGCGACCTCCAAAGAAGGCACAGTGTCCCTCTAGTGAGCCTCCACAAGCACCACAAGCACCACAGGCACACCTCCCAATTAAGTGCACACTTCCTAACCAACCCCTGTGACAACTGTTTCTCGCATGTTACCGCCGTGCGCAGCTGCCAATTTGGGCATTGGCTTGCCCCGAAACCAGTTTTCGCAATTGGCTACTGGCGGCATGGCAAAGCCGGGTAAGGGGGGGGAGGGCTCTCCGCCAACGGCCGAAAAAAAAAAAAAAAAAAATACAGCCCCCCCCTCCCCCATCCCTTCGGACCCAAACGGCGAAAGTGGGCTCTTGGAGAACGATTACGCATGCAAGCCGCGACAGCACTCTCGCACATGGCGAATCAGGGTGTAGAGACAGTAAGAGAGGGCCTTTATGGTTTTATGTTTCACGTCGTTTCTAGATCTTGTTTTGCTTTTCTCTTTTCTTTTCCTTTCTTTTCCTTCTCTTCCTTCATTATTCCTTGTATCTACCTTTCATCTTCGCGATTTTGGCATTAATATATCGCCTTTCCTCTTCTCGTGCGTGGGCATCCTGCATCGATGATGTCTAATCTGGCGAGCCACGGCTATTAGGCTGCAGTTACTATTAACTAGTTATAGTTATTGTCTTACATCCGTCCGAGCCGTCGACTAGCCGTACGAACGAGACAATGTAACCTCTTATGCCCGAAAGTTGTACACACATGCAACATGCTTCTCTCGCGCATCCAGAAGGCACAGACCGGTCACACATGGCAGGCGACCTGTCATGTTCCACGCCAGGTATGTCGGTACTCGTATGTCGAGATGACATCCAAGACAGGCGGGACAGCCAAGACGTTCTATGTTCGGGTATATCAAGGAGATATGCAAAAAGACATCCGTGCCGAAAAAGGTGAAAGGTCATATGAATAAGTATATATGATTATGATGAAAGTCATAAATGTGTGCTATGCTTCTTCCGTATTATGCCGGTATGTGTCCGGCAAAGAAAGAAATATGAGAGAAAAAAATAGACGTCAATCCTGACAAAACACGAACAGAAACAAAACAGAAAACAAAACGCCATACCCAGTCGTCACAAGGCCCGGCATCAAGACGTATATGCCCAATTGTTTCCCCCTAACCTTCCGGGTATTCCAAACAGTCATGACTTTCTCTTTTTTTTTTTTTACCCCTTCGCCCTTCCCCAGAGATCATCATCGGCCATATGCTGTCGGCGGCCATTGTTGACCTGACACGTGTGGTGTCCCTTGCTGGGGTGTTCCGTATGGAGTCATGTACGGCGAGCCGTGTGGTGATGCCCCCGTGGCTGTCGGTCCAGGTGCCGGCAGCTCGACCGGTACCTCCGCCGCCGGCCGGCTGATGCTCTGGTCCGACAGCTCATAGGCAAACGTCTGTTCTTGTGGGTGTTGTGACGCGGCTGTCCACTCGGTCGACAGCAACCCCGGCGTCGTCGCCGCCGTCGCCGTGGACGCCCGCCATTTGGGATCTCCGCCCGATGCAGACGCCTTCCACTCGTCGTACGGCGAGTATGGCGACAGCTCCGTGCCGCTGCTAACCTGGCTGTATTTGCCGCCACCGCCGACCGCCATGGCGGTCATGCCTCCTCCGCCAGCACCGCCAGGTCCGCTGCGCCGCCTGCGCCGGTACCACAGGAGGATGCATGCAGCCATGGCAAGAATGGCAACGCCGGCCACCGACGCACCAGCAATGATGCCAATCTTGGCGGTGCTATTGACGCTCCCGTTGCTGCTGTCGCTACTGCTATTGTCGCCTGTGTTGGTAGGGACCGTGCCGGTGGTGGTGATGGTCATGACGTGGCCGCTGCTGGTGGTGGTATATGTGGTCGGGCTGGCCGAGTTGGTGTCGCCGGATGTGGTTGAAGAGCTTGGGCTGCTCGAGCTGCTCGAGCTGCTCGAGTCGCCCGAGACCGTCGTCGAACCGTTGGCGTAGCTCTTAAACTCGTCTTCGGTAATGCTTATCGGCGTGGCCGACCAAGAGCAGGCCGCCGCCATCGTGGTGTACACATCGTCTACGTCATCCGGGTCGTCCTTGCCCAAACATGCGGCAGAACTAGAGACAAAGTTGCCGCCATTGCCGCACAGGCATTTGTTCATGTTAACCATGGTGTCGCCGACGCAGTTGCTCGAGTTGGATGCCTGGTACAAGCAGTCCTGCGACGCTGATGGGTAACTGCTAAAGTCGTTTTTGAAGGTGGCCAGCGCCGGTTGCAGCACCAACATGAGGGCCGCGAAGGCCGATAGCCGCACAGATATTCGCGACGCCATGATGTGGGGTGTGTGTGTGTGTGTGTGTGCACGCGCGCGTGTATGGTATTGTGGATGGCAAAGTGTATCGCTCCGAGGGTATACGTCGGGGGACCCTTGGGACGCTTGGGACGACAGGTGAGCTGCGTTTACCCGCGCGCCGCTCTATCGGCGTCCAAAAGCCAGACCCTGGGACGAGAGGCTTTTGCGGGATTGGGTTTGTCCCGGGGTGGGTGATGCTTTGTTGTTTTGGGCACCTGAATTCGCTAGAGTGGGTGATATTATTGTTTCGGGAACCGGGTTCGTCCTAGAGTGGGTGATGCTCGGTTGTTGTTTCCGGAACGATCACGGACTTCAGGCCAGGGTCAAGCTGCCGGGGGTGGTCGAGAAAGGCAGTCAATGGGACGATCGCAGTGACAAATGGAGGCCGCAGTCGTCGTTGGATCGATGCCCGTGTGTGTAGAAAAAAGTGAAACCCGGGAACAGAACGAGCGGATGGGGCTGCGAGTTGAGGCCAAGGACGGAGAGGAGACAGGAGAATACGAGAATGAGAGACGGGGTAAGAAAGGAGAAATCTTCCCAGCCTTGCCGGAACGAATGGTGGTAGCGAATGCGGTGGGTTGGATGTCGTCAGTTTTCGAGGTTGGTGCTTGGGACAGTGATAAAAAAAAAAATAACAATCGCTGGTTAAAACAAGAACGGGGATGTGCCAAACGAAGGGAGGATAAAAGAAAGAACACTGAGAGGGCTGGGCTGGGCAAAAAAAGAGAGAAGAGAGAAAGAGGTGGCAGGATGCAGGGTGCCAGAAAACAAGAAAGCAGAAAAAAGGGGAGGAGTAAGACGTAGTGGAGGAGGTGCAGGGCGACCCTGAAGCGGCTCCAAGGCTCAAGGCTGATCGCCTGCGGCTGAGCCCAGTCAGTGTATTTTCCGTATTTATGTGGTGTGTGCGGTGTTGGCGCGCCCGGGCGGGCTTTGGGCCAAAACCAGCCACTCGGGGTCTCGTTGTCAACGCGGGAGGATGACGGTGGCTAACCCAGTACGAGAGACACAGGAGCGAACAAGACGAACGTGCGAAAACGCAGAACAGACTATTACAGACAACAGACGAGCAGACCACACACGAGAGAGATACGTGGTACACACGCAAAAAGCCAGCGTCGCATCCCATTTGCGCAAACCAGTTATGGCGTGTGTGATATGAGGGGGGGGGACTGCAGCAAAGCAAACCAGGAAAGAAGACGCTAGTCCAGTCCCGGCGAATGCAAGCCTCCGCCACAATCTGTAGAATTATTTATGTCGACTTTTCTTGTTGTCTGCTCCAACGAAGCTTATGATGGGGCCGTAGGATTGCAGCCAGGCGAAGAACCCCGGCCAGGGCGTTGGGATGCTTCTTTTTTCTTTGCGAGAGTATATATTTTTTACGATCACTCTTTGTTCGTATCTGTCATATGTTTGTGTCTTGCTGTACCTGTTGCTTCTTCGCGTATTTGCCCTTTTGTCGGCTCCATTCCGCCGGCCCTGTCTGCAGGGAAGCCAGAGCACAAGGATCATTGTCCTGATCGTGCCTTCCTCGGTTGGCGGTCCCTGCATTGTGTATTACATAACCACCAACACCACTTCTGAAACGTGCCACCCACAGGTAGCTACTGCAAGTTCCCATGCATCCGTGTCACGAAAATAAAAGGCCGCAGGGCGAAGTGGAAACTGGCGAGAAACAAAAGTCGTGGCCATGGCGGTCGTTGACGAATTCAATGGGGTGGAAAGGCAAAGGGCAAAAAGCAAAAAGGTTGGGCCTGGAAAAGGGAAAGGTCCGTGTGCTAAATTTAAACTCTCGTTTTTGCTTTAACGGGAAAACGTGGTGGAGGACAGTGGCTGTGCTTCCAGCCCACCTGCTTTCCCCTCCACAACGCCTGGAGCTAACTATAGTTGGTTACTTTGTAGTTGGTACATAGTAATTGTCTCCCTCCAAGCCAATCACTTCTCGTCCCCGTCTTTGCCTTCTCGTCTTGAGACGATTCTCCTCGTCTTGAGACAATCCGTTCGATGGAACGTCTCCCTTCTTCTTTGTTTTCACGACGACCGCCAGACTAGCCCGACTACGGCATACCCTCCGCCGGCCGCCTGCTCCTCAACAATCGTCCGGATCCGATCCCGCACCGTGTCCGTCATGACGGTCTCCTCGTGCACAGGACGGTCGCCGCACCCTTTCGCCGCGTCGACCCGGGTGGCGCCGCTGCGGTCCATCTCGAAGATGGCCCGTCTCGTGGGCACTGAAGGCGATGCCGTCCCCCGCGGCTGCACAAACGCCACGTAGCGGTACGGCTCGGACGGTGGCGTCGTCGTCGGCAGTCTCCAGGTGCCCTTGACCACCGCCTGCACGTAGGCCTGCTGGAGGTCGGTCGAGCGTCGGACGAGCTCTGCGCGGACATGGGGCGTCGATGAGACCGCCTCAGCACCGAGGCGACCGAGGATGCTCCGGGGTCCTGCGGTGAGTTTAGTCGTGATCACACAGAAGGGGTTGGTTGGTGTTCCTACCGAATGCCTCCATTGCAGGACAGTTCAGCACGGCATGCAGCATGGCATACACCTCCGGGATATGCTCGATCGACTGGGGGAACCAGAGCACAGGCGAGTCGGAGGGGTTGTTTCTCAGGGGCGCGCCACCGCCACCAGTGCTGCTGCCAGCCTCTGTGCTGTCCAACTCCTGGTGATGTCCTCCAGTCGTCGCCTGGCTGGACTCGGCTGGTGTCACGACGACAGCGCAGAGGCACGGCGGGAGCAAACCTGGAGTCTCCTGCGCGTACTGGAAAGCCATGGTCAAGTCCACAAAAGTGAGATTGGGGTGAATGCCCGCCTTGTATGCCAGATCGTTGAACATCTCGGCCGTGTCGGCAATCCGACAGATGACCGGAAGACGGTTCATGTTGGCAGATGGATGCGGTCTGGCTCACAGGAGCGTGAGCAAACTTTGATGTTGTTGACAGCTGGTGCGAAAAGACAAACTGCTAGGTGCTGTTTGTCTTTCTGCTTGTTTGTTTTTGCTCTGGAGGCGAGAACGCGTTTTGGTGTATTTTTTTTGTCCACCGTGGAAACATCAGACGAAAATGAAGAGGCCTATGTTTGTGGTTGGCCTTGTCAAACTATCGTTTAGTCTACTATTGACGACGGCATTCTCACCCGTTGCAAGACAGCAACAACAACATCGCAGCCTTCCTTGGATCAAAACCACGACATGGGAGCGGGTGCGAAACTGTCATGCCATTTTGGCATTGCAGCGCGCTTGTGTAGAATGCCGACAACGCCCATGCGCGCTTAGATAACCATCATTTTGACACCTTTGCCGTGGGCATTTAAATACGCTACAATTCAGTCTCGCGAGGCTACCCACGATGCCCTCAGCAGGTGTCCACACACCTTGTAACAGCCCCGTCTAGACGGTGCTTCTTGAGGCACCATGTGGCTTGGCCTAGCAGCCATGCAAGGAACCGGAGCCTACGGGAGTTTCGGCGGAAGCAAGAACAGCCACCCGGGCCACAGAGGAGAGATGTCCGTCTCTCACTTGCGGCCTACTTCAGCCCCAGTCGGCTTTGGGATGGCCCAAAAGTGGCTCAGCCAGCACTAAGTGGCCCCCTCAATGAAATTGCCTCCTTATGCCCCAAGGGCTAGACATCTTCTGCCAGTATAGATGGTCTTTTTTTTTGCCAGCAATGGCCCCTAGTCAGCATATCTGGCTGCCATGATTAGTCACTTGCCAGCCGTCAGACGCCAATCGTCGAGAGATGTCCTGGTGGCCTCGGCCGCGGCTTGCATCATGGCGGCCGCAGAAGAGGCCGGCAAGGGAGGGAGGAAAGGACGTTTTGCCAACAAAGCGGCCGGAACGAAGACCCGAGGACACGCAACAGAAAGACGCGGCCAGTCGTGTCTGTTGCTGGTTTGTTTGAAACCCAACAAGCAATGCCCAATCGATGGAGGAGGGTGCGCCGCACAGGATAAGCACAAATGCATCTGTAAGAAAGTCTTGTAATTGATCGGTTCTGGACGGAAACGTTTCGCGGAGTCACAGAGGCACGAGAGAGGAGACATGGAGAAGGAACAAGTACGAAGGGAACAACAAGAAAATCTACGTTCTCGGGGACCATGGGATGACTGTGTTTTAAACGAGGCGGGGGCGACCGAAGGTCAAAGAGGCCCCAAACACATGCACCGTACAAAAAGGTGGACGAAGTGGACGAGGGGGAGGGTCACATCAAAAAAGCTTGGCCTTGTTGTGGTGGGTGGGTTAGGGAAAACGGGGGTGCACGATACCCGTCTAGTTGAACTGTTTTCGGAGGGGGGTTGACCCCGTCCTAGCAGCGTGGTAGTGTGAGTGGACATGCATGCCTGAAACCACTGTATAACGAGCAGAGCCCCGTTTTGTTCATGGGCAACTAGTCGCGTGTCCAAGTGTTGCGACAGAAGAAAAGGAAGGAGAGAAAAAAAAAATGCTGGGACGAAAGTCGAAAAGAAGATTGCAAGAGCCATAAGACGATTTTGAGCAGATTTTGGCCTGTTGTCAGTCTGCTGTCAGTCGAGCAGAGTCCGACAACCGACCCGACATGGCGGCTCGGTTCTCATGCAAGACTTGATCTTGGCTCTCCCTTTGTTTTTGGGGAAGGGGGGGATGACCAATGTTTTGGGTGCCCGTGCTGTGTTGTTCCATTGGCTGGCCCTGGGCCCGTCGTGGTCGCTTGGACGCGTCTCCGCAAGGACGTCTCAACGCGGTCTCACACACAATAGACGAGTGGTAGAAGGGAACCTAGGGTGTAAGCAGTCAAGAAAGAGGAGAGAGTGCGTATAATGGGTCAGCGTCTACTAAGGCATAGTTTAAGCTTTTTCGCCTCAGAGAAGAGGGAAGGGGGGGCAAAAGTGGTGTGTTTGTGTGTTGTGCCTGTGTGTGGGAGTGGGCACGATCGCCTGCGTCCTGAGACAAGCTTCGTCAGAAACCCGAGCCGCAGCAGGATGGCCCATGTACCCGCCCGCACAGAACACCCTTTGCTCTCTCTGCCATCGTGCCCTCCATTACCGCCCCTAAAGTACTCTCGTGCTATCGCGTTGGATCGCCGTAGAAGGTGGGCGGGTCTGGATCCCTGTATGGCCCGATCGTACTGGTTCGTCGTCTTGGGAGACGATGAGCAAGAATCATGGGCGACGGGCTGGCAGCTGGACAAGGAGGGCGGTGTGCGCAAAGAGCAGCCAGGTCTGTGTCAAGCACGGAGAGGGCAAATCGACCCATATTGGATTGGTCGGATTGGTTTCGATCGTCCCTTCCGGAAGCTGAGACGCAGGAACCGGCTGAGCCAGGAGAGGGAGGCAGATAGGACAGAGGCTGGGTGTGAGTGAAGGCAAGCTGCCCACTCACACGGTTGTATTGTCTCGCAGAGCCGCATGGGTAAGGGTCTGGCTTGCCTTTTACCTCTATGGGTCCCCCCCCCGTTTTGTATACTCACACCTACCCCTTCCCTTATTTTCCTTCTCATCTTCCTCTTTTCTCTTCTTCTTTGTGTATTTGCGGTTTCCTTATTTTTTTTTGCTTGTTCTCATTCATTCATTTTTGTATTCTTTTCTTCACAGACCGTCGAGCGGTCCTCAGTTGCTGGTCAATACTTCGATTCTTACTTTCTTTTTCTTCTTGGGGAGTTTTTTTAAAACAATACCTTTTTCTTTAATTTTCCAACATCGTCTTTTACCTTTCAACACGGTCGACCGAGGAAGAAACAACAAGAAAGAAAAAAATTAAAAATTAAAAAGGACCAAGACACGATCCCAATCCCTACGAGTAGGATCCGAATCCTCAATCACGACACTACACATTTCAAGACACACGAAACCGAAACTCGACCCAACGACAACAGGCCTCGCGGCACCTTCACGTCGACGCAATGGCAGTCAACCCCATCTTCCCAGACACGTCCAAGGATGTCATCAGCAGTGCCGATGCTTTCGCCGAGCTCGTCCTCGCCATTGCCTGGGCTGGCTCTGTCTATGCTATCGGCATGATCTTTACCACCTGCCAGATCATTGATCGGTGGCGCGGCCCCAGAGACGACAACCGTACCGGCATCTTCTCTCTCATCGGTGCTCTGATATTATCCATTCCATGGCCAGCTGTCCTTGTGATTCTGGCCATCAACAGCCGCTAGGACGGCGCAGTACTGAAACGAGGCGGGACACGGAGAATCAACATCGGAGGCCAGACCGAGCAAGCAAGCGGTCTTGTCGACTCGCGATATCAGCTGAGAACGAAGAATGCACTGGTGGATGACACGGGTTTCTCATGAAACCAGAAGGGTCGACAACGAGAGGGGAGCCTTAACATACGCTGTCGAACTACCCCATGCGTGAAGGGAAGCAGGTCGGAAAGGAAGGGCAGCCAAAGACGAGCGTGGATAATGCCCAAACTGTATAAAGCGAAGGGACATCTTTTTTTTTTCTCATATTCTTTTCTTTTCATTTCCTCTTGTTGATTTCTTCATTCCATATGAACTGTTTCTATCTGTTTACAATTTCATACAGCATCCAATGCAACTTTCAGCTCGGTCTAGATATTATTAGCCTCTCCTGGCCTCTTTTGGCCTGTTTCTACGAGGGACATGAATATGACAAGCGGACTTGCTGACAAAAAAAGAGACAAATGGCGGTTGGGTTGGCTCTTTCGCATGGCAACAGCCCGGGTAACAGTAAGACCCCTATTCTTTCTCGTGTACGTCTAATTGGCCCCTTCCCGGTCTACCTTTCACTCCCCTGGTAGGCATTTCCTAGGACACCCCCTTCCCATAGCATGCCTCTAGAACATTTCCGCGTGATTCAAAGCTGGCAAGAAAAAAAGTGAAGAAAATAAGTATGTACATCAGACGAAGAGAAAGCCTGCACCTTATGCCCTGGCATCCTCCGGGGTCGACGATTCACCCATGGTCATGCGGTTGGCCTGGGCCTTGTCGTCGGTAACATGGACGACCTCCTCGACGTCGTAGTTGGTCTCACGGATGCTATTGATGACGAGCAGGCACAGCGGTATGGAGACGATCATGAGCATCCATGAGACAATGTGCTCGCAAAGGTAGGAGGTCTGGAGATACGAGTTAGTGGGTTACAGAGACAAAAGGAAAAAAAAAAGAAGAAAAAAAAAGGAAAAGAGACAAGAGAAAAGAACCAAAACAAAAAGGTACACACCTTGACAGCATCCATGCCAAAGGACACGGCGGCGCCGGCAGACTGGATGGCCTTGTAGTAGCCGGCCATACGGGCAAGCTTGAAGGAGTCGTTGGTCAGAGACGACATGGTGTAGTAGGCCAAGCCCTGGAAGGTGGCATCGACGACGTAGTAGGCGAGCATCAGGAAGATGGGGCCGCCGGTGTTGGCGGCGGTCCAGTCAAAGGGCACTTCCTTGCCGAGGACGACCAGCTGATCGCGGACGAAATGCACCTGCAGGCCGAGACCGCCGCCCCAGATGCCGCAGGTCAGGAAGAAGACGAAGGCGGCGCCGAGAACGGCACGCATGCGGCGACCAAAGGGCAGGTTGTCGGTGATGAGGCCGATGAGGAGGGAGCCGAGGATGGAGCCGACACCGGTCAGCAGGGCGACGAGGGCGCGGGTGCGGCCGTTGAAGAGGAACGAGGTGATGGCGCCCTGGTAGGAGTAGAAGTAGTTGGACGAGAAGAACATGGGGAAGAGGGCCAGCATGCGCCAGTCCTTGAACATCTGCACAAACTCGCGGAACTCCTCGCGGGGGTTGAGCGAGGCCTCGAGCTCGACCAGGGTGCCGTCGCCGCGGATGACCTGCTCGGGCGACAGCAGCAGCCAGCTGGTGCCGATGGACGTGAGCTGGATGACGACAAAGACAATGTAGACGGTGGTGGAGACGGCGGGCAGGTCGCTGTTGTACTGGATGCCGAGGGCAATGGCGGAGCCCATGAGGGTGCCGAGCTGGAAGATGGCCCAGAACAGGGTGAAGGAGCGGCCCTTGTCCTTCTCCATGGGGTACGACATCATGATGGAGCCCTGGGCGGCCCACAGCAGGGAGGCTGTGAAGCCGAGGACGGCGCCGGCGAAAATGAGGAACCAGCGCGTGCCATTGACCTGGAAGCACCACAGAGAGCCGACATAGAGCGAGTAGCCAGTACAGCCGAGGGAGAGCGTGAGACGAGGACCCAAGATGTTCTGCGAGACAATGTGAGTACGAGGACAAAATGAGGAAACAGGGAGGGGGAAAAAAAGTTCTGCTGGTTGCCCAAACTCACGTTGACGGAGCCGGCAAAGAAACCGCCGAGGAAGAAGCAGGCATACAGGACACTGTTGGCCGTGTCACTCAGCTGGACATCCTGGGTACCACCGGCACCCAGATTGGAGATGGCGCTGAACAGACCGACGGAGCAGAAGGCGACAAAGCCCATGAGCGTGACCTGCGTCCATGGCGAGTTGTCTGGAGAAAAAAGGTTAGCCAGTGGCGTTATGCAGGCAGTCGAGCGAGACTAGCACCGTCTTTTGGAGCACAGGGAGAGCTGGGAAAAGGAGAAACAAAAAAAAAAGACAGGAGTGGAGGCAGGGCGAAACAGAAACGATTCACAGAAAAGAGGCAGGGCGAAACAGAAACAATACACAGAAAATCAAAAGACGACTTACAGCGAAACCGCCCGTACTTGAGACCGGCGAGTCCCTTCATTGTCGCGTTGGAGGCGCCCTTCTGTTTATGCTTAAACCGAGAAAGCGAAACAGGAAATGCAAGAAATCGGCTTGGGGTTAGACTCTTTCCGTAAGCGACGCGCTACGATCTGTGCGAACGGTTTTTTCTTGATGCTTGACCCGATGCGCCTACACAGATCCTAGAAATCGGGGAGGAAGGGGAGACGGAACGAAAGAAAGAAAGAGAAGAAGCGGGGGACAGGGAGAGGGAGAGAGTAGAACAAAAAAAGAAGAATCTAGGCGAGGTTTAAAAAAGAAAAAGACGCGGAGGATGTCGAATAAAGTTTCGTCGATGCTGTCCGGCATCCCCCCAAAGGAACGTCCTTCCGGGGTCATATATTCTTTTTATTTATCGGTCCGCACCCGCGCCTTGTCGCATATAAAAAGGGAAAGAGGTAAAAGGGCCCAGGGCAAATGGACAAATGGGAACAAGCGAGCGAAGGCAAGGGCAACATTGCATGGCCCAATCTCGGCCTTGCTCGCCCAGCTGGACCAGCCCTGGTTCCAGGTCCATGGAGCTGCATACGAGTAGGGGGGAGAAAAAAGGCCCCCTCCCCCCCCCAAAAGATACCGTGTACAACAACCAACGCGGGTGGGTCGTATTAACCTTTGTTTCCTGCTACATAGTACGTACTACTGCTGACTATGGGCGCAGCTACTCGTACTCTGTCGTACTAGGATGCCCCATCCATCGATGAGGCAAGGATGAGGCGAAGGAGACCGCATGGGAAGACAGCGGGATGGGGGATGGATGGCATTGGTGGTCCTCGTGCATACTTAGCTATGTAGCAGATGGGAAAAGGCCGAGAGAGATGGATGCACACGGCACGACCGAGCGAGCGCACAGCAAAAAGAAGGAAACAACACCAAATCTAAAGTGCACGGCGAACTGATAACCGACACCTTGTTTTTTTATTTTATTTTGTTTTTTGGGCTCTGGTGCTACGTTGCAATGTGGAGACCCTGCATGGGACTGGTGGTGGTCACTGGTGGCTGCGAAAGGAAGGACACGCAGAACAACATCCAGGCCAGCAAGCACCAGCCGCAGCCGCCCCCCGGGGGGGGGGAGGGGGGAGATTTGAATGATAAGGGTCGCGCAGGAGCACAGCCTCTGAGTGGCTGGCAGCAGGGCCCCGTCAGATTTGGATCTAGTGTGTATCAAAACTGGGACCCCCCCTAGTCTGTGTTGAGTCTGACGATAATACGTACTCGTACATGGGAAGGATACGACTTGCGGGGAAGGAACGGCCGCAGGGAAGTTCTTTTTTTACATAGTACGACCAACGCCTGTACGAGTGCTGGACGGACGGGCAGAGCAGTTAGTTGTTGGGTCTACCGCGGCCTAGCTTCGTGCCCTAGTGTACCCCCCCCCCTATCTGGTCTCTATCGTATCTGAGGGGCCCAATTGGGGGAGGCCGGGGGAAGGCGCCGTTTTCTGGCAGCGCAGGAATCGGTCGCGTGGTGTCTGCAGAGGCAAAAATAAAAATAAAAATAAAAAGGGCCCAAAAAGCAATTTTACTGGGTGGTTGCCCGACGCAACTTGCCTAAAAATCGTACCCCATGGAAACGTGTCATGGCGTTGTCACTCGTGAACCGGTGGGTGGTGTCGTTGGGGAGAGATGGCAGGACGCGACACCTAAGAAAAGGGGCAGGACACGGAATCACGAGCGTCTTACCAGTCTGACGGCTCAGCCTTGGTCATCCCGCCCTGCCGTCTTTTTCGGCTGGATATTTCTGTCGGTTCTTCTTTGATTTTTCGGTCGATGGCTCTCTGGTTGTTTCCTACGGGGGGCGCTCGATTGTTAGGGGGATTGGGGGGGGCGGCTTAGAGGGGTAGAGGGTCCGCGCCGTATCTTTTTTGGCGTGTCGTATGTAGATTTGGATCGCCGCGCACGCGGTAGGCTGTTCCTTGTCTAGGTAATTACCCATCTTGGCCTGCTTTGCTTTGTCTCGTACTTTGTCCTGGGACAGATTATTGGGCCAGCCATACGAGCCACACAGTACCAACTACGAGCAACTACTATAACTACTATGTACTATAGTACATAGTATGCATTATCATTGTGGCCACCATCCTCTGACCTCAAACCCATCCCAATCCGGCCAGAGCCCGTCGTAGCACGGTTCCGAGGCCCAGAGCTGGGATGGCCTGACCCCTCCGCCGAGGCTGTTTGGCCTGGTTGGCCTGTCTGGCCTGTTTGGCACTCCGGTACGTTGCACTAGGAAACCCCCCCCCCCAACGGACCAAACCCGACCGGTCTTCCGTCCGTCTTCCAATAAAACTGCCGCCATTACTCACCGCCGGTCGCTTCGTCCATATTGCCGTTCGCGATCCGTTCTCTCGGGTTTTCTTGATGGGACATGGAAATAGACGATATCATCTGAAAAAGGGACCATTTTATAAGAGAGGCTGCGACATTGCTTTTTTGTCTTCTCTCAGCCCGTTTTCCCGCTTTCTCAAACCGTCAGCCCCCCCCCACACTGGATCAAGGAACAGATAAGACAGTGAGATACTACCACACAATCAACATGGCCCTGGACGTTGCCCCCGAAGCAAATGGCCACACCAATGGCCACACCAATGGCCATACCAATGGCCATACCAATGGCTATACCAACGGCCATACCAACGGTACCAATGGCGACTCTGCAAAGCCCGTGACGATTGTCGTCGTCGGTGCTGGCAGCCGCGGTGTTGTAGGTTCAAGATCGTGAGATTTTGGGCGTGTGCGCATTGTTTTCGACGGGAGAGGAGAGCCGTTGTCTCGCAACTTCCTCCCCCCTTCCCCCCCAGTGACCCTGTGCGCTGACTCCTCTTCGCCACCCCGTAGACCTATTCTGAGTATGCCCTGGCCAACCCAACACTGGCCAAAGTCGTGGCCGTCGCCGAGCCTGTTCGCTTCCGGAGAACAGTGTTCTCGCGGGATCACAAGTACGAGAAGAGACCACACTGTTCGAGTTGCCAATAAAAATCAAAAAAGAAACGCTTCAAGTTAACAAACAACTGAACAGGATCCCGGAAGAGCTTCAATTCGCAAACTGGAAGGCCCTGGCGGCCAAAGGCAGGATTGCCGATGCCGTGATCATTGCCGTGCTGGTGAGCCCGACCCGGATGCGGATGGCGCCGCCATCCGTGGAACAAGGACTGACCCGACAAACAGGACCACCTCCATGCCGAGGCCGTCGAGGACTTCTCCCGGCTGGGCTACCACATCCTGTGCGAGAAGCCCATGGCCACGACCGTCGCCGACTGCGTGCAGATGGTCCGGAGCGTCACCGACGTGCCCCGCCCCAAGGTCTTTGGCATGGGGCACGGTAAGCACGACCGAGGTGATCCTGCGTTGCCTTTTGTGTCTGGCCGTCACTAACAAACGGGCCACAAAGTCCTCCGGTATTCCCCGTACAACCGTGCGGTCAAGGACGTCATCGACTCGGGCGCCCTCGGCGAGATCATCAACATCCAGCACATCGAGCCCGTCGGCAACCAGCATTTCGTCCATTCCTATGTGCGTGGCAACTGGCACAGGGAGGCCGACTGCTCCTTTGCCCTCATGACCAAGTGCTGCCAGTACGTACTCGGGCCATCCCATGGATCCGTCACCCGATGTGGTGGCGGATTCTCCATGCGGCTGGCTCTCTTCAGCCTTGTTTCTGTTCTGCGTTAGCATGCCAAAAAAAAAAGGGGGGGGGGGGGGGACACCGGAAACTACGGAACAAGGTGACACTCACTGACTCTTTTCCCCCGCATAGTGATATCGACATTGTCAGCTTCTACCTCGACGGCCTCACACCGTCCAAGGTGCACTCCTTTGGCTCCATTGGCCACTTCAAAAAGTCGCGCAAGCCCGTCGAGGCGGGCGCGGCCACGACCTGTCTCGACTGCGCAGGCGAGAAGAACTGCGTCTGGAGTGCCAAGAAGATTTATCTCGACACCGTTGCGACGAACCAGACCAAGGCAGGTCCATACCGTTGATGTCACACTTCTTTCTTCTTTTCGTTTCTTGTTTCTATCTCGGTCCCCTGTCTCTAACCTCCCCCAGTGGGCAGCCAAATTCGTCAATGCCGAGGTCCTTGACATTGAAAACATCACCGAAGCCCTCAAGACCACCAACTACGGCCGGTGTGTGTACGAGTCCGACAACGACGTGGTCGACCACCAGGTCGTCAACGTGGAGTACGAAGGCGGTGTCACTGCCTCGATCACAATGTCTGCATGTAGGTGCTCCTTTTTTTCTGAGGAAGAAAAAAAAGGAGAAAAGGCACCATCACTAACCCTTGTAGTCACCGAGGCCGAGTGTGAGCGGATGACCCAAATCCAGGGCACCAAGGGCGAGTTGATTGGCAACATGGCCACCTTTGTAAGTTTGTCTTTCTCCTCTTCTCTTCTTCTCTTTTCATTTCTTCTTTCACTAACCCCCCCACAGGATGTCTTCGACTTCCTCACGCGGACAAAGAAGCACTACGCGCCCAAGCTCGAGGGCGGCTACCACGGCGGCGGCGACATCGGCCTCGCTCGCGCCTTTGTCAAGTCCGTGGCCGACGAGGACCAGACCCAGCTCGGCGTCACGGCCGACGATATTCTCAACTCGCATCTGCTCGTCTTTGCCGCCGAGAAGGCCCGCAAGGAGAGCTGCGTGGTCGACTATGGCAAGTTCAAAAAGGCGGCCATGGCGAGTGCATAGGGACGAATGGCGAGAGGAAAGAACGAGAAGGACGGAAAGAAGACGAAGAAGAGACAGACTCTCCTGGCGGACAAAATGTATGACCACACACAACGATATCCTAGACTGCTACAGTGTACTTAATACGGGTGGGAAACCTTGCTTCGAATACATGTTGACCATGGCGACGACACCGGCGGGTGTTCCTGGACGACAAAGAACGTGCGAGGCCTTTGCCAGTATGCGGCCAATCACATGTCGAAATGCGACCATCGTCCGTTGAGAAATAGGTGAGCCAATCAGATCGTTAGAGCAGGTACTCCTTCACACGCACAGTGGAGACGGTACGAGTAGAACAGTGGTAATTTTGGGGGGGGGGCGTTCTGAGCTCGAGCTTTCTCCCGTCTTTTCAGGAGCTCTTGTTTGGCTCCTTGACCCCCTCGATGCGAAACGCAACGCACTCCGAAACCCCAGCAAGCCATCCCTCTCTGGTGTTTCGGCGCATCTTGCCTGTACTACGTGTCGCTTTGGGGGGAGCGGAGTACATACATATAAATGAAGCGGCACGGTGTTTTGGAAGACGTTGGAGGGGGTTGGGAGCTTCCAAGATATTGGCTTTTCCTGTCCCACTTTAATTTGGAGCTCCAGCTTCACCAAGCTTCTTGAACACGAAAGAGACCCCAGACGGAACCAGAACCAGAACCCAAACCCAGACAAGAACAGCAACAAGCCAAGCACGTTTCTTTGTCAAGCTCAGCGCCCGAGTCGCTTTTGAGCAGAACCCAAAAACATCTCCCACCCCCCCCCCCCCCCTTTTCCTCAAAAAAAAAACCACCCCAACCATGAAGGCTTGGGTCGTCGTCAAGAACACCACCGCCCCCGGCCAGGCCCTGGCCCTCCAGGACGACCGCCCGGGCCCGTCGTCGCCCGCCGAGGCCGCCAGCGCCACCGGCCCCCATGCGCCCACCGGCGCCCAGATCCTCGTCCGCGTGACGCTCGCCGCCCTCAACCCGGCCGACCTCGCGTTCATGCACGTCTTCCCCACCTGGCTGCCCTTTCGTCGCGTCGCCACGCCGGGGCTCGACTTTGTCGGCGAGATCGTGCAGCTGGGCCCCGCGGCCGCGGCCGTGCCGGCCCATGCGGAGGCGCCGCTGGCCGTGGGCACCCGCGTCGCCGGCGCGCTGGCCGCCAGCCTGGTGGCCACGGGCCACGGCACGCTGGCCGAGTACATCACGGTGCCGGCGGATCTGGTGGTGCGTCCGCCCCCGGCGCTGTCGGACACGGAGGCGGCGGGGTTCTTTGGCATCGCGGGCCAGACGGCGCACATGATCCTGGCGGACCCGGCCGCGGAGGCCGTCTGGGCGCGGCGGGCGCGGGGCTCGAAGGCGAGCGGAAGCGACCAAGCGGGCGGAAGGGGCCAAGCGGGCGAGGACCTCCAGGACCCCCAGGACCCCCAGGACCAAGCGAGCGAGGCCCCAAAAGGCCCCCGGGTGCTGGTCAACGGCGCCAGCGGCGGCGTGGGCGCGCTGGTCGTGCAGGCGGCCAAGCGGCTGGGCGCGTCGCACGTGGTGGGCGTGTGCTCGTCGGCGAACGCGGCGCTGGTCCGGAGCATGGGCGCGGACGAGGTGGTCGACTACCAGGCGGTGGCTCCGCTCCCCCAGCACCTGGCGCGCACGTACGGCGGCGCCCACAACCTGGACCTGATTGTGGACTGCGTGGGCGACCAGGCGCTGTTCCGGCAGAGCACGGGCTACCTGGCGGCGGACGGGGCGGTGGTGTGCATTGTGGGCGGGCCGACGATGGGGGTGGTGCCGTTTGTGGTGAACAAGCTGCTGCCGCGGGCGCTGGGGGGCACGCCGCGGACCTACAAGATCCGGGAGCTGCTGCCGACGGGGGCGCGGGCGCGGGCGGTGGCGGCGTGGGTGCGCCAGGGCATTCTGCGGGACGTGTCGGTGGACGCGGCGTACGGGTTTGCGGACGTGGTCCAGGTACGTTCTGGGTCTGGGCCGTTGCTGTCCCTTCTTTGTTTCTTTGTATCCTTCCTTCTGAACAGTTGCCAGCGTCTGGACACGAACGACTAACCTCTTCCCCAGGCCTACGAAAAGCTGGCGACCAAGCGTGCCAAGGGCAAGATCGTCATCAAGGTGCAGGAGTAAGCTACGGACAGAGAACACGGTCGAAGAAATCGAAGTGGGCGAGAATGGCACGGAACATTGGATGTTGGTCCCCTTTTTGGACGTTGAGATCCTCTCTTGGCATGCCCGGCGTTGGACAGAATGGTGAAAATTTGTGATTTATGTTTTTGGAGTTTCTTTGTGATGACAAAAAAAATGCAAACTTGGTCTATTTCGTTTGTTTGCTCTTGACGGCCATTTTTCTGTTCTTCTTGGATGTGTTTGCTCTCCTCGTTCCAATTTGTTCTCTCTCTCTCTCTCTTTTTTTTTTCCTTTTTTCTTTTTCTTTTTCTTTCTTGCTCGCTCAAATTTCTCGTTCCACCGCCTCTCAGTACACAGCAAACCCTCCGCCTGCCAGGCTTTCCTCTTCGGCACACGGCGGACAGTCCAGCCGGTGGTCGCTGTGGTCACACGGCTCCAGAAGCTGCTCGTAGTAGTCGACGCTGTCGGTGCAGACCCTCCCGATGGCCACCTCGGTGGTGGCGGGAGGCGGGATGCTACCCGTGCCACCACCACGGCTCTTCTCGGCGGCGCTTGTTCCGTTCATCGCCGTCGGGCCCCTCTGCTGGCACCACCACACCTCCCAGCCCTCGACGTGGCGGATCTTGCACTGGCTGTGGCAGGCCGTGGCCAGCCCCCGCGCGGTGCACCGCCGGTCGGGCTTGATGACCGGCGCGCAGCCGCCGTGGCACCCGGGCACGCGGCCGACGGGCAGGTCGGTCGGCGAGGTGTTCCAAATGACCCAGGTGGTGGCCACGGTGCGCGTGGCCACGGTGGGGTCCAGAGAGACAGACACCGTGGTCGTCGTCGTCGTCGGTGATGCAGCGGCCCCGGCGTCCGCTTCTGCCGTGCTGCTGCTGCTGCTGCTCTCGGCGACACGCACGAGAAAGTCTCGACGCTTCGTGATGGCCGTCTGCGTCAGTGTGTACGGAAAGTCCTCCGGGTTGGGGCTGCTGGGCCACGGGTCGTACATGGTGACGGTCGAGACGGCCACGGACGTGACGGTGGGCTCTGCATCGTCGGGGCCGACTGTGGCCGTCGGTGTCAGCGTCTTGGTTCGAGACCAGATGCGGGTGACGGTCGTTGGGTAGGTTGTGGCGCCCGCCCACTTGGACTTGGAAGACGACCATGACGCTGCTGCGGATGTTGCTTCTGTTGCTGCTGGCCAGACAGCGGCGGCCAGGCAAGCCAGGATGCCCAGGGCGTGCATGGCGGTGGTCAAATCACAATGGAATTGTTTTGCTGTCTCCAAGGGCTTGAATCGGGCCTTGCCTAGAGGCGCAATACCATTTCACGTCAAGATGCCGTCCGTTTCGTGGCCAGGCGCAGACCATGGCTTGGGCCTCATCTTGCCGGGATGCAGTCTCGGCAGCAGTGCCCAAATGTTTGATTAAGAGCTACATAAACACCAGGAAGCATTGACGATCTGGCCACTACATGATACACGTCGGTTTGATATGTCTTGTCATTTATTGAAACAATGAATTTCTTCGAATTTCTTTACTCTCAAATTCTGTCATTTGTGTAAAGCACACGCTGTCTTCTCATGGCAATTTTTGAGACGGCTCATTAATTGACGTTCATATGATACCGCTATTTTTTTTCTTTTTTTTTCTTTTCCCACTCAACAGAGGGGGCTCTCTTTCTCTCTTGGTTTGGTCTGGTTTGCCCCCCATCGTATCCATTTAGGCGGTAGGAACAACCAAACGGAGTCACCCGAACCAAACCGTGGCTTGGTTCGCAGTCCAGTCCTTGAGAATGACATTGGGTACCCTTTTTTTTTGCCTCTCAATTCTCTCGTTATTTTTTTTAAACAACTTGTCATCCATCGGAGACATGTATTGCTTTGCCGCAGTCTTTTTTGTGCGTGGCTGTCTAACGGCTCAATTTTCCCGATCTGTTCTTGTTTCCTCGATGTTGCCCTCACTCGATCGCATCTCGCAAGGTTGTTGGGACGGATTGCCTACCGATCTGATCCGAGTCTTGGTACGTGTTTTCCAACCGATCTGATCTATTCCTTGGGAGGTACTTGCTACCGATTTGCTCGTTTATTTTTATTTTACGTAGTACGTTTTTTCCCCATGCTGTACATACGAGCAGCATGTCTGCGAGTACGAGTAGAGGAGAAACCCATATGACACATATGACGCGCTGTTAATACGGAGGGTCCTCTTTCTTTGCGCTCTTGACTCCATTTTCACTGTCCATGTAACATCCATCCCCCCCGAACGGACAACATACCTTGCCCACGCCAATCCACGAACTGTGCACCAACTCGGGGGGCGAAAAAGAAAAAAAAGAAAATGTAAAATGAGATCGAAGAATCAGATGTTTTGCTTGTTGCACAAGCAACTGTTGGGGTAACAAAATTACAACGACACAAGAGAGAAACCGACTCGCTTCGGCCTGTTAAGCCTGTCGTTGCTTTTCGCCTTTTTGGGACTTTTTTTTTTTGTTGTGTCTGCTGTTTGCTCAACCGTCTTCCTTTTCGCTATGCAATTCGGTCCCAGCTCGGTGTCTGTTGGCGTTTGGTTACGTCCTTTTTTCCTGCCTCTTACGGTGTAGACATGTGGTTTCCCGGGGTTCTTGGTGTCTCTTGGTTTCAATGGGCTTTCCGTAGGCTTGATGTCTCTTCCTCTCTTCTCTTCTGACTTGCCATTGATCCGTCGCATTCGTACTGGGCCCTTTCGGTCCTTTGGTCCCCCCTCCCCCCCTCCCTCTCACCCTCCCAGTCTTTTGGGCTCGTCATAGAGCACCATCTGGCCTCCCAACTCTGTGCAGGGACATTCCTTGTACTACAGAGGCGAGGAGCCTGTCCATACGAGTAGCAGCCATGCTGACATCTAGCCTCTTTTTTGAGGAGGCCAGGGTGTGGGAAGGACAACGATGGTGGTGGTAAGTTGGCCAGTGAAGTGGTGGTGGAACTGAAGGGCGGTCAAGAATTAAATAATAAAAAAGAGAGCAGAGAAAACTACTATGTAAGAGATATGTACTTTGGAATAGGGGGCTTGTCTTATGCGCCGCATTGGCCAGCCAGTGCCAATCGTCAAACGAGACTATTGCCTGGGCACTAACGTAGGTGTGTGCGCGCGTGTGCGCCTATGTGCGTGTGTGTGCGAGTACAGGAAACGTTGAATGGTGTTGAATGGCCCTGGTTCACCATGCATCTATCTGCTCTACAATCGTACATGGTGGCTAATGCTTCACAAACGACCTGCATAACCTAAGATCCATGCATCGGACATCTCATTCGCTGGGCGAGATCGTCCATCGGTGTCTCAGAGTGGCGTCAGAGAACTAACAGGACAGAGCTCCCCCCCCAAAAAGAAGGAAAAGGAAAAGAGAAGGAACAAAAGCCCCGTGTGTGTGTGGGCATAGATACACCAGCTACTGGAAGCGGACTGGACCCGACTACGAAGTTGTGGGTTGTGAACTGCATGCCGCATACGAATACTCGTACTTTCTCCGTAAGATATCTTACATTCCGAGAGCGAGCGAGGGACACACACACCAACCAGCCACCGCAGGTCAGCAAAAACAAACATCTGCATTAGCCGTTTGTTTCTGGCATGGGTTGGGCTTGGGTACTAGCCGAGAGAGATGACCGTTGAATTGAGATCGGGATGGGGAGGGGTGGGAGGGGTGCAGCATGGTGCAGGAGATGTAGCAACACCCAATGGCGGGAGAGGGGGGGGGTGTGGATAGACATGGTCTCAAGAAGTCCTACATAGTGCCACTGCGCTGTATGCAGTTCTGCCACGCCTTCCAGGTCTGCAGCGTCTGTAGTAAAACAATCGTGGCAGCCACGTGATGGGCACTAAATAAAGCAGCTTTTTGCGCCGGGCGCCGAAATGCCCTCGGGTATTTTCCGCCAGCGGTGTTGTTTTTTTAGGAGGTACCGTACATAGGCGAAGCAGTCGGCCTGGAACCGAGGACCGAGTCATTTTCCAGGATCTCGAGCATGTCCGAAACAACCATGCGGGTGCTGGCAGGATTGAGGGGAAAGGAGAAATAGGAGACAAGGAAAGAAATGCCACAAGAGCGCTAGATGTCTTTGTTTCACTGGGAGTGGCCGCTTGACAGAAAACAGCTTGTCTCACCAGAGGGGGGGAAAAGGCACAATTGAAGGAGGAGGAACGGACCAACACGACAGCCGACCAGAGGCAAAGCAAGGAGGCACCAACGAAGCAGCCACGCACCAAGGAAGCAGGCTAGGGACAGTCGGCCAAAAGGCAGAATTTTCTGGTCTTCGCTGTCCGTCGATGAGGGTGTGAATGGGCGGGCGACGGCACGAGCGTGCATGGATGATGGATGATTGAATGCCTGCCTGACTGAGTGACGGGGGAGGGATTTTGTCTTTGCATCTTCCTATTTCGGTCTCGCTCTCTGCTTCAATTCTACGCGTGACGGAACTTTCCTGCTGCCTCGCTTCGGCGCATGCTTACGCTGTGCTTGCCAACCTCTGCAGAACAGTTGGGCCACGTTCGCTAGTGTGCCTGTGTGCCTGTGTGTGTGTCTTGTGTGTTCGCGTGGGCGTGGGCGTGCCAAACTCGTGTTATGACCGCGGGCCGGCTTCTTCTCCGGGTCGCCCTTTCTCACCTTTTCGTAGGCGGCTCAAAGAAGTGGGTTGGCAACGTTGATCAGCACTACGGGAGATTTTAGTTGGCTGCAGTTGGTGTGTTGGATGGGGTCGAAGGTTGGTGTTTTGGGAATTGTGCAGGAATTGTGGTCCTGGGATGGAGGCTCATCTCAGGCAGAGGGATTGCAAAGAGGAAAAAAGAGGGAGAAGAAAACATGGCATTTCCCGCCGGATGACGGAGAGGAAGGGGAAAAAAAAAAACGAGATACGAGTAGAACTGTGCCAGATAGGGACTAACTAACTAGTTCAAGTCCAAAGGCGTTGTCAACCGGAGATGTGGATTCAAAGTAGAAAAGCCGAGAACAGACAAAGAGGAACAACAGGCCGACGACCAGAGACAGAAAGTACTACAGTAGAAGGTGAGACAACAGAAGCACCCGCAGAATCAGACAGAAGGCATCAGGACCTCACTTGTCTTACTTGACGACATCTCTAACCACTCCGGGTTAGCAACCAAGCGGCACTTGGGGGTTCCCACAATGTCACGTATCTGTCGGTGGTGGTGGTGTGGGATGGCATCGGATGACAACTCGAGACCAGTGAATGCTACGATGGGCAAAACGGCCGAAGAAGAGGAAGAGGAAAAAGGGAGGGAAAAAAAAAGAGCCAAAAATAAGACAGGGGAAGGGCAACAGTCCACGATACTCTACGTTGTAGGCGATCGTTACCTCCAGACTTCCTTCACCCTGAGCAATCTTGGATCGACTGGGCCGGACTGGGAAACCGCCTAGAAGCTGCTGCCGGGATAGCAAGCAACCCTTGGACAGGAACAGCCACCTGGAAAACACGCAGCCGACCCGGACCTCCGCATGGCGGTGCTTGCCAGTCGGAGCCAGGGGAGCCAGCTTCCTTTGGGCTGTTTCCAGGTCTGCTCTCTGGGCGCGTGAGTTGTTGAGCTGGCCAGGCCTAACTAAGCTGGCTTCGCATCCCAGCGTCCTTCGTGCGATCCCTCGTGCGAGTTGTGTTTCAACTAGTCTTGCCTGCGGTTGTCCGTACCTTTGCCATATTACCTGCTACTTTTGTTTGGCTTTTTGTTTCTTTCCCGTTCTCGCTCGCTTACTTTCCGTTTCCCCTGCTATTTCCTTTTTTTTTTTTTTTTAAATTCCCCGAAAGCGAGATGGTCAATTTATTTTGCCACGTGGAGCGCAAAATGATACGCAATCGAACAGGGCGTATGCCCACTGTATTCATGGAGATCCGCAGAAAAACAAAGGAATCTCGGTAGTGCCTGTCGGGGCAGAAAAAGGAAAGAAAAGAAAAAAAAGCAATTTTTCTTTATTCTCTGCTCTTGTTCTTTGTTCGGTCTTTCTTTTTTTTTTTTGTTTGAGCCCTCTTTGTATAGCGACCGTTGGATGTGCCCCACGGGGACCCGGCTTCGGCATCCGGCAGCGTTGTCTTTCATGTGAGATTTGTGAGATATGTGAGATATGTCAGATACGGAGCATACCCGAAGTGTAATAGGGCGAGAACGGGCAGAAAAAGCAAAAAAAAAAAAGGAAGGGAAATTAACGGGGAGGGGTTAAGGAGGGGCGGTATCGACGGGCCACAAATCGCGAAAAGAGGGTCAAAGCCGCACAAAGCACAGCAGCAAGTTGGAAAGCGCATGCCGTCGTTGATCAAGCCTAGACTGTGTGGTTGCGGTTGCGCGGTTGTGCTGGCTTATGCAGGCGTTCCCAGTTGTGAAGCGTGTTGATTTGGTTGGGGCTGGCTGGGTTGACTTGGTTGACTTGGTTGACTTGGTGAACTCGGCTATCCTGCGATTTGGTTCTATGATTCTGCGACTCTTGTCATTCTTGTGTCTCCTTACGGATCGAAGAGTCCAGACAAACGGCAGACTGCGCACCGGGCAACTGCAGGTTGGAAAAGGCAGGCCTGCAGCCAACTGCGAGCAAGTGCAGAAAGAGTGCATGGAAGTTGCCAACGGGCCACAACAGACTAACGGAAGAACCCACGAAACAATGGGCTGGGGCGCCAGCGGATAGCGAAAGAGACAAAGTCGAAACGCAAAAAAAAGGACCAAAAACGAGCCATGACGCTGGTCAACCGAGCAGAAACAGAGCGGAAACCGAGCAGAAACAGGACCGAAAACGAGATGCACAACACAGATCAGGCACAAAAAGAGCAAATGGCAGAAATAGCAGAAACGACGTCCATGAGAAACATAAAAAGACTTTGGAAGCAGAAAAAACCCGCACGATCGTGCAAAAAAGGATCGTTCAATGGCTTCTCTGCATGAAAGAACAGGCCACAAACGAGTTTTCGGTGTTGTTAGTCTGCGTCTAGTGAAGAAGCCAATGCAGGAATACAACACAACCTGCCCGTGCTAGTGTGTGTGCGACGACCCTCGCGAGATGAGAAGACAACAGCATCTTACTATGTACATAAGATGTGCATGACGAAAGAGACGTCCCAAGGACACCAGGTGGGCGTTCCACCAGCCAGGGGTGGAGGGCAGGGGGCGATAGGAAGTGGGCAACTGAAGAGCAGGGTCCATGAGCGAGAACAGCCAGAAGAGGAAGAAAAATCACAGCCAGAGAAACGGGCCCCAAACCCACCCCAAGACCCCACTCTCGCAGTTCCCACCCCAAGGCAAGACCACCAAAAAGGCCAAAAGGGCCAAACCACCGCCAGAACCACCGCCAACCAACCGCTACCACGCTGGCCACCGCGCTGGCCACCGCGCTGACACCCATCCAGAGCACTACCCACCACGGCCAGGACCCAACCAAGGCGCCAGAAAGCCAACGGCGGCAAGCCGATTTCAACAGCGCAATTGGTGGTCAGCACCTCCTGTAATAACGGGAGTGGAGCGCGCTAATCGAAAGAAAACGGTTTCCGGGTGGGGCCGCCATGCGTTCTGGATCCTCCACACACACGCACCCCCCATCTCGGCCTCGCGCTCGCCTTCTCCTCCAGGACATCTTTTCTCGGTCGTGTCGTGCCTCGCTTGTACTCTGTATGCTTGTCTGCCTGGCTTGCCGCATTTCCCCCCTCCATGGGTGATGGGTGTGTGTGCGTGTGTGTGTGTGTGTGTGTGTGTGTGTGTGTGTGCCCTGCCATGATGCGTGCCGTGCTGGTGCAGTCATCGTGGCTCGTCTTAGTCGTCTTGTGAGCCATAGTTATATCTTGGCCAGGTCCTCTTCCACTCGGTCCCGGACCACCATCTCCAGACGGAGTCTTCCATTCTGCACAAAACCGCCGAGCCAGGGGACCAGGGTTCTTTTTTTTTTTTTTTGGTCCGTCGACAAGTGGGCAAATCGGCAGGCCACGAGTTTTTAAGCGATCCAGGGTTGCGTCGACTACTTCGGGCACACACACACACACACCCACACGTCAAATACACTGTGCATGTTCGTTCGTTTCTCTCTCTGTTTGCCATCATCCTGGGGTGCTTTGGTGCGTTGGCTTCCCTGCCGTCAGAATCAATACGACCGAGTGGTGCACGGCATGCATGCGAACGACGTCTGATCGTCTCCGCTTCCTGTCCTCTGGGTAATTCCGTCAAAAACGATCCATTTCTTGAAACGAGCAAAAAGGACGAGAAAGGGGACGAAAACACCGAAGACGAAAAAGAGACGTCTCTCGAATAAAGCGGGATCGACGAAAAGGGAAGGAACGAACGTAGGAAAATAGGAAAATAAAAAGAAAGATAAAAACGACACAAGAGTTCAAAAAAAAAAGAAAACCAAACCAAACCAAACCAAACCAAACCCCCCCCCCGACGTGCCCTGTCTGTCCGACCATACGATTTCTTACGATATTTTACGACTCCCACCCCAGTCGACCGCGGATCTTTCCTTCTTTTTTATTTTTATCAATATTATTCCTGTGATTCCTCACCTTCCTCCCTCTCTCTTTCTCTCCTCTGCGTATGCGCGTAACTATATCCTGCCACAAGCCCGCCCTGCTTTTCTCCTGCCTCGTGCCCTTTTTTGGTTTCTCCATAAAGCCCACCGGCTTCCCTTTTCTTTTTCTCTCGCTGCACCCACGCATGCACGTTCATCTACGCTGCCATCGCACAGAGACGCCCTCACGACGCATGCTGATCAATACTCGCTTCTCGCTTCTCGCTTCTCGCTTCTCGCCCCCTTCGCCTTGTCCGTCTTTCACGTCTTCCCAGACAGCCCGTCCAATGCCGGTGTGGGGTTGAAGACACCACTTCCCACCCCTTGTATCACTCACACACACACACACACGAAACGCATATCGCACCCCCAGAAGAGCCGCACCCATCAGCCGCACAACCAGCCGCGGGGAATACAACAAAGCGGCGTGCAAGCCGGCCGGCCTCGCATCCGACGTTTCGACCGGGCCCCCCTCGACCGGGTCCCTTTCATCGGCACCTTGATGCCTCAGTCGCGGCCCATATCACGGGCATGCACGACGTGCAAAACTCGTCGCATTAAGGCAAGCCTCTCCTTTTGGATGCACTACACTCTGCACGCACTCTGCACACACTCTGCACACATTCTGCACACACACAGACACACAGACACACAGACACACACCACACACACACACTTCTCATGCTTCAACACACTCACACACACACCTACATACACTTGCCTGGATATACACACCCAACTTTAATTGTTCGGCTGAACACTTGCACACCCGATTTCCACGCCCTTTACCCTTTTCACACTTAGATCGAAAGACAAGAGAAAAAGAAAAAAAAAAGACAATGCAGATCAACATAAAAATACATCTAAAAAAAACAATCCAAGATCTCCCTAAAATGACTTCATCCAAACATCACACTTAAAAAAAAAACTAACCTGAGACTTATTTGTTATCTCTCCCCCCTTCAGTGCGACGAAACACGTCCCGTATGTCACCGCTGCATCCGGTCCGGGCGCCAGTGCGCCTATGCGACCGACTTTGACCGTGTCCACCGCGATGAGACTCGCCGGACACAGCGCCGCTTTGCGCGCGGGGGCTCCGAGTCGAGCTCGGCCGCGCCATCCCAGCCGACGCAGCAGCAGCAGCAGCAGCAGCAACACCAACAACCACGACAACAACCACAACAGCAACAGCAACAACAACAGACCGTGCATTCTCCGTCCGCACCGTCGTCTTCATCATCCAAATCATCGACACCCACATTATCTCAACAACACCAACACCAGCAGCAGCAGCAGCAGCATCAACATATGGGCTACGCTCTTCACCACCTCCACCAGCCATCGCCGCCATCCCTGTTGATGCTTCCACCACAGGCCGCCGGCTACCACCCTTACACCTCGCCGTACCAGTACCCCGAAGGAGGCGGCGACTTTGTCAACGACATTGTCAACGACATCAGCAGTGGCATCGCCGCAGGCGGGCTGGACCTCGCCGGCCCGGCCCACGGCTCGGCCCACGGCCCGGCCCACGGACCACCACCCGGCGGGCTGAACGACCTCAACTCCATTGTGCCGATGACCCGCGGCGACAATGTGGCGATGCTGTTGTCCGCGGCCGCTACGGAGACGACCATCTTTGTGTCGGGAGGTGTCGTCGGGGGTCACCACATGATGACAGACGACGACGGAATGCACGGAGGAATGACTGGACGGGCATCGTTCGGGGGCATAGTGGCCGATCCTCGCCCACGCCTGTCGACCAGCTCCGTCTCGACGGCCTCGGACAGCATGGCCGGCTCGTCCGTGACTGGCAGTGGTGGCGGTGGCGGTGGCGGTGGCGGCGGTGGTTACCTGTCTGGCTCCGCATCGGCCGCATCGGCCGCCACGTCGGCCACGTCCAGCCCCGACTCGAGTGCAGCCAGCGACGCCGCCAGCCCGCGCACCATGGGCGGGCCACCGCTGTCCGCCTCCGCCTCGCCCGCCATCCAGGCCCAATCCATGACTTTGGGCAACAACAACAACAACAACAACAACAACAACAGCACCAACAACCACCCATCCACTGCCCTCACCATGCCCATCGGCGAGCTCGCCCTATGCTACTTTGCCGCCAACTTTATTCTGTTGCCACGCGCCGCCACCACCGCCGCCCCCTCCGGCGGCGTGTCCACCCCCGCCTTTCCCATGACCAGCACCTACTTCGAGTACGTCGTCCCCGTCCTGCGCGACCAGCCCGCCGACAGCCCCGTCCTGTACGCCCTCCGGGCCTGTGCCTTTGCTGCGCTCGGCAGCCGCTGGGTCAGCGACACGATTGATTTCCACGCCGTCGCCATCGGCCAGTACACGGCCGCGCTGGCGCGCACCACCGAGGCCCTGTCGGGGGGCCACGAGAGCAGCACCGCCGACGCCACGCTGGCGACGGTGCTGCTGCTGGGTCTCTTTGAAAACATCACCGCGCGCCGCGAGCTGCTGGCCTGGCGGTCGCACATTGAGGGTGCCGTGCAGATTGTGCAGGCACGCGGCCCGGGCCGCATCCGCACGCGGACCGAGCAGCTGCTGTTCAACGCGGTGCGGCTGCAGCTGCTGGCGCACGCACTGTCGGCGGACACGCCGCCGCCGCTGACGAGTGTGAACTGGCTGCAGGGAGGGGGAGGGGGAGCAGGAGCGGGAGCGGGAGCGGGAGGAGCGGGAGGAGCGGGAGCGGGCACAAACGTCGAGAAAGGGGGGGGACCGGCGGCGGCGGAGGGGTCGTCCGGATCGCCTGTGCGTCCGTCGCCTCCCGTGATCGACGGCGCCATGGCGCGCTCGCAGCAGTTTGCGCTGGAGACGAGCCAGCTGCGGACGGAGCTGGGCCGGCAGCTGCACGCGTCGGCGGCGCGGCGGCCGAGCGACATGGCGGCGATGCGGACGCTGCTGCGGCGGATCCAGGCGATCGACAACGAGGTGGGCGCCTTCTTGTCGGCGATGCCCGAGGTGTACCGGTACTACACGCTGGCGCTGGCGGGCGACGTGCCGGACGGGGACTACGAGCGCGCCGAGGCGTTTCCGGGGCGCGTGGACGTCTACCCGGACCTGTCGGTGGCGCACATGTGGAACATCAGCCGGCTGAGCCGGCTGGTGCTGTCGTCGCTGATCCTGCGCTGCGTGTCCTTTCTGGGCGGGCCGGCCGCCGACTTTGACTACCGCACCACGCCCGAGTACGCCAGCGTCGTGCGGGTGTGCAACGGCATCATCTCGGACGTCATCGCCTCGGTGCCGTTCTACCTGCTGGGGTCGGCCACGATGCCGGTGACCACCCCGTCCCCGTCCCCGTCCCAGTCCCAGTCCACGCGTCACGGACACGGTCACGGACACGGACGCGGCCGCCCGCAGCACCCGCACTTCCCCTACATGAACAACCATATGCTGGGCGGCGGCGCGTCGATGCCCGGCGGCGGCGCGGGCGACGACCCGCACCAGCGGCAGCCCAAGGCGCTGGCAGGCCTGCTGCTGGTGTGGCCGCTGGCGGGCGTGGCGAGCCACGACTGCACGACCAAGGCGCAGCGGGCGTACCTGTGCGGGCGGCTGCGGCACATTGGGAACACGCTGGGTCTGCGGTCGGCCCACGCCTACATATCGGTATGTGTTTTTTTTTCTCTTTTCTTTCTTTCTTTCTTTTTTCAATTCATTTGTTTTTCTTTTTGTTCGTCTGTTCTGCTCTTTGCTTTGAATTTCGTGTTTCTAACCTTCCTAGACCACGTTCCGCTTCCCGTCTTCGTTCATCTACCGTGACAAGCACATGATGATGAATGCTGTTTCCGATGCCAGCCAACACGAACGAGCCATGCCCATACGGCCACCCCACGGATGAAGACAGGAAGATGAAAAAAAAAAGAGAGATGTATGATGATGATCATGAAAAAAGGAAAAAGATACGACCACGATGAGATATTGGCAACGATGATGTGAAACGTCTCGCATAGGTTGCCAGACCGCCGCACGGCTTGGATGACTTACACGAGCAACGTGACAGCAATTGGTGGAACAGACCACCGAAAGATGGGTCGACTTGCAGCCACCTCGGGAGAGCAGAGTAGACGAGCTGGACGAGTGGCCTCATCTAGTCAAGGCTGGTTCCTTCTTCAAGCAGGGGGACCATTTTTTTTCTTTTCTTCAAGCTGTCAACTAGACCAGAGTTCATAGCCATACTCTGGTCGTGTAAACTAAAAAAGGCCATTCCCATTCCCATTTGCGCGTCCACTTCCACGTTGTTCTCTCTGGACGGGAGAGTGCTGAACCCCCTGTTTGAACCCGCCATAGGGCGGTTGTTTCAACCGAGAAGACTCCTAACTTCCAAAACAAGCATCGGCGGAGTTGCCTTGTTTCTAAACACAGAACACGAAGGATTCGCATGTAACTCGCACTCGTACGTAGTCGAAAGTGCACATTTTTTGTGCTGCTCCACTTTGGCTGCGCGAAATATCGAGTGGATGTAACCAAAGGGAGGCAGAACAAAAAAAAAAAAAGGAGAAAAAAAAAAGGGAAGGTTGCAGATAATTGATAAAAATAAGGCTTCCTATCTCACCCGTGTCGTCATTGGCTGAATTTCCTCTGCCACCCTGTGTGTGAACGTGTGCAAACGTGTGTGTGAAGGGAGAGGACGTGTGAAGTAGTGACTCGCTCTTTCCCCTGTAAGACAAGACATGGGCCTGCCCATTGGACCGTGCGCCCAGAAACTGCCCACCATTCAATTGTACGAGGCATAGGCCGGGCGGAAACATGCGGCGCCCCTCTTCCACTTTCACCTGTTCCTTGCCGGCGCCCATCATCGGTGCCCATCGCGCCTTCCCTCTTTTCCCTGACCTTTTTTCACCCTTTTCTTGTCTCTTCCCCTCCCGCGTGCGCACACTCAATGCTGGCGATCGAAAAGAGAAGGAGAAACAGGCGTGCCTTCCAAAGCCATCGTGGACTCCTTCCCCAAGCCACCCCACAGCGCGTCCTTCTCGCCTGACTATCCCCCCCAAACTACATAGTATCTTTATTTCATTCACCACGCCCCCCCCCCCTCTCCGCTCCCCACAATACCTCAACGTTTGTACATCTGCGATTATCGTTGCCACCCCTCTAGCGCTCAGTCTAGAGAGCTTTTTGGAGGGGGGATCGTATCTGTCTTTGCACCCCCCCCCCCTCTATCTCACTCAGAGCACACACCAATCGGATCGTATACGACGACAGCCGTGTGCCTTGCGCGTTGACTAAGTGTCGTGTCGTCGCGGAGTGTCGCCCGAGTTGTCCGTGGGCTCCTCGTGGATGCGGCTGCGTGGCCACGAGTGGCGCGCACATCCTTACTCTTGTTGGATCGACTCGGGGACGGGTCTCCTCGTGAACAAGGACCTTGCCAGTAACTGCGACGAAGAGGATCGCCGGGATCAGCCACAGTCTTTGTCGCCTGCTTCTCGATCATCGCTCTCGTCGGAAGGATCGTCGATGCCTGGGGGGGTGCCACCTTTTTTCGAGATCGTGACTATTATTTCACGTCCATTGTCGCACTTCTAGGAGGGGCTTATCCCCTTCAAGACCCCGCTTGGGCATCGCCAGCCTTGTTGCTTGGGCAGAAGTCGGTCTGGGACAGCGCAGGTCGACCTTACTATAAGGGCACCCGATCCATGACTACACCGAAACCACCTAGAACGCCCACAACACATCCAACCATCCAACACACTGAACTCATCCAGTACTGAACTCATCCAGCACTGAACTCATCCAGCACTGAACTCATCCAACACACCCAACACGCACACACGCACAACCGCACACTATGCCGACCGGTGTCGCCAGCCTGGCTCCGGTCCCACACCCCCGCGGCGCCCAGTCCGAATCCCCACACCCGTCGTCCTCCTCGACCGCCCCACCACCACCGCCGAAGCGTTCACTGGACAGCGCCGCCTCCGTGACCGACCGCGATGGCGTGCCCATCCGGCTGCGGCAGCTCGTCATTACGGCCATGGGCGAGCACCGCCTGCGCCTGCAGCACACCGATCGCTGCATCCGCGTCATCATCCGCCAGCACGAGAGCGCCTGGGTCGAGCTGCGCGCGCTGTACAACGCCGTCATCGTGCTGCACAAGATGCTGGACCGTGTGCGCGACATGGTGGTGCACGCCTCCGAGGCGGGGGTCGTGGCGAGCGTCGTGAACGGGGGCGGGGGGGCTGGTGAGGCTGGTGGCGCCGACCTTCTCCCCGCCGAGTTCCCCGCCGAGTACGACCAGATCGCCCAGCGCCGCACGCCCGTGGCCTGGTGCAAGCGCTTCCTGCCCAAGGCCGAGAAGCTGATCCCCGAGATGCGCTACGTCCTGTCCGACCTCGCGATGTCCTGCCGCGCCGCCATGCACGGCCACCGCTCGAAGCTGCTGCGCAACCACAACGGCCCGGGCGCCAACCGCTGGGACAACGTCTTCATCTGGAACATGGTTCGGAACCTGAACCAGTTCCACGCCAATTTTGAGACCCACATGACGACCTGCAAGTTGTACGTTTGTGGTTTTTCTCTGTCTCTATGCGTTTTTGCTCCTTGTTCTTTGTTCTTTGTCCTGTTTTGTTTTGTTTTGTTTTGTTTGGTTTTGTTTCGCCTTGTCTTTCTTTGTGCTGGCTGTGCCAATACGACTCTCGGCACCAACTATTAACATTGCAAGTGTATACATCGTCTCTCTGGAGTCCCTGTACGACAACCCCGAAGCTCTTGACGACTCCCACGACGAGGCCGATCCCCCGGACATGCTGCGCCACGACGAGGACGTCAACGAGATGCCGCGCTTCTTCAACTACTGGGAAAAGTTTGGCTTCGTGCAGCCCAACAAGACAGCGCTGGACAAGTGGAAGAAGAAGCGCAAGAGCCACGTCGACAAGGGCAAAAAAACGAAGAAGACCGCCAACAAGATTAGGACCGTCCAGGAAAAGCAGCCCCGGCCTGTCTCGAGTCGCGACGATCTCATTGCCGCCATGGAGCGCAAGGACTACCTGACGATTGTCACCATCCTGATGTCCGACCTCGACCTCAACGACCTCACCACAGACGGCACCACCGCCCTCGCCCGCGCTGTCTCCGACGACAACGCAGCTCTCGTGTCGGTTCTCGGTGTCTGCGAAGCCAACCCAAACCTGCCGGCTGCGGGCGGCATCACCCCGCTCCACGTGGCCGCCACGGGCGGCTTCTTGGCCCCGGCCACAGTCTTGCTCGACCTGGGCGCCCATGTCGATGCCATTGACGACAACGGCCTGACACCGCTGCATGTGGCCTGCCGCGAGCGCCACTTGTCCATTGTCTTGCAGCTGCTGGCCCACGGCGCCGACCCCAACCGCTGCGACAGCCGCGGTGTCACTCCGCTGGGCTATGCCCTCCTCCATCCGAAGAGGGCCATTCCCTCGAAAGAGATCATCTTTGCCCTATTGACGTACGGCGCCCGCGCCACATCGCGGCGCTGCAACCTGATGCCCATCACGGACGCTGTGCTGCGCTTCGACTCCAAGCTGCTGCCGCGTTACCTGCGCGAGTGCCCATCCATGGTCGACATTGAGACGCAGGTCGCCACAAGTCGGGAAGACGTCACCGAACTGCGCCCGCTCTTTGCCGCCATCATCGTCGGCAACATCTTCGCCCTCAACCTGCTTCTGCGGTACGGTGCCGACATCCACCGACTCACCACTGCCTACCGCCAAGACGTGACCTACCTCAATCTTGCAGTCCTGTCCGAGTCTGCCCCCATTGTGGCGCGTCTGCTGCTAGCCGGTGCCGACCCGAAAATGTGCAACAGCTCGGGCCGCAACCCGCTGCATCTGGCCGCATCCGTTACCCGCGGCGACATTGAGGTCACAGAGCTGCTGCTGCGCCATGGAGCGGATCCACATGCCGCCACCTTTATCCGACACAGCCAACCGCTGCACATGGCCGTGCGCGCGGGCCGCGGCGACGTGACAGATGCCCTGCTCAAGGCGGGTGCAGACATCAACCGCCCTCTCCGCAACGGCGTCACCCCCGTCATGCTCGCCGTCTACTACTGGAACAAGGTGATGCTGCGCTTCTTGGTCAGCCGAGGTGCCGACATCCACTACGCCACCCCCATCTATTGCGAGACGGCCATGCACACGGCCTGCCGCGTCGGCAATGTGGTCATCGCCAAATACCTGCTGCAGCAGGGCTTGTCGGTCGAGGCTGCCGAGGGCGATAGGGATAGCACCGACGACACCTCGGTTTACGACAGCGACAGCGACAGCGATTGCGATGGCCGTTATGACCGCGCCAGACGCCGCTTGAGCAAGACTGGTGGCTATGCACCACTGCATGCTGCCGCCTCGCATGGCCAGTACGAGATGGTGGCCTGGCTGCTGAGCCACGGAGCCAATCCGCATGTGCGTATTGGCATGGCAGCTGCGCGTGCCTGCCTCATCAAGGGCAACAAGTCGATCGATATCCGCAAAGGCACGCCAGCCGACGTGGCCCGCGGATTCGGGCATCACAAGGTGGTGGAGCTGATTGAGGACCACATAGCGAAGGAGATGGACAAATGTAAGGCTGGGTCAGCGCCGACAAATTCCTCTTCTTCGCCCGGAAACGGGACGACCACGTCATCGGACCTGCCGGCCGCGGGAGCTGTCACGGGCGGGTCGACAGGCGTTTCGCCCTCGGCAGCCCCTACGCAACCTCCACCAGCTCCACCATTTATCCCACCCGCAGCGACGGGGTCGGGTCCGCCACCGCCACCACCAGGCATATTTGCATCAGCCATGTCTGGAATTTCGTTCTTGAAGAGCGGGATGGCACCTAAATCGGGGTATGACACCGGGGACGACACCGAAGTACACGACGAAGACGAAGACGGAGACATTAGTGGAGAAATTCTCCCTTGACACGAACGACTTAATGACCGAATGTATCTGAATTTGACAGCGGGCAATGATTTCAACTTTTCGAGGTTGTTTGTGGTTACGTTGCAACCTGTGCTATTTTTATTGTCACTTCTATTTTGACACGAACGGATGTACATGATGAGAATATGAATTGGCATGCTTCTCGTTGTTTCATTCCATACCTCTTCTGTTCTTCTTTTTCTTTTTCCTCGTCTATTTTTTTTATTCGCTTCCCTCTTTTTGTATTTATACACGTTCACAACGCTGAAAGTAACGAACCTCAAGGATATCTGCGAAAGCAAATACAGTATGATTTACCAATACATCCGTAGTGACGGAAATGTGTAGTTAAATCACTTGAAGGTCGCTGTTGTTGCTGGTAGGGGGCCATTGGGTTGTTCGACCGCTTACTAACTCTTGCAGGGTCGCGTTTATTATCTTATCGCAGCTTCGCAGCCCCACTAAAAAAATCAAAAGGGAAGGGGCAGCTTCGAGTTCCTTGAAAAATCCCATTTGACCTGACCAGCTCGACAGAACGTGCCGTGAGAAAGGACGACAAACACACCAGTGATGCGACGTGCTTGCGTATCGGCATCACAATGGCAGACGAAGGTGCCAATTCCCGTGCGGCAGGCTCCGCTCCTGCAGCGCCTGCAGCAACTGCACCAAACTCCAACAAGGACAGCACTCATCCACAGCACAAGAAGCATGGCGGCCAAGGAAACGGAGGCGGGCACAACAAGAAGAAGAGGGGGTTCGGCGCGTAAGTGTTTTGATTTTGCAAGGGGAGAGGAAAAGAGGAGGAGGAGGAAAAAGCAAGGGAAGGGAATGAAAGGAACATGGCCTTTTGGAGATGCGACCAAGCAAGGGACAACGGAGAACGACGACGGCCTGCTCGTTTTTCTTCCCCCCCCCCCATAACCTCTAGCTGACGGCTAAGCGAGTAGACGGACCAAAGACAGCGCCTACCAGTCGATGAATCGCCGCGAATGGATCGAGCACCGGTCGGCCAAGCGCCAGCGTGCCAACGAAGCCGAAAAGGACGCGACCGGCGATGACAAGGACAGCGTCGAGGCCCGCAGCGCACGCGCGGCGGCTCTGGGGCCGTCCAACATGCGCATCCCCTTCAGCGCCGAGGAGATTGCGGCCGAGACGCGGAAACCCAAGCGCAAGGTGGCGGTTCTGATCGGCTATGCGGGCACGGGCTACCGCGGCATGCAGATCAACCACGAGGAGCGGACGATTGAGGGCGACCTGTTCCGGGCGTTTGTCGAGGCCGGCGCCATCTCCAAGGCCAACGCCGACGACCCCAAGAAGTCGAGTCTGGTGCGGTGCGCGCGCACTGACAAGGGCGTCCACGCGGCCGGCAACGTCATCTCGCTCAAGCTCATCGTCGAGGACGAGGACGTCGTGGCGCGCATCAACGCCGCCCTGCCGGACCAGATCCGCATCTGGGGCATTCTGCGCACCGTCAACAGCTTCAGCTGCTACCAGGCCTGCGACTCGCGCTGGTACGAGTACCTGCTGCCGAGCTATGCGCTGCTGCCGCCGCACCCGGACAGTTTCCTGGGGCGGGAGATGGTGGCGGCGGCGAAGCGGGCCGACGAGAAGGCCGGGGACACCAAGGTCTACGACGAGATGATGCGGCGGCTCGACGACGTCAAAGATTTCTGGACCGATGTGGAGCGGGACGTGGCGCGGCCGATCCTGGACAAGCTGGACCCGGCGATTCGCAAGAGGGTGGTGGAGGTGCTGCATTCGTCGGACGACGGCACCGAGGGCGTCCGGAACCTGGACGACGTGGAGCGAACGCCGGCGGAGTTGGAGGAAAGGAGGAAGGAACGGGAAGAGAAGAAGAAGGAGGAGGAGCAGGAAAGGCAGGAAGCCGCTGGAGAGGAGACGACGACCGAGACGACCGAAGCCGCCGACCCCGAGGCGGACCCCGAGGCGGATGCCGCCGCCAAGGCGCAAAAGCTGGCCGTTGACCAGGCCCTGCGCGAGGTCAAGGCGGCCTACGTCGCGGCCAAGCGGCGGTACCGCGTGTCGCCCACGCGCCTGGCCCAGCTCCAGGAGGCCCTGTCGGTGTACGAGGGCACGCGCAACTACCACAACTACACGGTCCAGAAGTCGTTCAAGGACGCCTCGGCCAACCGCCACATCAAGTCCTTTGTCGTGAACCCGGAACCGATCCTGATCCGCGACACCCAGTGGCTCTCCCTCAAGGTCCACGGCCAGAGCTTCATGATGCACCAGATCCGCAAGATGGTCGCCATGGCCGTCATGCTCACCCGCTGCGGCACGCCGCCCGTGGACATTATGCGGACCAGCTACGGCCCGCGCCGCATCAGCATCCCGCGCGCCCCCGGTCTGGGGCTGTTGCTCGAGCGGCCCGTCTTTGATAGCTACAACGAACGCGCCTACGCCAACTTTGCCCGCGACAAGATCGACTTTGGCCTCTACGAAAAGGAGATGCGCGAGTTCAAGGACCACCAGATCTACTCCCGCATCTGGGACGTCGAAGAGACCCAGAACGTGTAAGTATTCTTTCCATCTCTCCTCGCTTCACTCTTTTTTTTCTTCCTCGCTTCGCTTGTTTATTTCTTCCTCGCTTCGCTCGTTTATTTCTTCCCCGCTTCGCTCGTTTTAAACCTTTCTCTTCTTGCTTCTGACGTCCCAGTTTCCATTCCTTCTTCAACCAACTCGACAACTACCGCACCAGCTACTACATGTGGGCCATTCCCGGCGGGTATGACGCCGCCTACGAGCGCTTCGGCCACGGAGAAAAGGAACCCAAACTACTGGATGACCCCGACGAGGATACCGAGAACCCAGGCGAAGGCGAGGGTTAAGGACGAAAGACAGTATATCCAAACCAAAGAAAGGGCGTGTGTGGGGGGCCCATACTGGGAATTCAGAAACGGGGTCTCGTATGATATTTTAGGGTTTGTTTTTTGTAACGCCTTTGCATCTATTGTACAAGTAAAGACAGAACCAATGGGACGGGTTAAAATTAGGAAAGAAAAAAAAACAAAACAAAATCACACCCAACATGCAGAAATGGTACCATGAATATGTTAGAAAAGCAAGAAACCTTCCTTTGCCACTCGGCCGTTCTTCCGCTGCTGCGGCTCCTGGCACGCCCGGCACTCACGGACGGCCTGCTGGAGGCGGTAGTGCTTGTGCAGCCTGTCCGCCTGCCTGTGGCGGTGCCACGGGCACACCGCCCGGCCCGACCGCCTGGTACGTCCCGTGCGGTCCCAGCAGACGCTGTCTCTGGCGGAGCCGCTGCTGGTCGAGACGCTCGGCGACGGGCTCGACCAGTGCGCGGATGTGGGACTCGGCCTCGGCGTCGCCTTCGCCGGGTTTGCGGAGGGGGCCGATTACCCAGAGCTCACGGATGCGGCGAGTGAGGGAGAGGAGGTCCTCGGCGGTTTGGATCTTGGGGAGTCAGCGACGAGCGAAGCGAGGAGTGAGGAGGGAGGGGGGAGGGAGGAGGGAGGAGGAAACCCAAAACGAGCGGAGCGAGAACAAAAGCAGAACGAGCGTAGCGAGAACAAAAAGCAGAACGAGAGAAGCGAGGACTAAACGAAAAGTACAACATACCAGACCGCCAGCTTCGGTTTCCATGCGCAGACGGTTGGCGGCGGCCTCGCCGACGGTGGAGCGGTTGGAGACGCGCACGGTGGCGGCGAGCGCAACGGCGCGGAAGTGCTGGAGCATGTCTGCGATGAGTTTTGCCTCGTGGTCTGGAAGGGGGGGTTTGTGACAGGGTCAGTCGGAGGAGGAGGGTTTGGCTGCATCATCCAATGGCGGCAACATACCCAGCAGGTTGGTGGCCTCGCGCTGTTGGGGCTGGTTGGGGTCCATCGTGGAGGGCCGTTTCTATGTCATTCTATGGTGTCTCAAGAAGGTGGGCCACGAGCTGTCGCATGGCTGACCGGGAGGCGCAAGTTGCTGGCGTTGGGTTTGCGTTTCGAGATCGCAACCGAATTGCAAGTGACGTCGATGTGGATTTTCGTTAGTGGGGGGGGGAGCTGTAGGCACGTGATCGCTTTTGGGCAGTCTTCATTGCAGTCTTCAGGGTGGAAACACTCAACATTTGCCATCCTGGGTCTGAATTCAAGAAAATCAATGAGGGAGGACAGCATTTTCCTCTTGAACATCATACAGGAAAAAAAAAAAAACTTGAAAATCTTCCAGATCGAATGGATGTGTGGTGGTGTACGGTGAATTGGCATACCCTCCCTGCCGATGACTTACACAAAGATATCAACGTTTTCATTCAACGAGACAGATCGAAAAATGCGTACACGTGACAGAAGATGAGCCCGAAGACAAGCATATATTTACTCTATCCCCGTGGGGTAAGGACACTGCGCAGCCATGCCACAGCAGGCGCCTTCGTAGAACAGCCCTGTCGAGAACAAGCCATCGCTGTTTTCTTTGGCCGTGTCCCTGACCAAGTGCTCTCCTTTTCGGTCGTCTTGCTGCTCCCTACTTTCTTCCTTGTCCTTTCCATGCAAGATGACAGTACCCGCCGCTGTTGCCCTGGCCTCGTCTGATGGTGCACCACCCGTCTCGCTCTCGTGCCTTTTCTGTCTCGCGCCTCCCCCGTCTGTCACCGACACCACCAGCGTCACCGTGGTGATCGTCGTGATGATCGACGTGTTAATTTCCGTCTTGGTCGTCGTCATGGTCGTCATGTGGGTGATTTGCTGCGTTCGCAAGACCGTGCTCGTCACCACGGCCGTGTCGTGCTTGGTCTGGGTCTGGGTTTGTGTCTGGGTCGTGGTCAGGCTCGACAACACGGTCGAGGTTTGGGTCACGACTGCCGTGTTGGTCACCAGCGCCGTCTGGTACGCCGTGTTGGTCACGGTCATGGTCGTGGTCGTGGTCGTCACCAGCGTGGTCCACGCTGTGCGGAACTGGGTGACCTCGGTGACGCGTGAGCCTCCTCCCGAGGCACCGCCTTCAGGGATTCCTGAAGGCGCACCGCTACTTCCTCCTCCTCCTCCTCCTCCTCCTCCTCCTCCTGCTGCTCCTCCGCTGCACGTCCCAGAGTCCCCTTGACAGCCCGCACCACAGTGATTTGCCGTGTCGCCACACCATCCGTGCGACGAGCAGCACGAGCCAAACTTGGATCCGGCGCAGGTGACGCCCTTGCCGCAGCTGCCATCCGTGCTCACTCGATTGCCCGAGCCGGACCCTGGCGTGGTTGCGGGAGCACCGGTGCCGCCCTTGCTCGTAATGCTCCCCGGCACGACAGGATGGTTATCCGGATCGATGCAGTAGGTCTCCCCGACGACGAGCTGGGAGCAGCTCTTGACGGTGGGATTGTTGTGAATAAAGCCGGTGACGGTGATGCCCCACGTGGCGGCGAGGGAGGCACAGGTGTCACCGGTAGAGGCGGTAATGGTAAGATTGCAAGCCAGAACGGAGGAGACGAAAAGGAGGAGAAGGAGGGAGAGCGAGGAAAAGCTTGGTATGATTTGTCTCGGGCGTCGTGTCGCCATCTTTGCGGCAAGGAAGTGCAATTCTCGACAAATGGGGGATTGTGGTGCAGAGGGTTTGGCTGCTCATTCGTCAAATTGTATTCGTCGCATCCTTAACAAAACCAAGGCAGAAAGCCAGACAAATAAGCAAGAGTCGCTATGGTTTTCTATTTGTCGAACCACCCTTTCTCACTCGAACGCTTCGTGACGCGAATGTATTCAGGGGAAAAATCAAGCTTTTCTGTATGTGTGTACAAGGAAGGTTTCCTGGGACAAAAACCTTAGACAGGGTTGTAATATCTGCTTCATTTCCTCCAGTCGGGAGTTCGTGGTTTGTCGGAATATTCTCTTTGTTTTCTTGCTTTTATATAGGCTGCATGTCGGGTAGTTTTCAAAGAACTCGAGTTGCCGGACCCCTGCGGGGTGACCATACGGTTCTTGTATTTAATATCAGCGTCTGCCATACGTCTTGTATATAAACTCCTGACCCCCTGTATTGCGTGACTGGATGGGTGAACTCTTGATACTCCGTTGCGTCCAGTGATGCAGCGTCAAGCGAGACCCCTTCCCTCAACACTGCACTTGCATGCATAGCGAAACCTGGGGGATGTTTGCCAAGAGCCGTAGTAAAAGGAGATGCGTGGTACATATGAGCAGAAATAAGTCGACACGAGGCAAAACCCGTTGTTATAGTACCTTGATATTACTTGTGGTCTTCATCCGGTCTATTTTCCCGCAGCAAGGGTCTGGACTTCGGTAACGGCCCAAGCCCGGGAAAAAGTACCCTCAATGAGACATTGGCGTCTGAGCACAAAACAAGCTGCCAAAGTTTCTGAAAAGGAAAAAAAAGGAAAAAAAAAAACGCTTCCTCACATACGTGCTATCTGCACTAAATCCTCCTTTCAGTATGGACCATATATCCAGGGTCGTGAGACGGAAGATATTTGATTTCGTGTTTATTTGATAACCCCCCCCACCCCCCCCTTTGCAAACAGATAGAGACAATGGCTCTTGACACTTGTGACATACACATCCCCCGTGAACATGCTCACCCTGATGGACACCCCAGAGCTCCAAAATTCAGCGGGCTCTCCCCTCGCCGAGCCCGCCACCCGTTCGTCGCCTCCATGATCTCGCTGCACCCGCGCAGCAGCCACCCCCATTTCCGCACAAACGCCACGCTCGCCTCCCAGCTGGACACCTCCCACGGTGCGTCCCATACCAGCAGCATCGGACCCTCGGGCCCTGCGCTGCTGTTTGCCCCCTGCGGCTCCACCAGGTCCAGGCACAGCTCCATCCCGTTCACGCCCCGGGCATCCATGGTCGCCAGCAGGATGTTGTCCCGCATCCGTGGCAGCGGAAACAGGTCGATCCACGGCCGGTGTGGGACCGACAGCTGCAGCGGCGTCGGTCGCAGGCTGTGGGGGCAGTTGTCGGGGAGGGGGGGTAGGGGAGGGGGGCCGGACGTACCGAGGGCCGGTGACGACGGGCCCCTCTCTCCGAACGGCGACACGGCATCGCAGAGCAGCCAGCGGCCGCCGCCGAGCGCCTGGCCGTTGCGGATGAGCGCGCTGAAGACGTTGTACTTAACGAGCGTGGGCAGGTAGGCCGGGCGGGGGATGCCGCGGGCGTAGTCGGCGACGGCGCAGTGGGCAAAGTGGGCGAGCCTGGCCCGGGTGGCCGGGTCGTCCATGGTGCAGCCGCCCTGGCGGGCGATGCGCTCCATCTCCTCTTCCTTGTGCTCGCTGACCGAGGGCGGCCAAGCAGCCGCAGCCGCAGCAGCACCTCCCGTCCGTCGTCCGCCTCCCCTTGTTGTCAGGAATTGGGCTTCTGCTTCTGCCTCCTGTCTACGCTGTCTCTTTCCTGGGCGTATCGTCAACGAATGATCTCATTGTTTACTTCTCCTGTTTTCTCTTTTCTTTCCACTTTTTCTCCCCTCTTTTTTGTTTCTCTTCCGGGAGACGACTAAAGGAAAAATAACGCACGGCGTGCTCTCTGGTTCAGTCGATTCTGCAGGCGTCGCCTCTCTGCTCCGCTGGGCACTGCTGGCACGGCGTCGTCTGGCCTCCATATGGCCAGCTGGTTTAGGACGGGTACCAGCGCTCCAGTGTTCCTGTCATCTTCCGACAGGGACTGAAACGGCAGGTCCATAGCGAGGTCTTGCGGTAAGGTGAAGAGAAGGAGAAGGAGAAAGATTCGTGGACCGTGGACAATGGACAATGGTCAACCGAATTCTCGCCACATTTTGAAGACCGCGCAACAAGTCACGACCCGGGGGGCCAGCAGGCTCCTGTGGAAGCATGCTCAGGTGCATCAGGCGGAGTTGTTCTGCACTCAGAATGTTGGAATTAGGTAGATTCGGAGTTAAAACTAACTATCTCCACCTGACTTGGTCTGTTATTCTGCCTCTAGACCGATTGTGGCTAGCTCACCATGCAGGTTGATGACATTTTAGCGTCTTGGCGTATCGTGACTTCTGGTGTAACTCGACTGGCTGCCCGCCAATGTATCACCAAAATCTTGCCCGTGGCTTCGCGTTGAGGACCGTGACCATGGAGCTCCCTTTTTTTTTCTCGCTGATAAATAGAGAGCTTCCTTTATGAAAACATGTGTTCGAGTTTCAAGATTGGGTCTGTTGAGTATGGAAACCGTCTATATAAACCCTCGAGAAGACCTCGCTTGAAAACAAGAAGAAGAGTTCACGCAAGCACAAGCACAACACCTCTTCTAACTACCCGTCAAGATTCAATCGTCGCTATTTCCTATCATACACGTGGACACATTGTTTCTGAACTTCCCATCATGTCTGCTCAGCCCCAAACTCCCGTCCCCCTTGTCTTTGGCGCCATGACTTTTGGCGCTGTTGGCAAAGACGGTGTCCGCACCTCGTCCGTCGATGATGCCAACGCTATCCTCGATGTCTTCCAGGCCCACGGCCACAACGAGATTGACTCGGCGCGCATCTACGGCGCCGGCACGTCCGAGGAGTATCTCCAGAAGACCAAGTGGCAGGACCGCGGCCTCGTCATGGCCACCAAGGTCCTGCGCACCGCCGGCCGCGACGTCGGGGGGGCCGCCGACCGCCCGGAGCTCCTCTACACGTTTCGGCCCCACGACCTGCGGCGTGCCCTCCTTGGTAGCCTGGCCGCTCTCGGCGCTGTCAAGATTGACATCTGGTACCTGCACGCGCCCGACCGCGAGTCGCCCCTCGAGGACACCCTCCGCGAGATCAACACACTGCACCAGGAGGGCCGCTTTGCCCGCTTCGGGCTCAGCAACTACATGTCCTGGGAGGTCGCCCAGATCTGTGAGCTGTGCGACCGCCACGGCTGGGTGCGCCCATCCGTGTACCAGGGCCTCTACAATGCCGTCTGCCGCGTCATCGAGCCCGAGCTGCTGCCGTGCCTGCGCCACTACGGCATCGCTCTGTACGCCTTCCAGCCTCTGGCGGGCGGCTTCCTGACGAGCCGGTACCGGCGCGGCATGGACGACGCCGAGTACGAAAAGGGGGCGCGGTTTGACGCCGACAAGTGGCAGGGGTCGCTGCACCGGGCGCTGTACTGGAAGAATGCGTACTTTGATGCGCTGGAAGATGTGGTGCGGCCGGCGGCCCGGAAGCACAAGCTGACCGAGGCGGAGTGTGCGCTGCGGTGGGCGATGCACCACGGCGTGCTGGAGGCGGCCAAGGGCGACAAGCTGATCATTGGCGCGAGCAGCTTGAGCCATCTGGAGAGCAACCTGGCGGACTTGGAGAAGGGCCCGCTGCCGGAGGAGGTGGTGCGGGCGCTGGACGAGGCCTGGGCCAAGGTCAAGGGTGTTGCGGGGGCGTACTACTACTGAGATATCGTACGCGAGTTGGGCGCATGCCATTATGGATTGTATGGCCGTTATGCAGTGGTACAGCTACAGTCCAAGGGGTAGAGACATTGGCTAGCTGTTGCTATTTGTAGCTAGTTGAGGATGTTGGTAGTGAACACTTCAGCCTAGGCAAGCCGGCGAAACCAGCGGGGCAGCCCAAGCAATTCAATCTCACGACACCAGGGGCTTCCACCAAGTGGAAACTGTGTTTCATCGTGTCAGCCGTATCAGCAATAGAGCCAGACAAGTTTTCCTGTTTTCGTTTCCAAGCATGCAGTGTGGCCCACGATGGTGTCCTAACAAGGTCGTGGGTCGGTAAGCTAAGTATTTATAAGCGGAGATTTGTAAGATGCAACGATGGAACAAGCTCGGAAAGTATAAATACGTGCGCTTTCCGCTTGGCCCTTTAGCATGAGCATGCACAGCCATTCTTCACATTGCGATCGAACAAATTGTTCCTCGTGTGTATTTACATTTATTTTGTACATTTGCTTTTGTCCTCTCACGATGAAAGCCATCAAGACCATTGCAGACCACAAGGCCGAGGTGCAGGACGTGCCGATCCCGCCCCTGCGCGACAACTACATTCTTGTCAAGGTCAAGGCTGTGGCCCTCAACCCGACAGATTGGTATGTGTGAAAGACTGGGGGGGTCTGTCCTCCTAGCACGCGCGAGTGAATGGCTAATCATGGGTAACAAAAATAGGAAGCACGTAGCCATTATTGCGCCTCCGGGCACGACGATTGGCTGTGATTTTGCAGGCTTCATCGAGGATGTCGGGCCCGGCGTGGACACGACCTACTGGAAGAAGGGCGACCGCATTGCCGGGTTTTCCCACGGCGGCAACGAGACCCGCCCGGAGGAGGACGGCTGCTTTGGCGAGTACTGCCTCGTGCGGGCGGGCGTGAGCATGAAGATCCCCGACAACATCTCCTTTGAGGAGGCCTGCACGTTCGGCGTCGGCATCACCACCGTCGGACAGGGCCTCTACCAGTCGCTGGGCCTGCCCCTGACGGGCCTCAACACGGACGCGCCCGCCCGCATGACCTCGCCGCTGCTCATCTACGGCGGCAGCAGCGGCATGGGCAGCCTCGCCATCCAGTACGCCCGCCTGTCCGGCTGCCCCAGCATCGTCACCGTCTGCTCGCCGCGCAACTTTGACTTTGTCAAGGCGCGCGGCGCCGACGCGGCGTTCGACTACAACGACCCGGAGTGCGGCCAGAAGATCCGCGCGTACACCAACGACACCCTGCAATACGTCTTTGACTGCATCGCCACGGAACAGAGCGCCGCCATCATCGACGAGGCGCTCAGCTCGCAGGGCGGCACCGTGTCGAGCCTGCTGCGGGTGCAGCACCAGCGCACCGAGGGCGTCGTGAACAAGTACACGCTGGGCTACACGGCGATGGGCGAGACCTTCCGCAAGTACGGCACAGACATCCCGGCCAAGGCGGAGGATCTGGCGTTTGCGCAGAAGTTCTGGAGGCTGAGCACAGAACTGGTCGGCAGCGGGAAGGTCCGGGCACATCCTCCGGAGGTCTGCCCGGGCGGGCTGCAGGGCATCCTGGAAGGGTTCGAGCGCATGAAGGCCGGCAAAGTGAGCGCAAAGAAACTGGTGTATCTTGTATAGAACGAGAAGAAGATGAGCGCGAAATATATGAGGAGGATAAGGGAAAATAAATAAATAAAAACACCGGAAAGCAATCAGAGCGAGGGCAGAACGAAACTAGAGTGAATCCAGAAGAAAGACTAGGCAGCAGTATAAAACAGGAGGCACTAGATCCCTGAAAGGAAAAAAAAAGGCTTCTATCATGCGGGAACAGACAGCTGAAAAGGCTGGACCCTGAGTCAGCGCGACGAAACACCAGAAAGGCAGGTGGTAACCGACAAAGCAGGGAAAATGTCAGATTTTCCCCACATTCGGGTCAATAGACTCCTCGCATGGCTTATCGAGATGATGGCGGCAGGCAGACAAGAAGAATATAAACTCACGGCTGCCTTCTGTTCTCAAACGTATATAACTACAGATTGAAACAATACCAGAAAAAAAGACCGCCTAGAGTGTATGTGACAGACACGCCTCTCCTATTGCAGAGGAGATAGATGCGCTGAAATGGTGCTCCACGGAAACTGTCACTGTGGCGCGTATCGATTTGACGTCTTGGTGGACGAGGCTGAGGTCAAGAAGCAAGCCTCGTCTGTCCGCGGCGTCGCCGGTCGGAAGCTGGGCTATATCGGTCTTCCGGTGACGGACGAGACCTTGACGGTGACCCGAGACGACGGAAAGCTGGCCACATACACTGCATCGGGACTGGCGTACAAGGTAGGCCACTCCAAGATTCCTCATCCAGTGGGATTTCTGTGAAGGGACATACACCTGTACGAGCAGACGTTGACCTCGAACAGTTTTGCTCCGTCTGCGGAACAACAGTCTCGGCAACAGAAAATGGGCAGGCTCCCACTGTGAATGTGCGGTCGTTGCGCGGCATCAATCCTTTTGATTTCGAGTGGGTTTCTCGTATGGAGAGGCGGAGGTGCAGACGGGTGATACAGAAGACAGGTCCTGACTGACATTGGCTTTGCGCAGGTCGGCACCAGCCGAGACGCTCTCTGACGGCCCTTGGCCCACCAAGGGGTCTTGCCTCTGCGGTGCCGTCGCGGTCGAGCTTCTGGCACCGCTCCAGGACATGTCGATCAAGGAGGACAACTGCAGTGTTTGCTCGCGGGTACGTGGTTTGGCCCTTCCCTCAACCGTCGTTGCTATCGATATCATTGACAACGTCGCCCCAGAACGCCTGGCGTGGTGCCTACCCGCCCAAGGCCCAGGTGGCCATCCGCGGCACCGACAAGGTCGAGGACTACAGGTTCGGCCGCCAGTTCACCGGACACCCCTTCTGCAAGACGTGCGGCGTGCACGTCTCCATGAACGTCTACGGCCCACCGGCCGCCATGATCGAGCGCTTGCCCGCAGAGCGCCAGGCGATGATCCGCAAGAAGCTGGATGTGGCCCCGGTAAATGTGCGCGTCCTGGACGGCATGGACCTGGGCCGGCTCAAGGTGGAGCGGACGGACGAAGGAACAGAAGGATACGAGACCGAAGTCCTCGGACTCTAGTTCCAGTGAAGAAAACAGGATCAACCAAGGACGACACGATAGGAGACGTGTAGAGGAAAGGGAAGACGAAGAGGGCGAATGAAGCTCCGATTAGAGTAAAGTGAGCAAACGAGACAAGTTTTGAAAACCGTGCTTATGTTTTTTTTTTGTGTATTTTTCTGGAGCATATCATACCTGTTCCTCCTCGTCTACCAACTTCTTCACAATGCCGGTAAATTCCTCGTTGAACTGTAGTTTCTCCCGCCATCGGGTCGGAATGGCACCGACGCCATCCCGTGCCCCCAAGAGCCCGCCGGCAATGGCCCCGTTCGTATCCGTGTCGCGGCCTACCCGCACCACGTCCACCAGGACGTCTTCCAAGCACCGTTTGTCCAGCACTGCTGCCACCGCCAGCGTGAGCGACTCCAAGACGTACCCGCCGGCCTCGCGCGGAATAGCCTCGGGCCCGCCTGGAGCGGCTTTCGGCCCGAGCGTGGCTACGTCGCGTACGCTGAGCGTCTGGCCGTGCTCGATGGCGCGGACCACGGCCTGGCGGTGTTCGGCCAGGCGGGCCAGCCACTGGTCTTGTGTGCGCGTCCGGGACGGGGACTGCACAGCCAGCGACGCTGCGATTGTTTGCAGAGCCGACTGGTCGTTCTTGTCGTTCGTGTCGTTCTCGTCTTGCACCACGGCGAGACCAGCGGCGACGGCGTCGGGCGGCGTGGCCCCCGCGACGGCCAGCTGGTGCGCCATCGCGTTGTAGGCCGCACAGGCGAGCACACAGCGCGCGTCGTCGTGTGTCACGGCCGAGAGGAGGGCCGACTCCTGCAGGCGGCGCGATGGGCCGCCCCCAAACAAGGCCGTCGGAATGCACCGCATAAGACTCCCGTTCCCGGCCTGGCCGCGGCCGGCCCCTGCACAGCGCGCATCCCCGGTCTCGCGAAACGCGGCCAGGCCGCGCCGGGTGGCGCCGCCGACGTCCACGGGCGGGACCGAGGGTTTGCGTCCGGGCCAGCAGCGGCCGTCGAACCAGTCGAGCATGTAGTGGCCGGCCGCCTGGGCGAGGCGAAGCGCGGTGCCGTCGCCGTCTTCACCGGCCTGGTCTTGGTACGCCAGCAACACGGCCCGGGTCATGTCGGTGTCGTCGGTGGCATGTCCCGGGGCCCAGTCGAAGGACCCGCCGCCGATGATGTCGCGCAGGCCGTTGGGAAAGTGGCGATGGATCGCGTCCCAGGTGTCGAACTCGACGGTGGCGCCGAGGGAGTCGCCGGCGTGGACGCCGAGGAGGGCGCCGAGGATGCGCTGTTGCTTGGAAGGCATGGACGAAGAACGACGGGTGACGACAGCCCTTGGTAAGGTGTGCTGTGGTGAGCTCTCCAAAAACCCGGCAAGGTTGAAAGCTTGATGGCTCTTGGCTCAGCCGCATTTTCATCTAAGGGGGGGCGTACATTTGCTTATTTGTACGCGGCGTACATGCAGCAGTACCCTGCATTTTAGGCAACCGCAAGGCATTTTCTCACTTCGATTGACGTCGCCAATGTTTTTTTCAAAAAAAAAAAAAAAAAAAGAAAAACATCCCAGTTCCACTGCATTCTGCCAGTGCCATGATCTTGTTTCAAACTGGGTGTAGCTTGACGTCGAATGAAGACAAGCATGGCAACGGCCCCTGGAAGAGCCTCTGGAACAGCTCCATTCTTTGACAGGCCATCTGTGATGTCGGCAAGTGGACGGTGCCCCCAACGAGCTGTCCACTTTGGAACATACAAGCTCCAAAGCTGTCCGCAAAACTAGGCATAGCCCACATTTAGTCAATGGTCAGGCCCTGGCGATTCTTTTATGCAAGATTCAAGACGGGACTGAGCTACGGCTGCAAGTTCGGGGAAGCAGCCCCCTCGCCGGATATACGTCAATATGCAGAACGGATAGCTGTCTCGCTCGGACCTGCTGTGCTCCCACGCATAATAAACGTGTGTTCGGTCCTGCACAGGCGGAACGGTCGTTCCTTGGCCCGTTTCGCGCCCGCTATCCTCTTTCAAAGTGGCAACTGCCCGCTAGTGAACGTCTAGCTCACAACAAAACCACCCCGGATGGAACCAGCCTGCCAACAGACAAGCAAAGAGGAGGGTGTAAGGATCCGATAGGCATCTTATGATGTGACCCCGGCATCCTCAGATCATGGGGTGGCATCCGCCCAGAGCTCCAATAAGTGCCTGCGCTTTGCCGATAAAGACGTGTAAATGATATCTCGCCATTCCATACTCGCGTAAAGCCGACCCTATCACAAAACAAGATGCAACATCACTACTAACTACAGTCAGTGATATGCAGTCCCCTGTCCCCGTTGATTCCGTAGTAGCCCTTCGGTCTAACCAAACCAGACTTACGAGGATTCTCGGGTCATTGAATAACAATGCATTGCCCATTTATCTGGTCCAGACACCGGCGAGCTGCCGACGGGGACGATCCTCGACCGAGTCTTATCGTGCTCACCCAGATCCATCAAAACAGGCCCATGTCGAATCATGGCCAAGACGCAGGAGGGTTGCCGGCGGCCGGTACTCGGAGAGGTAGGAATGGATACGTCAACGTTTGAACAGTAAGGGATTTATATAGAGCCCTGGTCGGCTCTTGACCACATAGCTTGGGCCTTGGCGTTTCTAGCTTCCGGGGTCTCTTGGACGTTTTCACTATACATCCCACTTGTTTTGTTGGCAGTTTGCTTCAAGATGGCCATCAAACTTCCGCTGCTGCCGCCGCTGCGGCTGCACTCGCCCTTTTGGCAAAAGTGAGAGAACACGGTAGACCGAGGCGAGGTGGATACTGCACGAAAAGCGCATACTGACAGCATGGTCACCCTTCTAGCATCATCATCGGCACCATGGTCGGCCTCACCGCTGGCCTGTACGTGGCCCTCAACCTGCTGGGCGCCGCCGGCGGCCGGCCCAACTCGGCCAAGACGACGCAGACGGTCAATGCCACGCTTTGTGCCGTGTGGTTCCTGTCGTCCGCGTTTGCCGGCAGCGTCCTCAACACCATTGGCCCGGCCCTGACCGGTCTCGGCGGCGTCGTCGGCTACATGCTCTATGTTGGCGGTCTCTGGTACTTTGACCAGACGGGCCACGCCTGGTTTCCCATCTTTGCTGGCGTCATGATTGGCGTACGTTTTTTTTGTGTCCTTTTGGTGCTCCTTTCCCGCGGCGCAGGGGCAAGCAATGCTAACGGTGCCACGGCAGATATCCGCCGGCCTGATTTTCGTCGTCATGGGCTCCATCGCCATGTCCTACTCCGAAGAGGAAGAGCGCGGCACCTTCATCTCCATCTCGGTCAACCTCCAGGCCATTGGCGCCGCCATTGGCGGCATCATCCCGCTCATCATCAACCGCAACTCCACCGAGGCCGCCGGCGTGCCCCAGGCGGTGTACATTGTGCTGATCTGTCTCATGGGCATCGCGTGCTTGCTGTCCCTGCTGCTGCAGCCCGCCTCCAAGGTCACCCGCGACGACGGCACCCAGGTCGCCACCATCAAATCTCGCGGCTACCTCGAGGAGCTCAAGGCCAACATCGACATCTTCCGCGACTGGCGCTTGCTGATCATGATCCCGGCCTTTCTGCCGTCCGAGTGCTTCTTGGTCTACGGCGGCTCGGTGAATGCGTACCACAACGGCCTGCGCACGCGCTGTCTGCTGTCCTTTGTCGCCGTCATCCTGCAGATCCCGGCCGGCTACGGGCTGCTGCTCATCTTGGACCACAAGGCGTGGAAGCGCCGGACGCGCGCCCTCATCGGCCTGGCCGTCGTCGGCATCCCGCTCATGGCCGCCTGGATCTGGGAGATTGTGCGGGTGCGCCACTACGACCGCCACGTCACGCCCGCGCATCCGACCGACTGGAGCGACGACTCGTTTGTCGCCCTCTTCTTCCTGTTCACGCTCAACTGGGTCAGCAGCAGCATGTTCCAGTACCTGATTCTGTACTTCCTCAGCTGCATGACCAACTCGCCGCCAAAAGCCGCCAACTACGCGGGCGTCTACCGCAGCTTCCTCGGCGCCGGCGAGGCCATCTGCTTTGGCCTGGACTCGATCAGCGTGCCGTACATCAAGGAGGCCGGCGTCATCTTTTGCTTTTATGCCGCTGGCGTGCTCATCTTTTTGTATCTGGCGCTGTTCCAGATCACAGAGACGCAGTACTTTGCCGGCGAGGAGGGCGTGGTCGTGCCCAAGCACGTGGTGGCGGAGCACGTTCACGACGGCGAGGTCAAGACGGTCGTCGACGAGGGCATCGAGCCGGTGCCAGCCACGGCCGGCAGCATCACGGACCGCAGCTCGGAGAAGGAGAAGCAGGGCGGCCTAACCTCGGAAGTCCCCGTTTGAAAGCGAATCGACGGTTGTTCGAGACTGCATGCTGAAGGAATTAGCAAGCAAACTATTATAGAATCTCGCTTTTCTTTTGGGAGAGAGATAGTGCGTTAGAGTTAGTGAAAAGAAGAGAAACAATGGTAAAACAAGAGGGACACCCTACTTGCTGCACAAACGTGTATATAAAGCAGAAGCTCTGCCAGAGAGAAAAGGGAGTTTTCAAACATTGCTTTTATTGCTTTTTCTAACGCTGGTTTTATGGTTTTATTTTTTTTCGGTATTTTCTGAATAAAAGAGCCGTAGGCCGGCTCCCTTTTGTTACCCTCTTTAACTGATCAGTACCTACAGAAACGTCCCATATTTCGGCTAGTGCGACAGTACTGAGAGGACCTGTTTATTATCTTATTATAAAAGAGTCCCTAGAAGACTCGCCTGTAAATAGGGGAGCCGTTTAGTTGGGTTGTTTGTTTGTTATTCTCCACGTTTCACTTTCATTGGTGTGGTTCAGTACAACCCCTGGGTTATTTATAGCGTGGGATCCCTAGAAGTATTTACGAGACTATAAGTACTAAACGACCCAATCGTTTATATCTATAACCGATAAAAGCGGCACAGGGTAAGAAGAGAGTTTTAACTTTATGCGACGGTAACAATCAATGATTCAACATCTCTTTATCTAACAGCTGAAACATGCTGTACCTAATGTACTGATGTTACGACCACAGAAACAGCCCCCGCGCCATGGATGCCAAATGGGCGGAAACCAACGGCAGAATAGGGAAAAGAAACCATGAGCAAAGGATCACGTGGACAGCCGCGTGATTGATCACGGAGGTGATCACCAGTGATCGCAGTTAGCTCGCTCCCCCGAGCTTAGGAAGAGAACCGACTCTTCAATGATCAATTTAAGTATTCATCTGAATAGTCAACACAACTTGTGACCTGAGCGCATTGCACAGTAACAGTTGAGCCTTGACATCTCTGCCAGCATAAATATTCAGGTCGTACCCTCGGTCGTAACACCCAACAACACGCTTTCCAAGGCCAAAAAGGGCAAGAGCTCATCCATCGATCTCATAGCAATTACCTCATCAACAACAACGTTCTGGTCCGCGTAACCTCTCACGTGCTCCCGCGGGGTTTGGTTTTCGCGGCTTTAGCTCTTTCTGCAATACACGGACATCACCCCCAACACTTGGAGATCACCACCCAGCGTGTTACGACCCGCGTCGTGGCCCCCAGCCAAGGCCCCGCCATTGGCCATGGGCGAACCGCGAAAACGGTCAATGAAGGCAGAAAGGCATATCACGTGACCTATCACGCAGGATCACCAAGAATCAGTGATAATCAATGATAGTCAGTGATAGTCACCGACTCGGATCACGGAGCGGTGATCACCCTAGATGGATAAAAGGGCAGGCTCGCCCCCTCGAGTAAACAGATAGGAAGAGTCAGACTCTTCAGTAGTCAATCTAAGTATTTAGGACAACCTTGAATAGCCTTAACAGCTCTCGAACACTCGCCCGTACGCACAAAGGAACAAGACTGCTTTAGTATTGTGAACCCCGAGCCTTGACTATCCTGTCAACATAAACTCCCACACAGGTTTATCACTTGAGAACCCAGTGTTCGTTACACAGCGGCACAAAAGTCCCTTTTCGTTCTCTTCTGTGCCAATCGACAAAATGGACCGGATCGAGGTCGTGAGCTACTGCGGCACAGCGCACCGCGCAGCCTACAGGCCGATGCGTTCGGAGAGCGGCATCGCGATCGAGAAGATACGAAGAGCTCTAGAGGAGGAGGAAGTTGACCTCTACACCGGGGATGGCGGTGTCGAGACTGCTCTGGAACTCTTTATGGACTTGCTGCGTCACGATTCTAACGACATCTTATTCATCCGCGACATCATCCCCCATTTGCTGCTGCGGCTCGACCAAGAGCAAGAGTGCTACGACTTCCTCAAGTGGTGGGCGGTGGCGAATGACAGCGGCGATTCATCGCTTCCGTTTCTCAGCATCCACGGGGCCAACATGCTGGAGCCGGTCGACATCTTCGGCCCCAAGGAGACAAGCAGCCTCAGCCATCTCGTCGCGCTGACGCTTCTCAAGATGCGCCTCCATCTCGACTTCTCGGCCTACAGTCATCCAGATGACATGTTCGATGACCCGTTCGAATTCGGCCGTACCAGCGAGCTAGATGATTCGGTGGATCGGTCCGTAGGAGCTTTTGCGCGTGCAAAGGTGAAGCAAATGAACTTGAACAAGATCTCCGACACGGCGGATGGACTGATGGCCCAGTACCAACGACTGTGCGAGAAAGTCCACGAAGCCAATCCTTACTTTTGGGATACTCTGGTAGATGGCGAACCTTGTTCGCCCCCCGCATCATATTTGCCAGGCTCGATTGAGGAGGCACAGCTCGTCGTCTACCAGTGCCGATGTGCTTGGAAAGACAGTGAAGATGCCATGGTGATGGTGCTGTCGGACGTGTCCAAGTTCACCCCCGTCTACAAAGGTCCAGAGAGTGGCGCCGCTGGCGCGGGCAACGCGCAGCTGCACAAGTTGAACAGGGGACCGGGCCTATTGGAGAGGCGGAAGGGAACGGGGCGCGTGTTTCCCACGGAATTCCAGCCTCCACAACGACCGCCCGGCTCCGTGGTCAATCCCCTTGCAGTTTTTCCTGCCACAGCTGACAATAAGGTCTACCGATTTATCCATCGCGACGACCCGCACAAGGCTCTTGTATACACTGACGGGGCCTGTCTAAACAACGGTCAGCAGAACCCCCAGGCGGGCTGGGCTGTCGTGGCGGGTCTGGATACTCTGGTGGACGCAACGAACCGCTCTTTGGCCTCCGGTCCCCTGGAGAAAAAGGGCCCATTCGGAAACGAAAGCGCGGCAACGAGCAACCGCGCAGAACTGCGGGCGATCATCGCGGCCCTGCGTCTCTGGGACTGGCGGCAGGAAGGGTTCGACGGTCTTGTCATAGCGACAGACTCGTCCTATGTGGTGGACGGCGCGACTGCATGGACGAGAGGCTGGCTACGGAACGGCTGGAAGACGCGCACAGGCCATTTTGTGAAAAACAGAGATCTGTGGGAGTTTCTGCTCGGAGAGGTGGAGCGATGGAAGGACGAGGGCCTGTCGGTGCAGCTGTGGAAGATCCCGCGTGAGCAGAATACCACGGCGGACAAGGTGGCCAAGCGTGCGGCAGCAGCAGCCGCCGCCAACGTGGCAGGCGACGACTATTCTGAGTTTTGTGGCAGCATGAGCATGCTCGACGTGCTCAACCAACGCAGCGACCAGCGCAGCGACCAGCGCAACAACAATCGCCTGATGGCTGCCGCTGGCCCCCATCGCGTCGTGATTCTGTGCCTCGACTACGCCTCGGTGGTGGACTCGACAATTCGAGACATGATCGCTTCGGTTGGGTCGCGAGCTACTCTGGAGCGTGCCACAACACTCGATGCTGCCATGTCCATGCTGGCCCCCCAGCAGCCGCCGCCATCCGCCATCCTGATCGCCGACGCTGCGCCTGCGTGCCTGAGAAAGCTCTGGGAGCGTGTCATCGACCACATGTACATGGGGACGACCGTTGTGCTCGCAGGCGGCTTCAGCTCCATGGCGAACATAGGCCAATTCCAGCGCCTGTTTCTGCGGGTGGGCTTTCCTTGGATAGTATCGGCATACAGCAGAAAAACTGTCAAGCTGCGCCGCGACACGGTTGATCCTCGTCTGGCGAGCCGGCTCCCTACTGCGTACAGCCAAAAGGCCAACTTTCTCGAACATGTGGACCGGTCGGCGGTCTGGTATGCGGAGCACGAGACTTCAACTAAGGCCGCAGTCGTGTTTGCGCCGGTGGGACGGGGCAAGCTGGGGTACATTGGGGACGTGAATGGCGAAAAGGGCTCGACTGCAGTGATTATGGCCATGTGCGGTTTTCTCGACGATTGATTTGGGGCAATGCGGTGTGTTTTTTGAGCCGTTGAGTAGCTGAGCAGTTGAGAACAATTCTATAAGTTTTCATCGGACGCTGACTGATCCTCTTGGTGCTTCCATGGGCAGTGGACGACATTTGGAATTTGACGATCAACGAGCTCGCACACCCAGGATGGAATACCGGACATTATGGACTGCTGCGACGGCCGACCTAGAGATGAATATATAAAGATGAACAGACAGCACGAACAGAAGCAGAAGACAATCCTCATCCTCATCATCGTCTGATTCCATCGTCCTCCAATATCTCCAGAAAACTCGACCCGTCTCTCGTCTCCCGTCTATCTACGCTGCATCAGCAATTCCACAACCGCCAACATGTTTTGCAAGAATACCCTCCTCTCCATAGCCTCTTCGGCCACTTTAGCTCTGGCAGCCGCGATCCCTGCGGGCGACTACGCCATGGATGTGTACGGCTGTGGCGAAGTCGACGTCTTCTTCACGTGCTTTTTGGACATGCCTTTGCTTTGGCATTGGATTGAAGCCACGAAGAATCTGAAGATTGCTAGATTATTAGTGGTCTTCCAGGTACCCACCCGCTGGTCTGGGGCCAGGGTTTCAATGGAACTCTTGCGGCCGAGAACATTCAGCAGGACACCGAGAACCTTGTGGCTGCGGGCTACAATATGAAGGGTATGCTTGCTACGCCTTGCACGTAAATATGCCCTCCTAACTAACCGACTGCAGTCCTTCTCATGGGCCCCGGAGCACAACCTGAGTGAACTCCGCGAGCACGTCGGCAACACCCCGTGGACCGGTGTCGGTCTGGGCTACGGCGTCCGTGGCTCGCACTACGAGAAACCGACGATTCGGGCCGAGGGTATGTTATTCAATGCTCCTTGCATGACTATGCGCCATGCATGGTCGGCACAGGAGCGCAACCTAACAAACCTCCTCTACAGACATCCTCAATTTCTACCACAAGCAGTCGCCGTTGGCTCCGATCGTCTTCGACCTCTCGTATAACACTGCCGAGTGGAAGATCAAGCGTCACTTCCCCATTTTTGAGTACTGCACAGACAAGCCGGCAAGCTGATTGATTGTAAACCGATAAGATTAATCTGCTTTGAATGGGTTCGTCGCCGACTTTTACAAACAGGCCTATGACATTGTCTGCGACATCTGTGAGACATTGTAAAAACGCAACTCAACACCGCTGCATCGAATGAAGGTGTGCCTTTTTTTGTATAAGTAAAGAAAGGATTATAAAAAAGACAGAATAATAAGACGCAGTTGGCCATGTAAAGCACACTGGTAATGTTGGGAGGAGCTTTTAGACTAGACTAGAGACCACCACTCAAAACCTCATACACAGCTTTTTCTTTAGACCATCGCACCGCCGTTGGCCATCAGAATGTGGCCCGCCACCCAGCCGCTGTCCGGCCCGCACAGGAACGCCGCCGCATCGGCAATCTGCGAAGGCTGGCCCAGCTGGTTGAGCGGCGACTGGGCGGCGATGGAGGCAACCAGCTGGTCGCTCTTGCCCTTGTAGAACAGTTCGGTGCCGGTGGGGCCGGGGGCGATGGCATTGACCAGGATGCCCTGGGCGCCCAGGTCCTTGGCCATGATCTTGGTCATGGACTCGACGGCGCCCTTGGTGGCGCCGTACAGCAGGTAGGGCGGCATGACGCTCGAGCTGTGGACGATGCCGGAGCTGACAAAGATGACGCGGGAGCCCCGGGACAGGTACGGGAGGGCCTTTTGCACGAGGAAGTAGGGGCCCTTGACGTTGATGTTGAAGGTGTGGTCAAAGTCGGCCTCGGTGGTGTTGGCGACCGTGCGCATGGGCATCAGGCCGGCGTTGGCTGGGTGGTCAGCGCGTCCGGGTGAAGCCGTGGTGGGATCCGCACAGGGGGGAACCTACCGATGACAATGTCAATCTTGCCAAAGCGCTCGACGGTCTTCTTCACGAGCGCGTCGACGCCGGCGACGCTGGAGACATCCGCCTGCACAGCGATGGCCCGGTCCTGGCCAATGGACGCGACGAGCTCTTCGGCCGGCTGGGCATCGGAGCCGTAGTTGACGACCACGGAGGCGCCATCCCGGGCCACGCGCTCGGCCATGGCCTTGCCGATGCCCTTGGAGGCACCGGTGATGAGGACGATCTTCCCGGCAAGAGACATGTTGTGTGGTGTGGGGGTGGGTGTTTGCGTTTGCTTTTGCGTTTCGGGAGGAAACGTGGACGGTGGTGGTGGTGGTGGTGGTGGTGGTGGTGTGGTCTGTGAGGAAGTGTTGCGAGACCGTCGAGAAAAAAGGGTAGAAAAACACATGGAAATCCCGCGAACTGGAGAAGTGACGAGGTGGGAAGATGAGAGCGGGATGGTCCAGCGCCAAAGATCAACCACTCCTGGCCTTGGGAAAAGCGACGTCTTAAATAGAAAACGCCGTGACAAGCAGTTCCATGCAATGGAAGTGCAGTGTAAGAAAGTGGGGAGAGGTGCGTGTTAGTCATGGCCCACTACCGGATTTGGCCAGCAACAAGCATCGGCTTTGTGAAATCCGCAGACAAGAACGCCGACAGGCCCAACCACTTGGCTGACAAACAGGGTGGCGATGCCGCGGGTCGGGGTGCGACCACAGGCCGAGATACATTGAAACAACACACACATCGGCATAATCTCAGCAAAAAATGGCTTGTGCACATTGACATGTCTCCTTGTCTGCGTAGGAACTAGTCAATATCACCCGACAATTATACAGACGCCTTCCTCCCGATTCCACAGCTGCCGATGATGTGTCAGCCTACTCCAAGACGACCACGTAGTCCATCTGGCCGACTTTGTACGAACTGCTTGTTTGACAGTGAGCTCAACAGCTGGGTGTCGCCCGCTTGCGCCGACCCGGCCTCGGTGCTCGAGTACCAGCAGGCAGAGCCCGTCTCTTGGCTGCCATTTGCCGGTACCAACCATACGGAGCCGTTTCCCGCTGACGGCTTCAGCACCGTCGACCAGCTGAACGCGCTCGGGATGCGCGCCGTCTACCACACAGACCTGTGCGACCACGTCGTGCACTGCGCGATGCTGTGGCGGAGGCTGTCGAGACAGTGTTCCGAAGGGGTCGGATCTAGGGCTTCCAAACCAAGTCGCGAAATGATTTTTAATATTTCCTTTTTATGCTTACCAATGTGGGCGTCGGTTGCCTCTGTCCACAGCGAGGCTATGTCAAGGATCGCCTGGTGGTGTTTTTTTTATATGAGGATAAAACATGATATATCCCATCCAGTGTAGCAGTTAAGCAGACGCCAACGTTTCGCAGTGCCTGCGCTGGTTGTTTGTGAGCAAGGGTGCCACGTTCGCCCAGAACAGCCCGGCGAGGAAGCGCTTCCAGGACATCCAGCGGCGCATCGCGGACATCCGCACCCGCGAACGCGGCGCTCTTCATGGAAGACGTGCAGCTGCGAAACGGGGTCGCGCAGATGCTGGGATTCGACAACCACGCCCAGCTCTTCCGCGTGTGGAACGACGACGTCGGCGGGCGCCGCGTTTCTGGGCCACCTGCACCTCGATCTGTATGCGCGACCCGGCAAGGCGTACGGCCGCCAATATATGGCGCCCGTGCGGCCCGGCTTCCAGCGAGCCGACGGCAGCCGGAGCTACCCTGCCGCCGCGCTCGTCACGTCGTACCAGCAGGACCAGCAGGACCAGCAGGGCATGCATCGCCAGGTGGTTCTGGAACCGGGTGGCAGTGTCGATGGGAGGGCCCTCTTCGAGGCGTATCTTGGACGCGAGGCTCGCATGTTTGGCATGAAGAGGCAGTACGGGCTGGTGTGACCATGTGCGGGTGTTGCTGAAATGTGATGGAAAGGTACTTGCAATACAGTTCTTGTCCTAGTGTTGACCGTACATTGTCCGTAGCAGAGAGATCTCTTTGTCTTCTGTCGAAGCCAATATCACGGACCGTTCTGCCCGCGTGGCCTCCCTAAATGACTGCCATCTGCCACCGACGTAACTCGAGCTATATCTCCGTCTACGGCCTGGCCCGATTGCGGAAGCCGGTGATCATCACATTTGTTTCTCTTATATAAAATCGTTTGTCTCTGGCCTTTCGGAGATGCAACTTCCGAAAAAAGAATTTTATTAGTGGAATACTTCCAGGAGTTTATTACGACATACAACTAGTGGTATGAGAATGTTTGCGAGTCCCGCATCCACCCAGCCGCTCTGACTACTTCATCGTGCGACCGATTTCAGGCCCTGGCTTCCATCAATAATGGCCAGTGACCTCAATGTTGCGCACCCCGTACACCTCCCAGTTGTCGGCGTGTGTCGGGTTGCCGAACGGCAAAAGGGTGGCAAAGCGCATGCTATAGAACGTGTTAGCAGGGGACTGACGAACCGAAAAGGCCATGGTAGAAAAGAATGAAAAGAGAGAAAGAGAAAAAAGAGAAAAAAGAGAAAAACACTCACGTGTAGTTGCCCTCGGCAATCTGGCTGCCGTTGCCCAGCTTGCCAAACCACCAGAACACCCAGCTGCCATGGGTGACGTCCGTGTACGGGTAGGTCGACGTGTCGTTGGGGTCGTACACGGTCGGGTCAAAGGGGTAGACCTCCTCCATGTCGTACCAGTACGTGGCCGGTCCGATGTATCCGTTCTCGCCCTCGACGGGAGGGTACGTCCAGTCGCGCTCCGACCAGCCATGCTCATACACCTAGGGCGACTGTCAGCAACGAGCATCCCTTCGTTCTGGGAAATTTGGATTTGTTCGCTCTTGTTCGCTCTTGTGCACTTACATCCCAGCGGACTTCCTTGGAGCCCCAGTTGAACGTCGTGTAGATGGCCGGGAAGTCCTGGGTGGCCACACTCAGGTTGAACGAGAACCTGTTTGCCCGAGTTAGTTTTCTGTTTTTGGTTCTTGCTTGTTATTTTTTTTTTTTTGTGGTGCTCCCTTCTTTCGGCCAGAATACGTACGAGCTGTCGATCGTCATATCGACCTCATCCAGGCCAGACACACCCACGGGCCAGCCAGTAGCATCGATTCTGCCCAACTCGTTCCGGAGATCGGCGCCGAGACCTAGAGGTGTTAGCCAGAAACGAAAAGAAGAAAAAGAAAACAAAAAGAACAAAATTGGCGCCAACGCGAGGGGACAAAAAGACAACCGCCTTCCCGCTCCCCTGGTACACTCACCCAAGTAGGGCACCGACAGACTCTCGCCCGAGCTCGACGTGACGTACACCTTGCCGCTGTACAGCGGCAGCAGCGTCGCGTCCCAGCCGAGCTTGTCCGGGTTGTCAAAGTTGACGCTGACCGTCTTGCTCTCGCCCGGCTGCAGCGTGAAGTCGCTGGGCAGGTAGATGGTGGGCTCGAGCGTGACGGGCTCGAGCTCGGCCAGCGAGCGGACCAGCCGCGAGGCGCCCTGCGACGTCGACGACTCGATGAGCATCTCGATGCCGGCGGCGGCCTCGGTCGAGAAGGTGTAGGTCAGGGGCTGGCGGCCGCCGTTGGTGACGGTGACGTCGTGGTAGCGCGAGAAGTAGCGGGTGTCGTTGAGCTCGATCTTGCTGAACGTGAGCGTGGTGTCGTAGTTGATCAGCTTGTCGGCGTCGACGATGCCGTTGCCGACCTGGGCCACGCTGGCCAGGAAGCCGGCGCGCTTGGCCGAGGTGGCGTCCGTGTAGGGGATGGACAGGCCGGTGGAGATGACCTTGCTGACAAAGTCGAGCGCGAAGCGGTCGCCCGCGCGGCCGCCCTTGGCCGACACGTACAGCGCGGCCACGCCGGCGACAAAGGGGCAGGCCATGGAGGTGCCGCTCAGGATGGCCCAGCCGTCGTCGAGGTAGGTGCTGTAGATGTTGCCGCCGGGCGCGGCCAGGTCGGGCTTGAGCGACAGGTCGTACAGCGGGCCCCACGAGGTGAAGGTGCTGGCCGTGTTGGCCAGGGCGTCCTCGCCGCCCGTGGGGTTGGCCGAGGCGCCCTCGGAGAAGTTGCCGGTCGTGCTGCCGCCGTCCAGGTACACGTCGATGATGCTCTGGCCCTGCTCGGCCGGGATCAGCGCGATGAGGCTGCCCGTGATCGTGGTGCCGGGCGAGACGAGGGTGCCCTCGTTGTTGTAGAACAGAATGTACTGGGCGCCGCGGTCCATGAGGTACTGCTGCTTGACGGAAAAGTTGCACGTGCCGCGCCGGACCAGCGGGATCTTCCCCGTCAGGTTGAGCGACGCCGGCCACGGCGAGCAGCCGTCGTCGGGCGTGGACGAGTTGAGGTTGAGCGGCACAATCGGCCAGCCGACCACGGTCGCGGGGAACAGGTCCGACGACGGGTTGTAGCCAAACGTCGTCGTGTTGACCGTCTGGTTCGCCTTGTCCAGCACGGTGAGCTGGTAGGGAAACAGCGGCAGCACCTCCGTCTCCGTCGACGCAATGCCCAGCACGTGGTTGCCCGCGCCGCCGTTGCCGATCACCATCGGGCCGCTCGAGCCGGAGTTGCCCGCCGAGATGGTCACGATGACGCCCTGCTCGACCAGGCGCGAGGCCACGACCGCCCAGGCATTGTCTTCCCAGTTGCTGGGGCCGCCAATGCTGGACGTGATGATGTCCATCTAACAGGCCGATGTTAGCGCGTGTTGTGCTTTCACGTGACAAGTAGCTCCCAGTATACATATACGGGGAGCCCAGCACGGTCCACTTACACCTTCGTCGTAGGCGCGCAGGAACGCATCGACAAGAGTAGCATCGTCGGTGCTGTCCTACAATCACACAAAAAGAGAGTCAGAAGTCGGAACACCAGCAAACTGGATAGGGCAAGGGCCGGCCACTCACAACTTGGGCAAAGACCTTGTACGAGTAGATGGTCACATCGGGAGCAACGCCGACAAATCTGTAGATCATCCTCATCAGCAGGCTGTCGACAATAGCGCACCGTACAAGTCAGGGGGGCCGACGCACTCGTCCAGTTTTCCAGCCACGATACCGGCAACGTGCGTGCCGTGACCCATCTGGTCATGCGGATCAGCATCGGGCTCCTTCTCGCCAACGCTCGGCCAGACTGGGTTCAGAAACTCGTCGTCAGTTCTCGGCAATTCCATCGCATGGCCAAACAGGACATGAAGAATACGTACAGCCATTGCCCACAAAGTCCCAACCGCCGGCAACCTTGTAGCCAGGGCCGAAGCCACCACCGAGCTAGATATCGTGGTCAGTATTCTGCGGTGTATAGGGGAGCGGGGAAAAAAAAAAAAAAAAATGGCATGATGCTTACAGCTGGGTGGTCGTACCACGTGCCCGTGTCCACAATGCCGACCTTGACGCCCTTGCCCGTGATGCCCTGCGCCTGCACCTTGCTCACGCCCGTGATGTTGTGCGTGGTGTAGTTGACCTGCTGCGGCGCGTCAAACACCTGCGCCTCAATCGGCGCCAGCTTCACCCTGTTGTTCACCCACACGCGGGACACGCCAGGGATGGCCTGCAGGCTGTCCAGGTTGTAGTAGTCGGTCTTGATGCTGGCACCCGTGAAGACGCTGTTTTCGTAGCTGTCGACGACGGTGATGTTCGCGTTGCTGTGGATGCCCGTGACATCGCGCTTGGTGGTGCCCTAAGGAGGGGGGTGTCAGTACGTACACGGGCCGACGACGTCACCGTTCATACAGAGGGCCGGCATACCGACGTATACTCCACAATGTAGCTGTGCGGAAGGCCATTGGGTGCGCTTTTGGACGTCGACGAGACGTCCAGGCCGTGGGCGCCGTGGACAGCAGCGGCCAGAGGAAGCGCCAGCTGGGCAAAGCCAACGACGCGCATCTTTGCGAGGTTGGAGAATGCAAAAAACGATGACTATAGGTTTTCTGGTCTTTCTCTCTCTCTCCAGATGGGACACTGGGTAGCAGATCTGAAGTGATCGTCGGTCTCCTCCCTCTGTTGTCAAGGGTCGAGGCCGATCGCAGACGTTTATACTTTTTTTTTTCCGTTCCCCCAACCTTGTCTCCCCAGCTTATTAGGGCGTTATTCTACTACTACGTTCATGAGCTCCCTCCCATCGGGCGGGTGGACGAGCTGGGGATGGGGAGGTATCCGTTCGAGCTCGTCAACTTCAGCAAGGATGCACTTTTGAGCTTCCTTGTTGGGTTGTGGTGGGAAAGGAGCCCAGCCCAGGAACGCCGTTCTAGCGCTCTGGGCATTGGCACCGTGCCCGTGCATGGCCCAGCATGCAGGGGTCCGTCTCCCCATCAAAGACGGCTTGCGAGAGCCGCACACCTTATTGTATCATGGCTTCTCCCATGGGTACGAGTACGGGCCATCGCTGCATGCATAGTAGTTGCGATAGAAGGAACGTCGACACACGGTCCTGCAAGCTCGCTTCGTGGCTTCCTCCTAGCACCGGCGAAGGGATCTTACCACCCGTCCAGCGACCCTACCCGGCAGGGCAGTTGGTTAAGAAGCGCGGGGGGCGGGATTGGATGGCCCTTCTACTCGTATGCACGCATACCGCAGCAATTCGATAGGTAGGGCCCAAACACGGAAAGGGCTCCATGGGTCTAGCTCTGGCGCGAGTGCTTACCTCCTTCTCATTGCAGCTATGGCCTGGACTTGGCATCAGAGAACCTACATCCGATCTCGAGGCACTGCTATCACACCTTTGTCCAGTATTGGTAGCAACTGAGCACTTTTCTGGAACCATAGGGCTTCGGGCGGGCGAAATTTGGATCGGCCATGCAACCTTGGAGTGTACGAGTGCGTGCGTATCTGACCAGAAGAGGAGAAAGAAGGCTTGGCAAGAAAGAGAAGAAAGAGAAAAAAGGGCTCAACGTTGACAACTACTATGTAGCTCAGGGCAGAGGCCAAAACCTTGCAATTCTAGACCAAGATAATACAGAAACTCTGTTGGCGTACCAATCGGCAAGGTAGACCTCTGGGACTACTATGTAGAAGCAGCTTTGCCTGCCCGTTAAACTTTCTTTTCCCCTGGCCTGCACCTCTGAGGGGGGCACCTTATCGAAATACGATGATGCTTGTACCGTACCATTGTAGTTATCACAGAACAGCCTAACCCGACTTGACAGGTGATAATGGCAGTGGGTCCTGGGAGCGTTGTTCCCACTGGTCAGACTGCTCCAGACTGCTCAGACTGCTCCGAACTCGTCCAGAAGAATCCCACAGAGGAGCTGCTTATTTGCTTGGCGGTCCCTCGGACCCAAGCTTCACCTTCCCAGACGGCCCATGAAGGCAGTTCAGCCATCCTGCCCGTCCAGCCGTTCCAGTTGTATTCTCTGCCCGCCCTTGTCGCAAAAGAAACGAGAACACGCGCAATGGGCCGAAGAAGTGGGCAAACAATAGCTCTCCCTTATCGCGTTGTTGGAGCACGTCTTTTCTGAATGGGTGTAGTTCCGCTGTACTTGTCATGTGTACGATGTACATAGTACCGGGGCACAAAGATACGATGGCCTCAGCGCCTGAACCCTTGACAGCTTTCCTCTCGCTTGCCCAGGGATCGGCCGAGCCCGGGCCACCTCGCGGTGGTCCAGACTTTGCTTGCATAATTGGCCCGGGAGAACATGTGCTGGCCAGCCTACCAGGTTGGTCTGACGCATTTTCGCAACATGCCTGACTCAGCGCCTCCCTTTTTCTCGCGTGTTTGGAGCATAATAACCAAAACATACGAAGAAGCTTAAAGGCAAAACCATTTTTTCTTCCTTGTTGTCCGACTTTCGTCCACTTAGCTTAAATCCACATGCCAGACTGGCGCAGCAGTTTCTTACATTTTGGTCGAGAGTCTTGCTGTTGTAGTCATTCTGTCACGCCTTCAATGGTCACACATTCAAATTCGGACAATAAACAAGAGTGTTGGAACTCCGTGAATGCAAGTATGATATTTTGAAACTTCTCAAAAAAAACAAAGGAAGAAAGAAGACTAAAAAAAGACCTCCGAGAGACGCTATCCGCTAATGAATATTTTGACGACAAGGAAATTTTGGGGGATTTATCCCTATTCATCCAAACCCTTCCCACTTTATGCCGTTTGTTTTTTTGTGATCATGATGCTGAATGCTTTCGTGTCATGCAATATTATATGCAGGGTGATCTGTTCTTTTTACATCTGGGAGGGGATCCAGCCTTAATGTCGTTCCGCAGACACCTTTCCATAACGACCATAAAAATCCCCTCCTCTTTTTATCTTTCTTTTCTTTTCTTCTTTTTCCTTATTATGATTATTATGTTGTATCGAGATTTTAAGCATTGCCACCTGTGACAATCTTTTCCGTGACGGTACCGTCGGCCTGGACAACGACCTTGTCGACCTTGAGCGAGGCCTGGACGGGGTTCTTCTGGTCGTAGACCCAGTCGAGTTGTTCGAGGGTACGTCCCTGGGATTCGACACTGGGGATTGTTAGAATTTGGGAACAAGCCAGCAAGGACAGAAAACAGAAAACGAGCAAGCGAAGCGAGCGAGGAAAGAAAACAGAAAACGAGCGAGCGAAGCGAGCGAGGAAAGAAAACAGAAAACGAGCGAGCGAAGCGAGCGAGGAAAGAAAGAAAAAAACGAGCGAGCGAAGCGAGCGAGGAAAGAAAGAAAAAAAAAACATACCCAAAGAGGAACCACATGACGGACTCGACAATGTCCCAGCCGACAAATATGTAAATGTACTTGTAGCCAATGTTGCCGAGGCCAATGGGGCCGGCGAACTGGTTGATGAAGCCCATGGCGTTGACAATGATGCCGGACATGGCCAGACCCTTGGCACGCATGGTCGTCTCGAGAGACTCGGTGGGGATGACGCCCTGCAGAGGCGTGTAGGTGAAGGAGAAGATGATGTTGAACAAGAAGTAGCTGGCCAGCGCGCCCTTGGCGTAGGACTGCTGGATGTTGCCGGCCTTGGTCTGGTTGTCGAGCGCGGCCGAGAGGCCCGAGTTGCAGGCCAGGGCCAGGGCGCACACAAAGGTGCCGATGACGAGGACCTTGCGGCGCGGCATGCGGTCGGTCTGGGAGACGGCGGCGAGGGCGCCGATGGCGGACAGCACCGAGTTGAGCAGGTTGTAGCCGAGCTGCATGGCGACGCTGGTGACGCCAATGTTCTCAAAGATGACCGTGTTGAAGTAGCCGAGGCCGTTGCCGGAGAACTGGCCAAAGATGGAGATCATGAGCACCTGGGCCATCCGCCAGCGGCCGTTGTGGGTCATGAACAGCGGGCGGTAGTCCCACGGCCGCTTGTCGATGCCGTCCAGGTGGATGCTCTCCTTCATCTCCTCGATCTCGAGCAGGACCAGCCGCGAGTTGCGGTTGCCGTTGCCGTGGTACTCGGCCAAAAACGCAATCGCCTCCTCCTCGCGCCCGTTGGCCATGAGGTACCGCGGGGACTCGGGCAGGAAATACACCGACGAGATCACAATCACGCACGTAAACGCCTGCAGGATCAGCGGGATCCGCCACGAGTAGTCGCTCTTGATGTAGTTGCAGCCGTAGGTCACCGCCGCGGCGGGAATGCTGCCGCCATACCAGCCGCAGTTGTAGAACCCGGTGCAGCGGCCGCGCCAGTGCGGCGGCGAGATCTCCACGGCGTACGCGGGCGCGGCCACCGTCATAATGGCAATGCCGCCGCCCAGGACGAAGCGGGCCACGACAAACTGGGCCACGGTGTTCGAGGTGGCGGCCAGGATCATGCCGACAATGATCGTCCAGCCGCCACAGAACATGGCCACACGACGGCCATACTTGTCGGCCAGAATGGCAGCAAACGGCGAAATGATCATGGCACCGCTAAGAGAAAACACAATGCGAGTTAGAATGGGCCCAAACGTTTTTTTGGGCGGAAGAGGGGGGGGGGGRGGGGGGTTGAGAAAAATCTCGCCCGTGTTGGCTTGTGTTGGCTTACACAGTGTAGAGAGAGAAGATGACGGAAACCTTGGAACCCGTGGTACCGGTGTGGAAGGTGCTCTGGAAGTGAGGCATGGCGATGACGGCGGTCATGAGAGAGCCTGTTGGGCAGAGGATTGGTTAGACAAAAGAGCCGGCTTGGGTTTCAGGAAGCAAACAAAACAATTCAAACATACCATCATAACCGTTGGCGCAGGCGCAGCAGAAAGCGACAAAGATGGCATCTGGACTTGGTTAGCAGCTCTTCGTACCGTTGCCATTGCTCCCAACCACATCATAGCAGACATACAGAACAGTTTCATGGTATTCTTGCTCCGGATCTTGATTTTGGTCTCCTGGATGGCGGCATAGAGCTCGGCCTAGGTTGTGCGCGTCAGTATAGAGAGCTTCGGACAGGAGAACACACGGCAGAGCATCACTTACATTGGCCACTTTTTTGGCTTGTGCTCCAGCACGGTCGGCCGTGGCACCGGACCCGGCGCTGACTTCCGGGTACTGCACCTTGTCGGGTGATATGCCATGGGGGTCTAGAGACGACATCTTTTCCACGTGTGCTTCGTGGTCGGTTGTGTTTTTCATCTCCAAGCTAGGAGACATAATTGTGAATAGTCTGCCAGGGGTGGTTTGGCGTGTGTCCCGGCTGGTATACTTGTGGCAGGTCTGTGTGTATATATATATATATCTCTCTCTGTGACAGAGGATATGTATATTAGGGGAAATTAATTGGGCAATGTCTCTAGAGAGACAATGGGTATAGATGTTAAGACAATAGAGAGGAAGATGAAGATGATGGTCAAGTAAAAGTAGGACACTTCAAGAAACACAAATCCAAAGTCTCGTTTCCTGAACGGCGGGTGCGGTCACGTTTATAGAGAATCCGGGACCAGGTGTCTGGGGCTGGCTGTCCGGGGATAGGCAAAGTCGCATCGGCGTGTGGTTGTGTGTGTTGGGGTGATGTGTGGTCCTTTTTGCCTTTGGTGGGCGTGTGTCGTCGAGCTATAGCATGGCACGCGAGAGTTGGGGGGGCGTGTGAGGGCGTGTGGCATTACAAGACAAGGGCGTTTGTTTTGCGGCGTGTTGTCCGTTTTGGAAAAGGCTGAATTGGAGAGACCAGGGTTGGGGGGAGTCGGTTCGTGGGGAGCTAACGCAAAGAGAAAATAAACGATGGGAAAGACACGAGAAAGAGTAGAAGTTTGGGTGAGAGAACGAGCCAGAAAAGAAAAGAAAAAGAAAAGACACGAAAAATAAGGGGGTCACGAGCGACGTCTCTCGTTCACTGGCGTCTCCGAAGCTCTCTCATAGCAACCCCGGACTGTCTTTCCTCTTGCTGTGCTGGTCTTGTCGGCTGCCTTTGTCGGGAAGCCATTCGCTCAGCCCACACCTATTTTGGCAGGGGGTGCAGATCTCGTGGCTCTGTGGCCAATGGGTTGGGTGCAGGGGTGCAATAGCTTGGGGTTGCGACTGGAAGAAGTGTGGAGAGACAGGGTCGAGGTGAGGAGCGTGAGAGTGAGAGAAGTCAGAAGAGAGTAGCAGTCGCATTACCGTGTAGGTAAGTGTGTCCATAGAGTCTCGTCTGTTCTTTTTTTTCATCTGTTTTTTTTTTTTTTTTTTTTTTTTTAAATGACGTTTGCTCTCCCTCCCCAGCACCAGACAGCCCGATTTAGCCACCGGGCTGCCCTCCTCCGCCACCCCAAAGTGGAACCTGCCTGTCAGCCGCCGTCGAGCCCCATCCGGTCCCCAGGCGATAGTTCGTGACTCGCAACTCGTGGCCAGTGGTCTACCATGGCCCCCCCAGAAGTAACATGACAGTGGCCTCGCCGGGCGCGTGCATACTCCATACACGTCGTAGATCGTAAAGGCGCGGCGACCCAGATGGGCGTGGCGAGACTTGTCTTCATGCAAGACACACACGCAGGCTGCTTGCTGCCAGCACGGCTGGGCCGCCAGTGTGCCTTTGTTTCTATTTTTGTGGGGAGAACACTCTCAGGCTCTCACTCACTCCCACAGTCTGGCACAGTACCAGATGGATCGGCGGCTTGGTCCATGCCATCAAAATAGAATTGCAAAACGAACTGGCAAAAAACTGAATGCTATTCTCTTCGCGCCATTCTATCCTTCCGGCACCATCTCGGACCACCGAAAGCTTTGTTTGGGGCACCAAGATCGCAGTGCACCCGGCTCTCTGGTCGTGTTGTGCCGCAAGCGTCAAATGACCAATTGACGGATGGCCGTCCCTGGCTGGCCCTTTGTGATCTGTGGTGCTTTTTTCCCTCTGCGTTCTCTCGGTATCCTGGTCTCTCTCTCGGCGGTTCTCAGCGCTCTTGGATTTTTTTTTGGATTTTTTTTTTCTTTTTTTCGGTCACTGGCGCTCTGTGTCTTTCTCTCGCCGGCCCTGTATCCCTAGCTTCGGCTGGACGGTCGCAATCTAGACTGGGCTGTGGCACCATGGACTGCCGAGACTATGCCTGTACCACTGACACACACACCCCCCAAAAAAACTCGGCCCTTCAGAGCTTTTCTGCACACCATCTGCGCCGTGTGCACGGCGCTCAGCGCTGTCCCGTCTGGGCAGACCCCAAACTGTCGTATCGCGGTGCCTGCCCAGACCATTGCACCCACAAGAGCCAAACAATTCCAAACAGTGACTCCCCCGAAAAGGGACAGTCACCCTAGGCTCAGGCGGCCCGGCCGACAGGCAAGAGGGGCATGGAACCAGGCCGTTGGGGCTTGCGTACAGGGGGGGCCTGAGACTGTGGACACCCTGAGGGCTCCCGCTATTTTCGTTCTCTGGCGTCTATCGGCTCGTCGGGCCTGCTTTCCATCCTCCCCTCGTTCTCCAGGCTCCTTCTTCCCTTCTTCTTCTTCTTCTTCTTCCCCACAGGCCAGGGGAGAGGGTGTCAGCAAGGACAGCCCTAACCTCGGGTACGCTCCAACGCTCCAACACGGCCCATGGGGAAAAGAAGACGCAGGGAAATGAAACTTTGCAAGAGGATAAATCGAGAAACAAAAGGAGAGACATGCGAGAGAGAGACACAGAGGAGAGAGCGACACCGACCCACCCACACCCGTTCCCCAGGCTTTTTCCTGTCGGTCATGCGCGCTGCCGGGCGGACTGGCAATCTCCGGGGTCACGGAATGGGCAAGGGGCTTTGCCTGTGACCGTAACCTTGACATTGTGTTCGGCTGGCTGGGCGGCCTGAGCTTGGCCCTGGCTGGCCCCGAAAGTCATTCTGTGTCGCTCTTCCGCTGGCCAGTTTCAAGGCTCTTGTTGGGCGACTCTGCGCCGTACTTCGGCCCCCCCTTGCGGCTTGGATCATATGACAGGCCGATGGAAATAATGAGGCCCGTGGACGACGGTCCGTTTTCGCACAAACAAAGAAAAAAGTACCAGTTGTGTGAGCGTGTGTGTGATTGCCTCCGTCTCTTTCCCTTCCGCTAATGAATTGGTCCTGGGGAGGCAAGAACTGCTCCGTCCATATCTCCGTTGCAGCATCGCCACCCAGCTACGCCTAGAATTTTTGATTTTTGATTTTGGTTCTGATTTTGGTTCTGTTTTTGGTTCTGCTGCAGCCGAAAAGTACGGTTGCCTTCATTGGATGCGGGGAACACGGGAATTCTCGCTCTGATTGGCTGCACGCCGGAATTTAAGGTCGTCCAGGGGCAAGGAGGCTCTGGGGCGGCGGCTCCTCAGTTCCCAAAAGGGCAGCTACCGCCGGCGCTCGCTCCTGCCAGCAGCGGCCGATGGTCACTGGCCAGAGCGCACATGGCGACCTGTCAGCGAACCAGGCGTGATCGTTGTGGCATATCTGGTGAAACGAGGCAGGAGCGACTGGCCGTCTTGATACGCGACGCGTGGCCCTCCAAATACACCGCATTTTGTGTATATCTTGCCAAAACACCAAAGAATCGATCAAAGGTCCCAGGACCAGAAAAAAAAACCTCTCTCTCCAGAAAACAGGCCAGAAATCAGGATCCATCGATGCCGTAAAACTGTCCCCGTGATGTTGCCAGGCCCGCTCGCCGGACGACTTTGACGATAACCGCGGGACTGGAAGTGGAATGATGTGCCTGGCGCTGTTGCTCGGCAATACGCCCGCATTCCCGGCGCCGAAACGCCCCAAACATTTACTTCCGCAACGCCTCTGTCGTTCTGTCAACGCTCTTCCAGAGTCTCAGCTAGACCTCGGTTAACGTGCTTGTGTGGTTTAATTTTACACATGCTCTCTACAGATATCCGCTGTGGATTATCCGATATGGATGATACCTGATGTTGGCCTGCAAGTGCAGCAACTTTCGGAACATCGTGTGCACTTGACCAGCTTGGGCACTGGAGCCCCGTGGAATCCTGACGGCATTTGGATGCTCTGTGCATGTTCTTCTGGGCGAGTCTGTCTTATCTCACAGTTGCTGTCTTGCTTGCACCAGCGTCCTTCCATCTACTTGGTTTGTATTTGCTCGTTCAAGCTCGGTGATCGTGGAGAACACTCCCTGTCCAGGCTTCTAACCCCCAGCTGTAATTACATACGTCTATTGTTTATTCTTTTTCATTCTGTTCCTTTCATTTCCCCCTATATGGTGACCCAGTCAAATCCCCCCCATCAGCAAAGGGGCCCCGCCGCGGTCGAGGCGCTGGATCTTCTCGCCCAGCGTCAAGTTGGGCTAGACCTGGGGCACGGGGAACGACAGGAGGATCAGAAGCGCTGCGATGCCGCCAATCGGTCTGGACAAAACAAAACGCAAAAGTCAGCAACCAACGACGTGTACCTCCATTTCGGCTTGCGGTCTTTCTCTTACACGCCCAGTTATACAACACGTGACCTCATACAACACCACGACCACCCAACAGCCTCATTGGGGTCACGACCAATCAAAGTGACGAGAAAGAGAGAGAGAGAGCGTCTGCATGCACAGACTGATATAAAAGCACGCTACTGGCGAGTGGAACAGGACGACGCCAGTTCCATTTCGGTTTGTGGTATTTTCATGATTTGTAAACATACCTTCTCACTCTTGCCAGGGTTGACTGGATGGACCCATCATCAGGCTGTCGGAAAAGACCATGTCGACGCCCTGAAAGGCCCAGTCGTCTGTGCCAGCCGTGATCCCGGGGCCCCACGTCCCAAGATGGCCGGAGCCTTGAGCCATTGGTAGCGGCGGCAACTTCTCTACGTCGGGCGTCGGCAGCACCTCGTCGCGTGCCCGGTCCATGCTCTGGTGGATAAACATCCGGTGGAAGAGGTCAACGACCAACTGGCTCTCCACTCGGAGCGTGCGGCAGTCTTGGCGGCCGGGAAACGCAGCCAGCATGGCGGATGCGAACGTCGCCAGGGAAAACGCCGGGACGGCCACAATGGTCGTCTTTATCTTCGTCCCCCCGTCCGTGGACAGAGCGTCCGCCCGCAACAGTGTCGTCGACCTTGTCCATTACAACCTGCAAAATGTTCTTCGCTGTATGAGCCCCTTCTTTTTTTCTGGATATCATCGTTGCACGTTCAGTACGTATGTATAACTCGCTTCTCAAATTTTGAATGTAAATCGTATATATACACGCTCGGGCTCCATCTACCCCTTTGCCTTGGCCCCGTCTTGCCTTCCGCTAATTCTTCACCGCAACCATGGCAGGTCCTTCGAGAGCCTGGGCTCCAAGTTTGTTTCCCTTCTCACTATGACAGAGTCAGCCGAGTTACAGCAGAGGCGGACGATTAACCGAAACTTACCCAAACTGTGCTTTTGTATAGCTTTCGATGTATTTGCCGCAGGTGATCGCAGGACTAAGCAGGGTTAGCATGGACAATCGTTACACATTCGAACGTCACTTGCACGCACTATTTCTTCAGAGGACCCTGGAAAGTAAAGTCCTCCCTGCCCTGGTTAAAGTAGGCAATCGAGTAACGGCTCGGTGCCTGGCCCTCCATAGCACGAACGCGGTGGTAGGTCGCCTTGAACCGATCGTCGGACCAGGACACTGATGTTGCAGTTAGCACACGGGGAACAGGAAATGCACTGGTGACCATTTGGAAGACGCACTCAGCATGTCGCCAATATTGACCACAATGGGGCCCGTCTTCGCCGGCACGGGGAAATACTTGTCGCCCACAGCCAGGCTGTTGACATTCTCTCGGCCCGGGCAGATCTCCAGGCCATCGCCCTCGTCCTTCTGGAACAGGAGAGTGAGGCAGCCGACGTCGGTGTGCGCGCCAGCGCCCCAAGCGCCCGGCGGGTTGATGGACGGAGGGTAGTGCAGCATGCGGAGCCGGCTGAGAGAGTCAGGGCTCTTGGCATTCATGCACTCGACAAAGTAGTCTTCGGGAAAGTCCAAAGCCTTGGCGAAGCAGGACACTGGAAGTTGTCAGTTTGTGGGATGGCACCTGACGACAGATGCCGGTAGGTAAACAAAAAAGAAAAAGAAAAGAAAAGGGAAAAAAAACCATACAGAGCTTGTGTGAGATGACACCACACTTGTTCATAAAGTTCTCTGTCGACTCCTTGAAGCCGGGCACATCCACATTACTGGGCCAGTTGGACCCGTGCTTCAGCCAGAGAGACTCCTTCTGGTCGGTGCCTGTGAGCCGACGGGTCTGGGCCTTGTACTCCCACCCCAAGCCGGCTGTGTTGTAAGGCGTCTTGGCTTTGACGTCCTTGGGCAAGTCAAAGAACGACTTGGAGATGCCAAACTGGTGGTTGATCTCATCAAGAGTGATTCCATGGTCAACCAGAGCAAAGAAGCCAGAGTTCTCGGCTGCTTCGATCAGTTGCTTGGAAATCTCCTCTCTCCGCTGGTCAAAGTCTAGGGCACCATGCATTAGTTTTTTCTCTCATTTTCTTTTTTAAATCCAATGACTTGACTGTAATTGTCAAATCCACCTACCCTTGAGAGAAATAGTAGGAAGAATGCGCTCGACTGAAGAGGTCAGTGCCATTTTGGGCGATAAGTGAACGATGCAAGAACTAAACCAAAAAGTGGAGCAATGCTGTTGGCTGCGATTCCAGGATGCAGAGCAAGGCCCTTTCCACAACGTCCAGACAAAGTTCCAGGTTCTTTAATATGGGAAAGGAGCCTGCCATATTTCTGGGGGTGGGCGGCAGGACAACCCCCAAGTCGGCCTTGGAGGGTAGCCAGAAGAAGGAGGCTGATAGCGGATGTCGGTCCGGTTCCGTTCGCGTGAACCAGTCTGTTACGGATGGTGTCGTCCGGCTTTTCCGTACACTAACGAAGGGCTGGTCTATTATCGCGGAATGCATCCGGGCTTACGGCCCACGTGTCTATCGTGTCCAAGCTGTCTATCGCGACCTGTAGATGAAGCAGCCCTCATCATGTTCCTGTCGGGTAAGTGATAAATGATTTTCGTCGGCCAGACATAACTGGAAACATAACTGGAAGCCATCTCGTACGAACAGCGCACCACCTTTATCGAGTTCCCCGTGTTCCGAGTCACCAGTCTGCACTTACACACGCCATGGCCCAACGACTCGTCCCAGCCATCTCCCTGAGAGGTGCGTCCAGCTACTGTTCCTAACCCAGAGTTCCACTATTCCAAGCTCATTCATATGCGCAGATTTCGACAACCGCAAGGATGAGATCACGAGACAGCTAGTCGACGCGGCTGAGAACTCAGGATTTCTGACTCTGGTTGACCATGATCTCACTGTCGAGGAGATCGAGGCTCAGTTTGCCCTGTCCAAAACCTTCTTTGGCCTCCCGACTGAGAGCAAAAACAAGACCAAGTTCGACTCCACCACGGGTCTAGGATACGAGTACAAGGTAGACGAGCTTTCTTTCTTTCTTTTTTTGGGGGGGGGGGGTTCTGGTTTTCTTTCTCAACTTCTGGGAAAGGCACATCAGCTAACAATGGCTAGAACCAAAAACGCGCCTTGACCGGTGTCGACCAGAAGGAGTCGCTTCTCATCCAGCCCAATCACCGCCAATGCTGGCCGGCTGAAGAAGATGTCCCGAATTTTGGGACGACAACGGAGACGTTCCTGGCGAAATGCGCAAAGATTTCTCAACAAGTCCGTAAGTGATGTCCTGCACTTTTTGGTGACTTTTGATCTTTGCAATGTTCTTGGGCACGTCGTTCATAGCTCATCTCCTTTTGCTAGTGCAATGTTTTGCCATTGCTCTCGGCTTCCCCGAAGACTACTTCAGGGACCCCATGAACCCGCTGTCGCCAGACAGCTTGAACCAGCTTCGCTTCCTCCATTACTTCCCAACGGAGCGCAAGGCGGGCGAGAATGCGGTCGACACCTTTGGTGCCGGCACGCATACCGACTTTGGCTGCTTGACGCTGCTCTTTCAGCTGGAGGGCGGCAATGGCTTGGAGATCTGCCCTGGCCGGGAGTCGCACACGAGCGGCGCCTTGGGAGACCAATTCTTTCCCGTTGCCGCCAAGACCGGGCCCATTGTGGTGAACATTGGAGACATGTTGAGTAAGTCGTCATGGGGTGCAATGCTTTTGCCCGTCGCTGTCATTGACACAAGATCTCTAGTGTCTTGGTCGGATGACCGGTACAAGGCCACCTTCCACCGTGTCTGTGCCCCCGTGGGCGTCACTGCGGACCGGTACTCCATTGCATACTTCAACCAGGGCCGGGAAAACTATGTGTTCCAGGGCCCGAAGAAGAAGTAGTAAGTCAACCTGGATTTTCGTTTGCGTCCACGGAAACAGCTACTGACCATCGCCAGTGAACCTGTCGCCTGTGGCGATTATGTCCACAAAAAGATTGCATCATTTTTCAAGTAAGCAACAGATCCAAACCCCCCCTTTCGGCGGTAGACTAACTGGGACCAGCATCAAAAAGAGAGGCAAGTTGGAAGGCATTGCAGGGCAGGTAGAAAAGCTGCCGACCTTGGTCGCGTCAGCCACCGTAGTGTCAGCTTAGTTGGTAATAATGATACATTTTATGGGAATTGCGTGTTTGGCCACGAAGGTGAATACGATGTGGCAGCCATGTATCAGAGCGGTTTGTTCCAGTGATCCCTGCCGCTTTGCATTCGTAATGTGCGACTCGATATCCCTCGTAGCAGAGAACACAGCGTGGGCCCGTCCAACGCAGTGAATGACGAAGCGAATGCAGTGGGTTGCCTACAAGATAGTGTGTGTTGTGGCGAGCTGCATGCAAGGCAATTCATTTCGCGATGTGGCACATATAATTGGTCCACTGGTAGAGTGGCAGCATGTCAATTTTTATTATGGAGAACATATGGACTCGAATGCGGACCGTTGTTTGTTAAACCAACAACAAAACAAAAAGCACAGTGGAGAACATCCTAAGTGAATCGAGCATCTTCTTCTGGCCGAATCATCTACAGAGGGTACCGGAAAGATTTCTGCTGCCAGTCGGTCAAATCTGAGAACTCCTCGTTCTCGACATGAGTTTGGGCAACGCCATCTGCAAGGAAACATAGTCAGTACGTGGACTATCATCGAGGTCTGCAAACAGGTAAAACCTACTCTGGGCATCCTGGGCATCCTTCTTGTCTCGGCGGTGGTTCAGATACATATGTATCAGGCCCCAAGAAGCAAAAAGGATCGTGCAGAGGATCAAGAAAGCCAGCATTGTGTATTTCGCCGTCTGAAATCAGTTACGTCAGTAAAAGGAGCAAAACGAAAAAAAAAAAAAAAAAGCCAGTCTAAACTGAGTAGATGGTTACTCACAGAGTAGTCTGGCCCATCCGATGCTCGGTACGTCTGTGGGCCGAGGAAGTTGCCGACAGTGTAGCCCAGTTGGTAGGCAGCAGTGAAGGCGAACTTTTTTGTCGATCCAGAGACGCCGGCTGCCATCATGGCGGCCATGAACGGGACGCAGTTGGCGACTATTGAAGTGCGTTTAGTTAGTGGTTACACTATTTATATGGGCTTTGGAGGGGGGGGGGAGGTCCTTTTCCCCCTTTTCCTACGAACATTGAATCGTGAGGACGTAGCCGCCGTAGCGACCGCCGTTGTTGGATGGCGAGATGGCCAGCATCATGATGCAGCCGACAACCGACAGCGCAAAAATAAAGGTGCCGGCGACCGTTCTGTTGGTGAGCTTGGCGAGGGCCAGCGCGACGCCAATGCAGACGACGGAGGCAGCGCCGCTGCCCATGTTGAGGAGCATGGTCTGCGAGGTCGTGAAGCCAAAGTTGGCAATGATTGTAGGTCCTGTGTGGGGATGTTAGGACGTGTTATTTTTCATTTTGTTGTATTATTTTCATTTCATTTCTTTCATTTCTTTTTTTTTGGCAACGTCGCGTTGGTCCAATGCCTACCAAACATGCTGACACCGCCCAGAGGCAGTCCCAGGGCGACGTCCAAGAAAAAGATGATCCAGAAGCGGACGTCCATCAGGGCCTCCTTGAGCTGGGCGCGGTTGAAGCGCCAGACCTCGGTGCCGGTGCGGTTCTCGCGGACGCGCTCCAGGGCGATGAGCTTCTCCTCCTCGGTGAGCCACCGGGCATCGGTGGGCGAGTGGTTCAGGAAAAAGAAGCAGCAGACGCCGATGACGAGGGTGCAGCCGCCGTAAAAGACAAAGAGGGCCTGCCAGCGGAAGGCGTCGGCCTGGTAGATGGCCCAGCTGAAGAAGCCGCCGAGGACGCTGGCGAAGCCGTAGCAGGTGTACCAGATGGACAGGCGCAGCACCTGCTCCTTCTTGGTGTACCAGGCGCCGAAGATGACGATGAGGGCCGGGGCGGCGGCGACCTCGAAGAAGCCGAGGAAGAAGCGCAGGGTGCCCAGACCGGCAAAGTTGGAGCAGGCGGCGTGCAGGGTCTCGACGATGCCCCAGCAGATGACGGCCAGGCTCAGGACTTTGGAGAGGTCCAAGTGCTGCATCAGATAGGTGGCGGGCACGTCGCCAGCAAGGTACCCGAAGCTGTTGTTGTTAGCCGCGCATCGATCCGCCAATCCTCCTTGCTGTCCGAAGGGGGGAGGGGGAGGGGGGGGGAGGAATCCTCACTAGACGAGGGAGCCCAGCCACGAGTACTCGCTCGCGGTCAGGTGGGTGTCCGTCTTGATGCCCATCAGGGCCGCAAAGGACATGCTGTTCTTGTCGATGAGCATAAAGATGTACAGCGCGTAGACGAGCGGCAGGATGCGCATGTCGATCTTGCGGAGGACCCGCTTGGCCGCAGCCGAGTTGGGGTCGAAGTCGACGTGGTGGCCGGCCAGCAGCGCCAAGGCGCGGTCTTTCTGCGCGCTCGCAAGATCGGCATCGACCTTGGAGAGCGCCTCGTCGGAGATGTTGAGAACCTCGCCCTGTTCAGCGGTGGTGTGTGTGTGCGCGCGGTTAGCATGCTGGCCAGTCTGGCAGGAGGCTGATGGGGGCGGTGACAGCATACATTTTGTACCTCGGCCGCAGCAGTCGCTGGTCCATCTGACTTTGACTTTTCCATGTCGACAGTTGCCCTGGTTTCCGTGGACTCGCAGACCTGACAGATATAGCAGCAGTTGGATAGAGAGACGCGGATGGCGGTTTGGAGGAGCGTTCCATTGTGACCGGAGAACGGATCATATATTATTCTATCACTCGTGGCTTCCTGCCAGCCGGCCTCCGCTGTTCCTGACTCGCCTCCATTTCTGATCAAGGGCCGTTCATAGATATGCTACCGGCTCTGATCCGAAATCCTGCTATCATGGCCAGTGCAACCCCCTAAAAACGACCCCCAGATTGCTGGTGAGAACGCCCCTATCAACAGCCTGTGGTAGGGTCGTCTTGGTTTTTTTTTTTTTTGGTCTTAGCACGCCTGGTGCGGCCCTATCGACAGCCCAATATTACATATCATCTATCAGAAAGGGAACTAGGGAGGGTCTAATTTTTGCGATCTAGACATCCTGTATCTAGCCCATGCGCGGAAGACAGTTACGCGACAGCTGCAGAGGACAAGGTCGGCTGTCTGCTACGAGTCTCCTCAAGAGGGCTTGTGTCATGGCTCATTGGGATGAGCAAGGGAGGCATCGTCTCCTACCGGCCAGACACTCAACAGATGCAAACTTGATTCCGTTCTGCCGTTATCGTGGCCTTCTGGTTGGTAGTGGGCCGGCCTTTGGAAATGCAACACAAGTGCCGAGCAAGCACGTGAAACTGTTACTAGCAAAGGAGCTGTTCTTTCTCTCGCAGTCTCCAATGAGAAGGATCAATACAACGATGACGCGTATCAAACTCTGTCGAGAGTCCCGGGGGGGTTGAACTGGCTGGACTGTGTCAGACTCGGTGCCAGGCAAGCTATCTGTGATAAGAGCTCGAGCTCAGAGTCCACTCAGAGTCCAACAGTCCAGCCGGGTTTTGCACAATGCCAGCCCGGGATGGCATCCGCGAAACGGCAGCGAAACTGGCTAGCCCCATTTGAAAGACGCCCATTCAGACATGCCTGTGTTATCACGTTTCGTGGGGGAGGAGGTTCTGGCCCAAGGTAAAAAGGCCGCGCACGATGGGGTGTAGACGGGCAACACAGCCCTTTGTCCATCGTTGCACAACTATCATTCTCTCCGACTCAACAACCATGGCACCCTCGATTGCTGAAGAATACCCTACCGAGATCAAGACCAAGGTCTTGGCCCCTGCTGGCGTGGCGCCCGAAGACGATGCCATTGTCTCGCGGCCGGCGCTGGAAAAGAGCATCACCGACCACGGACTGACCGCGCTGTGGAATGTCGGGCGCAACGTGACGCTGCCGGAGCCCCGGACCAAGCAGATCCCCGCGGTGTGGCGGTATGCCGACACGCGGCGGCACCTGCTCAAGGCCGGCGAGCTGGTCCCGGCGGAAGAGGCGGAGCGGCGGGCGCTGATCATGGTCAACCCGGGCCCGAAGAAGCCGCCCCACACGCTGGACACGATCCTGTCGGCGCACCAGCTGTTGCTGCCGGGCGAGCGGGCGCTCTGCCACCGGCACACGCCGTTTGCCGTCCGGTTTCTGATCGAGGGGCATCGGGGTACGTTGCCAGAGGGGAAGAAAAAAAAATCGCCCCCCCCGTACAGCGCCGGACACTAACTCCACACCCTCCAGGCTTCACGGCGATCGCCGGCAAGAAAATGTACATGGAGCCCGGCGACATGATCATCACCCCCCAGTGGGCCTGGCACGACCACGGCAACGACGGGGACGAGAACGTGATCTGGCTGGACGGGCTCAACATCCCCTTCTTCAGCCTGAACCCGATCGACTTCTTGGAAGAGTACAAGGACACCTACGGCACCATCACGCACGCGTCCACCGTCGCCAGCGACGCCGAATGCGCCGAGATGAAGTTCCCCTGGACCCGGACCCAGGCCGCCCTGGACGCCCGAAAGGACGACACGGACCACGCCGTCTTCGAGTACCGTCTGCCTGGCGGCCAGCAGGTCAACTCCATCATCGCGGCGCAGGCCGAGCGCATCGCCGCCGGCACCACGACGCCGCCGCGCCAGGACACCGCCAACCACATCTACCAGGTGCACGCGGGCACGGGCACGGCGCACGTCACGGCGCCCCGCACGGGCCAGGTCTACACGCTGTCCTGGGGCCCGGGCGACACGTTTGTGGTGCCGAGCTGGTACAAGTACACGATCGAGGCCAGCCGCGGCGAGACGGCCTACCTCTTTACCTTTTCCGACCTGGCGCTGCTCGAGAACCTGGGCATCTACCGGGCGCAGACAGAGTTTTGATGACAGCATCGTGTCGTGGGACGTTTGCATGAAATTTATCGGATACCTTTGTTAGGCCGTGACAAGAGAACCTAGTCAATGTGATACAAAAAGCGCCACGTAAAGCGTGTGATTTTTCTTGTGCTAGCTACACGTCGTAGTGATATTCCTCTCTATCCCGCGTCATTGCAACCCCCATAGTGCGTCGTCTGTGAGCAGGGCCGCGTCGTGCAAGAACCGGTTGCCGTCCATGTCGCCCACCCAGAAGCTCTCGGACAGACTGTCGGCTCCTCCAATGTCCGCGCCACTCCAGGACCGCATCGCCGCGTCTTCGTGGCAAGAGACACAGTAGCCTGTCTGCTGGCCGGCCTTTGGCGGAGGCACCGGGACGGCCGGTTGGAGCTTGGGCGTGCTGATGAACGTGTTGTCGTTGACGATCACGCTTGTGGTGGTGCCTGTCGTCGTGGCCGGTCCTGTGGACGGCAACGACAACCGCTGCAGCGGCTGCGGTGGCGGTGGCGGCTGCGGCTGCTGCTGCTGCGGCAGTTGCGGCGGCAAGGCAAAGCGGAACAGCGTGGGCGCCTCGGCCAGATGGGCGGTCCCCATCGTTGACGAAGAGGACGGATCCTCTGTGGGGCGGGTGGGAAGCAGCAGGCTGGCTCGATGGTGTCCGGCCGGGCGGCTGCTGGCCGGATCCGGTGCCGGCCCAGGCGCCGTCGTCTGTCGGTACGGGTGGCTGTGGGCAGCGGACGACAGAGGGGTCGTGGTCGCCGGCTGGCTGCTGCTGCTGCTTCGGCTGCTGCGGTTGCTGTTGCTGTGGTTGTTGCTGTGGCTGTGGCTGTGGTTGTGGCTGTGGCTGTTGCTGCTGCTGCTGCTGCTGACCATGGTGGGCAGGGGCTTGCAGGCGAGCTGGGCCCAGTCGGGGGGGAAGCGGGCGGAGCCGTCGCGGATTTCGAGGCCGGTGAACTCGCTCTTGTCGTGGTGGAAGGCGCAGCGCTTGGCGCCGCCGACGCCGTCCTCGATGAAGCGGAGGGTGAACTCGACGTACTCCTCGACCTGGGCGAGCAGGCGGGTGGCGCCGGGCCACTGGGGCTGCAGGCGGCGCAGGCAGTGGGTGGCCTGCTCGACGTCGTGGAGGGCGGCCTGGATGAAGGCGGCGTCGTCGGAGCGGCGGATGCACTGCAGCAGGACGACGGAGCTGGTGAATACGTGCTGCACGTGCAGCACCAGGTCGGCGCACACCGGCATCAGCGGCACCATCTTGTCCGTGATGCGGATGCAGTGCGTCGCCGCCCGCGCGCACTGCACCAGGGCCTCGTTGCCCCGGAGCGGCGACGGCCGGTGCGGGTTCGAAATGAAGAACCGGTACAGCAGCAGCAGCGCGCCAAAGTGGCCCGACAGCGCAATGAACTTTTCCACCGCCCGCTGGCGTCCGGGGCCGGCGTCCTGTGCGAGCGCCGCCGGCGCCGCCGGCGCCGCTTTGATCGACTCCGGCACCTCGCTCGTGGCCCACCGCTGCAGCTCCGCGTTCAGCCCGTCCACAATCGCCTGCACCTCGCGCGTCTTGCTCACGTGCCGGCTCGCCTTGACCGTCCGCACCGACGCCACCGTCGTCACAATGTCGCCCAGGATCCGCCGCAGGTTCAGGATCGCCGAGAAGCCCGAGAAGTCGTGCCCTCCGTCGCCGCCGCCGCCGCCGCCACCGCCACCGCTCTGCGCGCCACTGCCGTGGCTGCTGCCGCTGCCGCTGCTGTGCGGCAGCTCCATGTCGCCGTCCGCGTCGTGGATCGCCACCGGGCGGCCGAGGGCCGCCGACAGCGTCCGGTCCAACGAGTAGATGCACCACCATACGTAGCGCCTCTGCTCCTGCTCCGCCCGGGGGAAGCCCAGCTGGCCGGCGGATCTCTGCCAACGGGGGGGAGGGGGTCAGCCATCATGGATCGGCTCAAACGTGTTTGTTCGCACATGCGCAGATACACACTCACATGGAGACCCAGGTCTTGTCCCAGTCTGGCTGCGTAGCCGATCGAGATCCACGCCTCGGCCTGGCTGCCCACGGCCGCCAGATACTCGGCCTGCAGCACCAGGGCGATGATGGGGTTGAGGCTGCGCCGCGGGTACGGCCGCGGTGGCCGATTGCCGACGACGCCGTGGCCGCTGGCGTGGCCGTTGGTGTGGGTGGTGTGGGCGCCGGCGCTGGAGAGGGCGAAGAAGCCCGCGCCGAGGTCGACGTCGCGGTACGGCGCCCAGACCGCCGCCGGGTGGTCGTCGCCACGCAGGCTCGCCGCTGGCAGATTCAGAGCCGCGACGGCGAGCAGGCCGTAGAGCACGGGCAGAAAGTCGGACTGGTGGTGGTGGTGGTGGTGGTGGTGGTGGCGATCCTCGGACGCCGCCGTCGCGACGGTGAGCTCGGCGAGCTGGGCCTCGAGGTCGGCCCGCGCGATGACGGGCAGGATCGCGTACATGCGCTCGTAGAAGCACTGCACCAGCATGTCGATCAGTGGCGGCGGCGGCAGCTGGCCGTAGACAAACAGCCGCGTGGAGGACGAAGACGACGACGACGACGACGGCGACGGTGGCGATGATGACTGGGGACTCTCGCCGCCCGTGTGGCCGCCTCCTACACTGCTTCGTCTGCCGTCGTCGCTGGCGGCCGCGGCGGTGGCCGCGGCGGTAGCGGCACCCTCGCTCCCGTCGGCCGCCAGCTGCATCGTCACCGCTTCGCACACCGCCTGGGCTGGCCCCAGGAAGTTGTTGTGGTGGCCGTAGCCCTTGCGCTCGATGCCGCGGTTGATGTGCTTGCGGAACGGCATGCAGATGTCGATGACGCACATGGTCGAGCTCATGCCAATGTACCGGAGCTGGCCCCACTCGTCGGCGTGCAGCTCGCCGTAGCCGTCGGCATACGTCGGCCTCGGCGGCGGCGGCGGCGGTAGCGGCAGCTCGTGGCGGCGTCGTTTGGACGGGGGGGGCCCCGACGGAGGGTCTGGGCGGGGGTCCTCCATCCTGTCCGCCTCGGCCGTCCGCTTCGATGGTGAACGACCCCGTGGGGCGGCGATGATCGCCAGCTCTGCATCGTCACTACGCTCCTCCTCCTCCTCCTCGGGCACCACCCTTGTCGGGACGACCCTTGTCGGGATCACGCTCGTACTCGTGGGTGGATTCTGGCTCGGACTCTCCCCGTGGCTCTGGCTGTGCATGGCCTCGAGTTTTTCCATAAAGCCGGCCAGCACACCCTCCATCCGCTGCAGCCTCGAGTCGAACTGCTGAATGTGTCTTTTTTTTTTGCCCCAAACGGTGCAGCGTTAGCGTGGCCTCCTCCTTGCTTAGGGACCCCGTTCCATCATCGCATCGGGATACATCTTGCTAGATCAAGACACGCACTCTTTCACCATCCGGCCGCCATCCGTGTCTCGGTACACGCACATGAGCGCGCTGGCTTGGCATCCGTCGCACACTTCGTTGCCATTGCACCGGATCTTCCGGCGACGACAGGCCTCGCAGGCTCGGGGCGTGCGCCTACGTCGGTTTGGCTCGCCCATTCTGGAATCGCATCCCCCGTATGAACGTTAGCCATGGAGAAAAAAAAAATACCAAGACAAAAAAACAACAGACACGGACGAGCATCCGAAGATGCGGGTCGAGAGAGACGGCAGCTCTTACCGATCGTGCATGTTTCTCGGCCACGTATGATCTCCTACCTCGTCCCAGAGAGCAAGACAAAGAGAGACGGTGGGCCAGAATATGTGTAGGACACTGGCGAGCGTGAAGCAGCCTCTCAACTATGGGGAAGGGCCAAAGAAACGTATTCCGTCGCGGGAAAGAAAGCCGGGGGGAAGTGCTTTACCCTGCAAGACACGCATCCAACCCTTTTCTTTATCATATCTCGGCACACATCCGTAATCTCGCTGCACATATGGTTAGCGTTGGTGCCGCTTCCGACTTACACCCAGGAAAGATAGGAGATAGTCGTCAGGCTGATGGTAATGGGTTAAGCTGGAATGTAAGGCCCTTTAATGTAACAGACGGTCCCTATTATTTAATATGCCAAACAACTATGGTGGTTTTATCTGGTATGCGATTGTACAGAAAATCCCTTCTGAACTTGATGGCGAATTGGTCGGTTCCACTGGCTCTGTCTTTTTTTTCTCCCCTTTTTTTTCAAATTTTTAAGTGTATACTTTAGTTGGTTTCTTGCGTTAGTTACACTCTTAATATTCTCACAAGTTAACACCATTCCCAGCCTCCAGTTCTCGTCTCCTCGTTTCCCATGCTCAGAGACTTGGTGTAAAGCTACAGGGTGGCTTCCCTTCTGTCCTTTATTATTCTCTACTGGTTGTGACGTATTAAAAGGCCGGGCACAATGGCGGGGTTTTGCTTCTTTCGGTGTTTGGCCGGCCCCAGCAACGGGAGGTTTATTGAAACAGTCTTGTAAAGGCCTTAGCAGACAGTGCGTGGACTAAAGCAAAAGTCGGCATCGGACTGTCAAATGACCGACATCACGGAATGACGGAGTGGGCATAGCATTCAAAGTGCAGGAGACAAAGAAAGAGATGGCGAGTCCGCGAGGAATACCGTTTTTCCACCAAAGGCTTTGTTCACTTACGGTTAGTCATTGGGCAAGCAATAAATGCTCATGGAGAATTCTCGTAGAGATGTTGAAAATGTTCGATCGTCTGCGCGGTAATGCAAGACGACGTGCAGTAGTGTCCTTTCTTAACCCACGATCTGCAGTTCTAGCAGTCCTTAGTGCCCGTGCAAGAATAAAAAGAAGGGAAAGAAGAAAAGGCAGAAAATAGACAGCCCAGTCAACTCAGAAGGCAATCCATTCGATTCAGTCCAGTCTGGACCTCATCCAGCCTAGACCTTATCCTGGACCTTATGCCGCCATGGCTCGCGCAAGGACGAGGGTCCAGTGCATGGGTGTTCCCATACCCTCCCCACACAGCGCATTCATGTTCCCGTGTAGCCTGTGCAGCATTACCTGCCAAGCCTCGCTGGAGCAAGTCCGCGTGTCTGCCTCCGGTCCGGGCCGCCGACCGCCCTCCTGGTTGACCCACGTGTTGTCGACGGCGTTGAGATCCGCCCGCACCGCTGACTCCATCGCCCCCGACTGCGTCTTCCACGACAGGAATGTTTCTTCGAGGGCGTCGTAGTGCACCAGAGCCTCGCCCGGCCCGCCATCCGCTCCGTCAGAGGGCCGCCATACCTTCCAGGCTATTGTCCAGCCAGAACGACGCCTGGATGGCCTTGCGACGGAGTTGGTCACGCTGGCAGGTTGCAGCAGGTGTCCCCTTCTCCATAGCCGACGTCCCAGAGACCGTACTTGCTTAGGGCTTCTTAATGTCGGCGGTCCTTGATAGCATCGTACCATGTGATCGTACCGTCTGAATGCTTGTGGTAGCGATATCCTTCAGAGTTCTTCTTCCAGTAGCTTCCATGTTTGCTTGCGTGTCCGGAGGATCCGTGGGAGGATGTTTGTGAGGATGGGACCTTTCGTTTGTGGCTGCTGCTGTGACTTGATGAGTGGTGTGGCGACGAGTGGTGCGACGAGTGACGATCTGAAGACTTTGAGTGATGCGAAGATTCTCTGCGTGTCGTTGGCTGGACCGTCTCACAGTCCTCTTCGTCTTCTTCTTCTTGCACATGTGAGCTTGCGTCTTCATGTCCATCCGTCGCGGGCGGCGGTGGTTCCATCTCCATAGGGGAATCAATCCCTTGGACGACCGGGGGCGGTTTGTTGCAGTTTTGCTTCCAGTGTTCCTTTAGCTGGGTTTTCAGTTTGTATGATTGATCCCTTGCATGGTCTTGGGCGTTTCTAAGACTTTTTCGTCCGTCCTTGTGTCCTTGGTAGGTGCCCTTGATGTCGGTTGACGAGATAGGGTATTGATGGTACTCGAGGGTGTCTCCGTCTTCGGCTGATGGGGCAGAGTAGTGGGCGTACAGGGTGAGATTGGTGCCGTCTGTGGTGAATGTAGTGACTTCTGCGTGGCCTGGGGGATCCGATTTCCCCATATATGCGAGTGCTTGATTCCTTGCATGGACCAATGCAGCCCCGTCGTAGGCACTCTGTATTCTTGCTTCTTTCATGCTTCCGTCGGGGCCCTTCCATTCTCCTGCTATTTGTGGCAGGGTCAACGAATAGGGGTTGTCTCTGTAAAGAGCGGCTCCGTGGATATGTTCATCGACCGGGAACGGGCGGAACTCTTCCATTTCTAGTCCTTCGACAAAATCGGGCTGTGGGGGGGACAGGCCATAGTTGAGCCCGGCGTCCTTGGGGAAGTTTGTGAATGCTCGGTTGAATGCTTGGCTGTAACCCTTCGGGTACTCCTTTAGCAGCCTTGCGCTTGTCTTGACAACCATCGTTGCTTCGTTCCCGCCTCTGTCAATCCTATCGACCTGGTCGGCGTAGTCGATGTACGCCGACTCTGGGGGCGAAGCCGTGACGCGGGATTGGGCGTGTCGGTCGCGAATGCTTTCGAGATTGGCAGGCGGCTTGGAGCTGTATGGGTCAAGGATTCCATTATTACGGGCTTTGACTGCAAACCCAGATGTCGTCGTCGAGGTAGTCTTCGTGGTTGTCGACGATCCGTCCGTGGGGTCTGAGGTCTTCTTCTTGGCCATTTTGTCGAACAGGGCCAAGTTCTTCTGCGTCAACTGTGCTGGCTCCGACGTCAGTCGCGTCGTCCGCGCTCGCTTTGTCCGTGGTTCGGCGTCATCGTCGCCGTCTAGCTGTCGTTTTCGCGGCGGTGGACTTGCTGGAATTTGGATTGGCGGAAGCTCTGCTTGCGGGGGCTCCGGCTGGTTCTCCTGCGAGTTCGCTTGTGTCTTTGATGCTTCGTCCGTCATGAAGAGAGGGGTGATGAAGAAGGGTGGGAAGTATGACGGTATTCAGGCGGGTCGCGAAATTGGCCTGATAAGCAGCCGCATTGGTGCCAGCGAAGTTTTAGGCATGAGCGAGGTAACAATTGTCTGTGCAGCCCGTCCAATCACGCGTTGGTGCTCTTGGTGCAGCTCTTTGTGCGGGGTACTATGCCAGCAAGGCCGGCGCATTTGTGGGGTGTTCGATTGGCTCCACGTGTTTTCGCAGCCTTTCCACTTGACCAGGTGTTCTCTCTCTGGTCCTTCTCCTCGGTGATCGAGAATCTTCTCGACCTCAAACTCTTCTTCGTCCTCAAGCTCTAGTCTGATCGAGCTGGATCCGTGGTGGTGCTGGTTCCAAAAGCGAAATATGCATAGTCAAAAATAGGGTGGATCTGTATTGATCGTGGTAGCGACAGTGCGTAGTTAGTGTCTCTTGACTTTGAATGGTCTAATCTTTGTAGCTAAGTTTGTCGCTTAGTCGCTTTGTTTTGATGTTTTTGCGAGCGAGGTAGGCTTTGTCTCCCTCCTCGAAAGATGGTCCCTTCATCCCCCGTTTGTCAGTTTCTCTTAGTTCTTGTAAGATTCTACGGTTTACTACGATATTCCGTATAAACACTTAAACAAACTAAAGCGTGTTTTCCAAGTTTGATAATTCGGAGTTCTCCGCAAAGTTTCTTTATCCACTCCCCTTCTCACAATTCTAGAATCCAACATTTTTCTTTTCTGCTACGAGCCAAGACCTGTTCTTCCCATGGTCACGAGTGTCTTGCCGTCTGGGCCTCGTCTCTTGTGCTATTTTGGGCTTCTCACTTTCAAGCCCGAGCCCGCCAGGTCGTGGGCCGCACACATCCAGGCTGGACATCGCCGCATCCCGCATTGGCAAAGAGCCTTGGCTCGCCAATCCCCTCAAATCAACGCGGCCCATTTGTCACTGTGTTGACAAGATGGCGCTGTAGAGGGGCTCGATAACGCTTATCGGCGACGATCGGGCGGGGGAGCTTCCGCAAAGCTCTTCCATAACACCGAGAGGAAGCCTGGATAAGGGCTCGGGGCTTTCTTCGTTTTCTGATTTTTTTTTTTGCCTTCTTTGGCTTCTTGCTTCTTGTTCAGCGAGCAATTGGAGACTGTCGTCTGGGGAGACGCACGAACGAGCCGAGAGAAACGAGAGCGACGAGAAAAACGGGACAAACGACCAGGCGGCCTAGCTGGACATCGCTGGTTGCGACCTCACCTCCTCGGACAATCCATTGCAATATCACACGACCTCGCCAGCCACCATGACGCCCGCGGCTGCAGTCCGCCGTGCCCTCCAATGGCTCGAGCCGCGCATGCCCAAGCCGCTGCGCAACGTCCCGCTGCCGGCCCTGGCCCTCATCAGCCTGCTGGTGGTCGTCAACGTGGCCGTCTGGATCGCCGTTGCCGTCGTCGTGAGCTACTACCCGCGCCTCACCAGCACCGCCGTCCTGGCCTACACGCTCGGCCTGCGCCACGCCCTCGACGCCGACCACATCAGCGCCATCGACCTCATGACCCGCCGTCTGATCGCCTCGGGCCAGCGGCCCGTCGCCGTCGGCACCTTCTTCAGCCTCGGCCACTCCACCATTGTCGTCATCACCTGCATTGTCGTCGCCGCCACCTCGGGGGCCCTGCGCGACCGCTTCGACGGCTTTACCCGCGTCGGCAACATCATCGGCACCAGCGTCTCGGCGGCCGTGCTGCTGATCCTCTGTGTCGGCAACGGCTGGGTGCTGTACCGGCTGGTGCGTGGGCTGCGCGACGAGCTGCGGCGACAGCACGCGCGAGCCGCACGAGGTGACGCGGAGGAGGGCGAGGCAGAGGAGGAGGAGGAGGTAGAAGGAGACGCCGGCGGTGGCGGTGGTATGTCCGGTCACCACCCTCGCAACCCGCGCAACCCTCCCGGTGCCGGCCCCGACGAGGTGGCCACGTACGAGATCGACCGCGAGGGCCCGGCGGTGACGGCCGTGGCCACGGCGACGGCGCAGGATTCGCCGGTGGCGCGGGGCAGCGCGACGGCGGCGGCGACGGCCGCGAACCACCTGAAGTTGGAAGGCGGCGGGTTCCTGGCGCGCGTCTTCCGGCGGCTGTTTGTGCTGATCGACCGGCCGTGGAAGATGTACCCGCTGGGGGTGCTGTTCGGGCTGGGCTTCGACACGAGCTCCGAGGTGGCGCTGCTGGGCATTGCCAGTCTGCAGGGCGCCAACGGCACCAGCTTCTGGCTGATTCTGATCTTCCCCATTCTGTTCACGGCCGGCATGTGCCTGATCGACACGACCGACGGCGCGCTGATGATGTCGCTGTACACGTCCAAGGCGTTTGCGCGCGACACCGTGGCCATCCTGTACTACTCGATTGTGCTGACGGGCATCACCGTCGTGGTGTCGGCCTTTATCGGCGTCATCCAGGTGCTGACCCTGGTGGCCAACGTGGCCGACGACCCGCAGGGCCGCTTCTGGGACGGCGTCGGCGCCATCGGCGACCACTTTGACATTGTCGGCGGCGCCATCTGCGGGCTCTTTGTGCTGGCGGCCGTCGGGTCCGTGGTAGCGTACCGGCCGTGGCGGAGACGGATGGAGTGCCGGGCTGCTGCACGGAGTGCCCGGCGACGGGCGGCGGCGGCACGAGCAGACGACGAGGAGGACGGCCAGCGTGCCGTTCTCATTGAAGGTGTCTGAGAGCCGACGAGACATGGACAAATGATACCCCTGGACAGATACCCTGGCGATGGCCATCGGACCTGCGAGCGAGCAAAAGGCATGAACGCAAGCAACGAACGACCACTTGAAATCACCATGGAGGTTTGGATTCAATTCGGAAACGTGTCAAATGCAGACGGCGTGGTGGTATTTTCTGCTATTTGGAAAGGGCATTCTGGGATAATGGGACTGGTGGCTAAGACTCTTGTACAAAAAGAAGAAAAAGAAAAAAAAAGAAAAGAAGAAAAAAACCCAACATGACATGCAAATACACAACAATTTACACAAAAGATTTACAAAATGATGCGCCATTGGGCCTGCTTGTGGCGGATCTTGGCACCAAAGGGAATGAGGACGGCAGCGCCGATGGCGAGGATGGCGACGAAGATGCCAGCCTGGGTGCCGAAGCAGTCGATGTAGCCGACCTGGTCGACCCACGGGACGATTCCGTAGAGGAAGCCGAAAGCGACGATATTTTTGGAGCCTATGTTGTTAGAAATAGAAAACGAGCGAAGAGGAGAAAGAAAGAACGAAGTGAGGAAAGAAATAACGAGCGAAGCGAGGAAAGAAAGAAAACGAGCGAAGCGAGGAAAGAAAGAAAACGAAGTGAGGAAAGAAAGAAAACGAGCGAAGCGAGGAAAGAAATAACGAAGAAGCGAGGAACGAAAAGAATTACCATTGACAAGCATCAGGGCGTCCGCATTGACCGGCAACACACAGTCGGACACGTACGCCATGGTGATGGTCGGCACGGCCGTCAGCGCAAAGGACACCATGCCGTAGCCGACAAACAGGCTCGCCCAGTGCAGCGTGCGCTGCACGCCGTAGCCAAACAGCACGCAGCCGCCGCCGGTGACGAGCGCGGGCAGCACCAGCAAAAAGAGGCGGGTCTCGGGCTCGAAGACGCCGCCGCGGCGCCGCAGCCGCCAGTCGCAGAAGACGTCGACGAGCCAGCCGCCGGCATAGCCGCCGGCGACGTTGCCGATCAGGCCGGGGATGTTGATGAGGCCGTTGATCATGGCGGACCAGCGGTAGGGCGGGGCCTGGAGGACAAACGAGTTGAGGATGTTGACGGCGACGGTGACGACGAGCGAGACGGCGTAGCCCAGAAAGGCGTAGACGACGCAGGGGTAGGCGAACATGGGCAGCGGGCGGACGGCCATGCGCCAGAGGCTGGTGGTCGGGTCGAGGCCGGACCAGAGGGAGAGCTCCTGGCGCCAGGACTTTTTGGGGACCATGGCGGGGGGGGAGGTGCCCTCGCGGGCCTCGAGATCGGTGACCATGGGTGTGGCGGCCCCTTGGGTGGTGGTGGTCCCCCGGGTGGTCCCCCGGGTGGCCCCCCGGGAGGCCGTCTCGTGCTCCTCGTGGGAGGGCCGGCTGCTGGTGCTGGTGCTGGCGTTGGTCTTTTCGCGCGGGTCGATGCCTCCGGCGCCGACCCCGGCGGCGAGGTCTTCGCCGTCCCCCACGTTCTGGTCGGCGTCCCGGACGTAGCGCGTCTCCGGCAGGAACAGCACGACGGCCACAAAGGTCAGCCCGGCCAGGAGGGCGGCCAGCCACTTGTGCCAGCGCCAGCTCTGGGCCGTGACGATGAAGCCGCAGACCAGCGGGCCCACGGTGTTGCCGCCGGCAATGGCGTTCATGTAGACGCCCATCTGGGCGCCGCGCTCGTGCAGAAAGTACAGGTCGTTGACGACGCTGGCGCCCAGCGCCTCGGCGGCGCTGCTGGCAAAGGCGCCCACCACGTTGGACCACAGCAGCGAGCGGAACGAGGCCGCGCGCGCGCCCCAGACGTAGGACGCGCACAGCAGGCCCGCGGCCGCCACAAAGACGGGCCGCTTGCCGGCCCAGTTGCCCAGGGGCACCCACACAAAGTTGCACGCGCCCATGACGAAGATGGGCCACAGCAGCAGGTCGCTGGTCGCCGCCGACGTCTTGTCGAACTCGAGGGACAGCGCATAGAACGCCGGCGCCAGCCCGCCGATGCCAAAGTTGGTCAGGAACGTGAACGCGCACACCGCCCCAAAGGCGGCGTGCTTCTTGCCGCGCGGCCACCGGAGCGGGTCGTTGGGGTCGGTGGGCGACGGCCGGGGCACGAGCACGCGCGCCGACGACGAAGGCGGAGGAGAAAGAGGAGACGAGGCGGAGACGGTCTCGCCAACAACCGCCGCCGTCAGGGCCCGGCGCAGCTGGACCGTGCCCTCGGTGCGGTCGAGCTCGTGCAGGGTATGAAGACGCATGGTGTGTGGGAGGAGGGGGAGCTGTGCATGCCAATGTTGCTCTGTTCGTTTGTTCGTTGAGGGGGAGAGCGTGGCCCGTTTTCTGATGAGTGTCAAACTGGCTCCCAAACCGAAGCCCTCCACCTCTGCCGAGAGACGGCACCGGCCTGGGCATGTATACGGGGGCCTTTATGTGCGTCTCTGTCCATGCTTCTCGATCCCACCATCTGCGACAGTGGACCGGCCTGTCCTAATTTAGGACATGGTCGGGAGGATCTCCCACGCCATGGAACAATCTGGCGGCGTCGGGCACCGGACGTCCGGCGGTGGGATGGCCCCCGGCCGTGGTCTTTTGCGTGCTGTCCGGACCGACGCGTGCTGCTGTCCAATCGCAGCCGATTATTGTTCGCCGCGTCCTGGGACACTAGATCCGTCCCAGAGTTGGGTTGTCTGGTCCCATGTTTCAGTCACGGACAAGAAGGGGCTGCCGCGACGGCGGCCGCGATGGCTGCCGGGATGTCGAAATGGGCTGCATCGGCCCGCGATGGTGTATCTCCGCTTTGCATGCTCGCCTTGCGAGAGACATTTACGTCAGCAGCCCGCCCACAACATGCCGTGCCACGTCCATGCACCTTTTTTTTTTTTTGCTTATAGAATTTGTACGCGCCAGTTCATTCGGGCCAGACCGGCCTACAAGCAGATCCTCCCCATCCACCACTCATCTCATTGCCGTCCTTGTACGCGATTTTTGTCCAGCAATGGAGACCACATCGGGATTTTACGCTGGTTTGTTTCTTGCCTATGACTGGATTGGTTGCTTGACTCATGTCTGGCGGCTTGTCGCTGCAGTCAGCTTTCTGGCCCAGCGAGGTTGCCTCTGGATCGTGAGGACAGACAGTTGTGCAGCCAATCGTTTTTTTTTTTCTTTTTTTCTTTTCTTTTTTTCGACCTGCGCCCAGACAACGGCACACTCCACTGGCTCGCTCACGCCGTCGCCTGACAGGCCGCTCCCAGGCAGCACCCGCAGGTTGGCCTCATCAGGCACGCCCGGGATGCCATCTGACAGACTGTTTCCTTTCCGGCGTCGTGTTTGCTGGCCAGATGTATTCTCGCCCGTACTCGTAGTATTTCCCTCTCATTTACGGACCGCAGTTGCGGCTGAAAGTGAATTAGGTAGAACTCCCTAAAGTGGAACTCCTAAAGTGGAACTCGTAAAGTGGAACTCCCTAATTCCTAATTACTAGCTATCTAGTCGCTCTATCCCGGGCCCTCTATTCCCCTATGACTGCGCAATCCTGCCAGGCTTTCCGTTAGCCATACTTTTCCCGCGAGCTACGGCACGCCCCTGTTCGTGCCCGGCAGCCCGCGACCGTTCTGTGTTTAGGGCTGAGAGCATGGCAAGTGCTCTGTTTCCAGCAGTTGGTGCCAAATGCTGTCCACTGTTCACTGTTCTCGCGTTGCGCGCTTCGTGCCGATTGTCGTCTCGTCTAGCACAACTCCAGTCTGCCGTGTGCAGTCCCTACCTCGTAGTCTGAGACTCGCCCGGCCACGCCTGCCCAACACAGGGCATCATACAGACTGCTCCCCCCCATCCAACCCATCCCGTGCCGGCGCCGCCTTTTCTTGCTGCTCCCCACGCACAGACCCACTTCAATATCACAGGCTGTCCACTCGCTTGTGCGATATCTAGTGCTTATTATGCGGCTTCATGGTTTCATGGAAGCAGTATGCTTCTCAACACGAGAAGAAATTCACGCACACGCACGACGCGCATCTCCTTCCCTGACTGCCGTGCAACCAGCCCACGTCTGCCAACGGCCGTCGTATGCCGTAAGATGTGTGTGAGATGCAGTTGGTCCTCGAACAAATGAGACAGCGAGAACCCCCCCCCAGCCAAGACCACCGCCACGCCATCTGTCGTTGTCAGTATGGCTGCCCCGTTTTCGGCTCCAGCGAGCCGCTGCAAGCAGGGTCGCGTGCTGGAAAATGCACCACAGCCACAGCCTCCTCTCCCTCCTCGTTTCGGACGCCTTGCTGACGTTTCCCCGGACGCCTTTTTTGGGGCCGCCATTGCCAATCCCGGCTGTCGCCTTGCTCCCTCCCCTCCCCCGTCCCCACTACCGTGCATGCCAGTTGGGTGCCTGCCGTGAAGAGCCTCACCAGGCTTTTGGAGTCGACGAGTGGCTGGTTGCGTCCATGATCCGACCCTCCCTCTCTGACTTGTCACGCTCACTGGTTTCTCCACAGGACATTATCTGGAACCCGGCCGTGTGTCTGCCTAGCTGCTCTTCGGGGCCAGGGGAGACTTTCTAATCTTTTCGTTTTTGTCTCCCCTTTTGATTCTTTCTTTTGCTTTGCCACGGTGGGCCCCCCTTCTGTATCCGTGTCCTGTGATGGCGTGTCTTCAGCCTTGCGCCCATGACGTTCTACGGGGCCTCCCCGGGGCATGTGTGCCAACGTCCTATTTATACGCTGATGCCGCAAGCCCTCCATCCCGGTGTTGGGCATATATATTTCCATTCCAAATCTGGCTGCAAACTCGTCTGCGCATGCCATACACATCCTAGCTAGCAAGAGCCGGCTTGATTCGTTTCCTTTGCATCGTCTGTTACGTTCTACTTCCAGTCCACGTTTGGCTACGCATAGCCAGACATCCCAGCCTCTCAGCCCCCCCCAGAACGTCACCATGATCCCCTCCAGTCACGGCCATCGAAGACCTGAGGTCTCGTCCGACTCCGAGGCCGATGAGCCGGTGCGGCGCCACGACAGAAGGGACATCCAGGCTTCACTGTCATGGTCGCCGGCTCCACGAGGCGATACCGCCAAGACGGATGCGAAGAGCAGCACGTCCAGCACTGCCGACAAGAAGAAGAAAGACCGAAGCCTGGCGCCGCAGGAGTACATCGACAAGATCTGGGACCAGTTCTCCGAGAAACGCTTCAGCAAGGCCCTGTCTGTGCTGCCCTTTGCCCCGGTCACGCCCAAGCCGCCTTCGCAGGAGAACGAGCTCCTCTCGGCCGGATACGAGCGAGCGGCCGAGGAATGCCGGCGAAAAGTCCGCAAGATCGTGAAGGACTGCCGCCGGGTCAACAAGCGGTACCGCGATCCAACGTGGGATATTGTACGCCACCTTTTGCTCTCTTTGGTCTCGATTTCTTTGGCTTCTTGGTTCTTGATTGTCTTTCGTCCCCCACTAACACCCTCAGGATTGGGATCTCAAGACGCGCAAAGGCAACTGCCTGAACGGCCTCGGCGCCAACAAGTTCAAGCTCAGCTCCACAAACATGCTCGGCCTGACGGGCAAGGTGCCCAATGCCGTCAAGCGCGTGCACGAGATATTTGAGAAGCCCACCTTCTTGGAGTCTGTCAGCGGCAGCGACGTCAAGCAGGGCGGCCTGGGCGATTGCTGGTTTGTGTCGTGTGCCAGCGGGCTGGCCAACGTGCCCGGGGCCGTGAAGCGGTCCTGCGTCGACTACGATACAAGTATGCTGTAGCTACTGGGCATTTCCCCGCCTCCCTCCTTGCCCCATGGCTAACCCCGTTGTGCAGAGATCGGTGTCTACGGCTTTGTCTTTTATCGAGGTATGTTCTCTTGGTTGAGATGTCTTTTCTGGGTGGGTCCGATGCACAGTTTCTAACCAGACCAGACGGTGAATGGTTCCATACCATCATCGACGACAAGCTCTATCTCAAGTCGCCCAACTGGGACAACTACAGCATCCAGCGCAACCTGCTCAAGCAGATCGACCGCGAAGACGTCGAGGCGGTCTATCGCAAGACCTACCAGACCGGGTCCAAGGCTCTGTTCTTTGCCAAGAACAAGGACGCCAACGAGACCTGGATGCCGCTGCTCGAAAAGGCCTACGCCAAGGCCCACGGCGACTACATCGCCCTCGAAGGCGGCTGGATGGGCGAAGGCCTCGAGGACCTGACCGGCGGCGTCACCACCGAGCTGGTCCTCGGCGAGATCATGGACACCGACGCCTTCTGGGAGCAGGAGCTGACGCGTGTCAACACCGAGTTTCTGTTTGGCTGCACCACGGGGCTCATGGAGTGCGGCTACGGCGACCGCGACGGCATCCAGGAGTGCCACGCCTACAGCCTGGTCGCGACCCGCACCCTCAGCAACGGCACCCGCCTGCTCAAGGTGCGCAACCCCTGGGGCGTGGTCAAGACCGGCAACTGGGAGGGCCCCTGGTCCGACGGCTCCAAGGAGTGGACGCCCGAGATCCAGGACGAGCTCGGCCACAGCTTCGGCAGCGACTCGGTCTTCTGGATCGCCTACGAGGACTTTTTGCGCAAGTACCAGTACGTCGACCGCACCCGCCTGTTCCGCGACCCGGACTGGCGCTGCGCCCACCGCTGGATCGGCGTCGACGTGCCGTGGAAGCCCGTCTTCTCGGAGCGCTTCCGCATCCAGCTGACGCGCGAGTCGCCGCTGGTCGTCGTCCTGACGCAGCTGGACGCCCGCTACTTTCAGGGCCTGGCCGGCCAGTACAAATTTCGCCTGCAGTTCCGTCTTCACGAGTACAGAGAGCCAGCGCGGAACGAGCAGAAAGGGCAGAAAGACGGCCAAGTGGAAGACGACAACGACGCCAACCACGACGACCCCGAAGACTACGTTGTCCGTGCAAACTACAACTACCTCATGGACCGGTCCATCAGCATCGACCTCACCAGCCTGGAGCCGGGCGGCTACTCGGTCTGGGTCTCGGTCAGGGCCGAGCGCAAGACCTCGTCGTCGTCGTCCTCTTCGGGCAATGCGGCCGCAGCCATTCTCTCGGTCGAGGACACCGTCGCGCGCGAGACGGAGAAGCGCGCGGCGAACGACAAGCTCGTGCAGGTGGGCCGGGCCTACGACGTCGCCCACAGCAAGGCCGCGGCCTACATGGAAGAGGTGGCGCAGCTGCGCAAGCGGGCCGACTTCCACGAGGCGTCGACGGCGCGCAAGACGGAGCGGCGGCACGCGTGGGCGAAGCGGCACCTGAAGAAGGATCTGCAGCGACGGCAAAAGGCCAAGAACGACCGGAAGAAAGAGGAGAAGAAGAAAAAGAAGGCGGCGGCGCGGGAAGATGAGCCAAGTAAAGAGGTGAAAGGAGAGGAAAAGATTGACGCGAGTGAGAAGAAAGAGGAGATAGAGAAGAAAGAGGAGAAAGAAGAGAAAGAGGAGGGAAAGAAAGAAGAGGGAAAGAAAGAAGAAAAGAAAGAGGAGAATGAAGAAAAGAAAGAGGAGAATGAAGAAAAGAAAGAAGAAAAGAAAGAAGACAGGGCGGAAGACAAGACGGAAGACAAGACGGAAGACAAGACGGCAGAGAATGAAAAAGACGCAAAGACAGAAGACAAAGACAAGAAATCCGAGGAGGAAGAGACAGAGACGGAGAAGAAAGACGAAACCAAAGGGAAAGACGAACAGGAAGAAAACAAGGCCGAGCCTCAACCGGAACAGAGTCAGGGGGACAAGCCAGCAGAAGCAACGGAAACCCCGTCTCCGGCGAACCCGGACGACGCAGAGGAGCCGACCACCGCATCCACGTCGGGCTCCACGTCGGGCTCCACGTCGCCCCTCGAGACGCCCGTCAACACCCCCAAGAGCGAGGCGGTCACGCCCACCGGCGACGTGTCGGGCGATGGAGACGCCTCCGCCGTCGGCGACGTTCCGGACGTGTCGCCCTTGTCGCCCGAGCCCGACGTCGCCGAGCCCAGCCAGGAACCGGCGGGCCAAGCAGCCGTCGACGCGGACCAGGCTTCGGATTCTCCGGAGGCTCCGCATGAGGTGGGCTCGCTTGACGAGGCGAGCCCCAAGGAGGAGGGCCACCATGACGCGAAGCCAGAGAAGCCGGCCGAGACGTCAGCCGAGACTTCCGAGACGTCGACCGAGAAGCCAGAGAAGCCGGCCGAGACTTCCGAGACTTCCGAGACGTCGACCGAGAAGTCAACCGAGAAGCCAGCCGAGACTTCCGAGACTTCCGAGACGTCGACCGAGAAGCCAGCCGAGAAGCCAGCCGAGACGACCCCAGACGTCCACCAGGCGCAAACCGAGGAGAGCGACTCCTCGGACAGCCCCATCGAGGACTGGGAGGAGTTCTACTCCAGCGACGACCTGTCGACCCGGGCTTCGCGGCAGGCCACCACCGACCAGAAGAAGGTCACGCAGGACGCCGCCGCCGCCGACGACGACGACGACGGTACGCCCAAGCCGTGGAACGCCATCTGCGTCGTCGGCATTCGGGTGTACTCCAAAGACGTGGACCTGAAGCTGCAGTCCATCCTGGACGACGGGAGCGTGTTGGAGGAAACGGAAAAGGACCAGACGCCGTCCAAGAAGGGCGGGAACATTGAGAAAGACGAGACGAAGAAGGAGACGGCCGTATAATGAAGAGCACAGATCACAGATCACAGAGACTGGGGCGTGTCAGTATGAGCAGAGGAACAGAGAGCACGCCTCTCGATCAGTGTCTGCCTACCAGACCATGTAGCATGTCGCTTGCACAACAGATTCCACTTAATGTATGATGCATGATGCCAAGCTTTCGTGTCCATCTCGTCTGTCCTGCCCAGTCTGGGGTGCCAAGCCGCGTGCTGTGCTGACAGCTGCCTGGATTGGCGGCGCGTGGATAGGACGGAAGGAGAGTAAGGGGTCATGGAGAAAGCACGGTCTATTGAACGTCTGGAGTGAGATGAGAGAGGCGATGGGCTCTCACGACCAACGACTCGGTACAGAGCAACTCAGCATCCTAACTATGTACGCTCACGGCTGCCCATTCCCTCGTGGTCGATCCCTCCGCCGCACTGTCACCGGCAGCGGCAGGCTCGGAATCTCGGCGCAGTAGTGCTGCCCAATGGCCGCGTCGACCGTCTCGGCACAGAGAATCGAGATGTTGTTGGTGCCCAGAGCCTGGAACGGGACGCCGGTGGAAGATGGGCCAGTCGCATCATCATCATCACACACCCACGTCTCGTTGACCGTCAGCTGGCCCCGAGCCAGGTCGAAGCGAAACGACGCGTGGATGCGCGTGTCGTGCGACTCGACAAAGCAGGTGTGCCAGGCGGCAGCGGCGGCGGCGGCGGCGGCCGGGGCATCCACCGTGGCCTTGTCCGTGACGGGCGTCGGGGCGACATGGGCCGAGCACTGGGCGTCCACGTCGAGGACGCTGTTGTACAGTTGGAAGACGAACGACGTGGAGGTGTCGACGTGGGAGCTGGCACGCGTGCCATCCGGGGACGCCACCGTGTACACAATCTCGGTGCCGTACACGGTCAGGTTGTGGATGGCCTCGGACCGGCGGGTGCAGTGGACAACGTCAGCAGCGCCTTGCGGGCCAGATCGTGGTCGCACAGCTGCTGCTGCTGCAGAGCCGGCGTCGTCGGCCAGGCAGACCAGCAACGGGCAAACGAAGCTGCGGAGGGTGGACAGAAATGCCAAGACGAGCATGATTTTTGGGGGGGCGTCCTAATATGCTAGTATGTGCAAGCAAGCAAAATAAGGATGGATATAGCATCCAAGAACGTGCCGGTCAACAAGGACTGCATCTCTTGGCTTGGGAGATTGGCGTGCTGTCGAGCAGCAAGGGAGCAAAGACAAGAGAGTGCAAAGGAAGAGGACGGAATAGAACCACAAGCGAGATAGAAGGGCAGGCGGCATGTGTGTGTGTGTGTGTGTGTGCCTTGTTGGGTTTTGCCATGTCCGTCAATTTTCCCGGTGGCCAAATTGCTTTGGTTGAAGTCGAATGGTATTTTCTTGTATTGCCACTAATATGGACGAACAACAATAAATAATAGCCCTCTCCTCTTTTGATGGCCGGGATCCCGATATATCACAACCCGTGCCCGTTAAAACTGTATATATTGAACAGATCCTGTTTGTTGTTTCCTTGAAACCTGGGAATTCCTCCCTTGTTTTGTATGCTTGGACGCCAGTCTCTCTCTCTCTCATGAGAGCCTTTTTTTTCTCCTGGCCCTTTCCTTTTCCCCCAGAGACCCGAGATATGCTAAATTTGGTGATGGTGGTACAACACGCCCTTTCAGAAAACAAATCAAACCTGACGAAAGGGTATCCAAGTGTTCATCGCTATGCTCCGACCGCGCCATCCCCCCCCCCCTTCTTTTTGATTTCCAACTGCCTGGCCTCCCTACCCGAATTTTTGTTTTGTTTTTGTTTTGTTTTGTTTGATTTGTTTTTTTGTAGTTTTTACTCCGTCTCCCATGCATCGTCGTCGTCCGCATCGTCTTCCACGTCCATGGCGTCGGCGTCGTCCTCGTAGGACACCTCGATCTTCTCCTTGCGAGGGTTGAACGGCGCGTAGTCCCGGTGCATCTCGCTCCAGACAAAGTGGTGGTTGTAGTAGCCCAGGCGCTTGTCGTCCGCCTCGGCGTTCGCGTCCAGCCGCCGTAGCCGCTCCACCTCGCGCGTCAGGTACTCGATCTTGCGCTGCGCTTCGGCCAGCTCCTGGTCCCGGCGGTTTTCCTTCACCGGGGCGGCCAGGCGGGCCGCCTGGCCGGCCGTCCACGGCTCCAGCGCCGCGCTGCTCTTCTTGCCCAGCAGGTCCTGCCACGAGATGGCGTGCATCACCACGGGGCGCGTCACCAGATGCGCGTGGACAAACTTGGCCGGGCCCTTGTACGAGGCAATGATCCGCTCCGGCACCACCTCGAGCGGCAGACGCAGCACGCCCTGCTCGGCGGCCGCGGCCCAGGCTTTCCGCACGCTGTCCGGGATCGTGTAGTGCCACGTGCTCTGCCAGGAGATCGACGCCCTCTTGCCACCCGCGGCCAGGTAGCGAAACACGCCACCCTCTCCGGGTTCGGCGTTGTAGAGTTCCATCACGCGCAAGACCGGCATGTGCTTCGCCGCATGGGCCGCTGCGGTCAGCATGCCCTTGATCTCGTCGACGTCGCGCCCCGAGCAGATCAGGTCGGATGTCATGGCGAAGAGGCGCAGGTTGGTCCAGTGCGGCAGCCGCAGTCGCTGGCGGGGGTGGTAGAAGGGTTCGAAGAAGTGCTCGGCGTCGATCAGGTGCGACACGGCCAGCTCTTCGAGGTCGTGGCTCTGCATTTCGAGGTTGCGGGCCAGCAGCGGGAACTTCTTGTCGGGGCCGCCCCAGACCTCGTCGTCCATGTTGAAGACGTCCGAGTGGCGGAAGATGGTGACTTTCTTGATTGTGTTGGGCCAGAAGGGGATGTGAACAGCCAAGTCTGGGACGTTAGTTTGCACAGAAGAAACCGAGAACAGGAGCGCACGATCCAAACCACAAGACCTTACCTCGGTCAAACTCCCGCTGTGCCGCCTCGCTCACCAGATGGTACGGCTCGTAGTCGACGCGGGCCAGGCACGGCAGGCTGTGGAAGATGTGCAGCAGCGCACGCGGCGCCACGTAGCGGTGGTTGTTGCGCAGCAAGCACAGCGTGGTGATGACGTGCACGTCGGGCAGGCCGAAGCGGCCGTACGGCTCGTGCATGGTGCCCATGTAGAGGTCGAGGTGCGAGTCGAAGAAGCGCGAGTCGCCCTCGTCGGAGAAGCCCTTCTCGCCAAACAGAGCCGGCTTGTCGCTGGGCGAGCGGCAGATCAGCTCGAGGGCCAGTCCATGGCTGGGCGTGGTCCGGGCTGCGCGCGCAATCTTGTCCACGTCCCACTTGTCCTTGTCGAGCACGCTGAACAGGTGCCACAGGCAGTCGGAGAAGACGGCGTCGTTGTCGTCCTGCTCCTCGTGGTTCTCGCAGAAAAAGGCCAGCTTCGAGTGGTATTTGGGCAGTTCAATGACGAAGCAGAGGTGCTGCAGACAGGCCTGGCGTCGCGGCTGCCCGCGGAACACATCCTCAAAGTTGGACAGCTGGAGGTTGGTGATGCGCAGCGACTTGAACGTGATCGCCTCGATGCTGTCGCGCCACTCCGCGCTGACGGCCGCCAGCGGCGCAATCTTCCAGTTGCCGGCACCCTCCTTGGCCGACTCGCGCTCGATGGCGTCGAAGACGAGCCGCTTGAGCTCGAGCGGGAGGTCGTTCCAGTTCGGCATGTCGGCCCTCCCCCGGAAGTGAATATGTGGGGGGGAAAAAAGTAAGAAAACTGGAACGTGTGTCCTTGTTGTTGTGGTTTTGCTGGCGTCGTCGTCGTCGTCGTCGTCGTTGTCCTCGTGTTCTAAAGAGCGGAAGCTATTCGGCTGTGTGGTTGCTTTGCTCTTCAAAGTCGATGAGGGGCAAACAGAAAAATAAGGCGGGCGACAGCTCCCAAGAGAGAGGGGAAGGGCAGACGTCAGTAACACGGACAGCCTACCCAGTCGAAAGCCGACGGGAGCACTTTGTGCTTATGCCAAGCTGGCAAGAGGCCGAAGAGGTAAAAGACACAGCACCCAACAAAGCAAGCAAGGCATGCCGGGAAAAGAAAAGAAAAAAAAACCACAAAGAGAGAGGTTAGCTTATTGGCGGGCGGTCGAAGAGGAAAAAAAAAAAAAGCCAATAGCGAGTGGACTGATTAGTCATTTTTACGTAGTGACGATCTCGGAGCTCGCGCGTGTTTACCGAATTGCCTCTTTGGGCACAACAAACTTTTGCAACCTCAAAACATCACGACAGGCCATTGGCTGCCTTTCACACTTCCACGCCGCTCGCTTTGCACCTCTCCGCATACGCCTCGTTTTACACTTTCTGTGAACCTCTCACTGAACTATGCTGACCCCCCACCCGACCTTCTTATTACCTAGTTAGTTACCACGTCGTCTCCAGGCCGTACACACCCGTCGGCTTGTCCGCCAGCGTCGTCAGCCGGATGCCGTGCCGCAGCCCTTCCTGCGGGCTGTGCACGTCGTAGTCTGAGATCGCCGTGTGCGATGTGACCCGGTTGTCCCACAGCGCCACCGTGCCCTCCTCCCACTTGACCCGCACCTGGAAGTCCTGGCCCGCCGCAATGTGGTGGAACAGCAGCTGCAGCAGCGCGTCCGACTCCTCGTTCTTGAGCCCGAGAATGCGTCGGGTGAAGCCCTTGTTGACAAACAGCGCCTTCTGGCCCGTCGCCGGGTGCACCCGCACCACCGGGTGGTTCGACAGCACCGGCTCGCGCCGCACAAAGTGCGCGCGCGCCTTGGCGTACTCGGCCTGCCGGAAGCCGCTGTGCTCGGCGCGCAGGCCCTCGAGCAGCGTGCGGATCGGCTGCGAGAGCCGCTGGTAGGCCACCGTGTGCGAGGCCCAGGCGGTGTCGCCGCCCGTGGCGGGGACGCTCAGGAGGGCCAGCAGCGTGATGCCGGGCGACTGGTGCTCGTACGAGACGTCCGAGTGGTAGCCGACGGTGCTGAGCTTGTTGTCGTGGAAGTGGGCGCGGTCCTCATTGTCGGGGCCCAGGTAGATGTTGTGAAATTCGGGATGGTCCTTGACATGCGCTCCGGTGGGCTACAGATGTGAGCATGAGAAGCATCAAGGTCAATGGGGCCATTGAAGGGGCCGAGAGGGGGGGGGGGAGACTAACATGGATATGGAGAGGCCCGAAGTAACGGGCAAACGCCTTCTGTTTCTCCGGCCCAATGTCCTTAAAGTCCTGGTCGCGGAAAATGACGACGCCGCGCTCGGCAATCAGCAGCGCCAGCTCGTCCTTTTGCTGGTCGGTGAGCGCCGACAGCTGCAGGCCGCGGATTTCGGTGCCGATGAGCGGCGTCAGCGCCGTGGCCTGGATCTTGGCGCTGTCCTGGGGCAGCAGATTGGGCTTGGCCTTGTTGGCGACCAGGCCGCGGTCCACAAACTCGAACGGCTTGAGGGGCTCGTAATGGGTTTCAGTGTCGTAGACAGGCAGGTACTGTGTGTATTTGTACTAGAGGGGAAGGCTTTGTGTCAGAGGAGGAAGAAACGGGGGAATGGCTCGTATGCGTAATGGAGAGCCAACGAACCTCGTCGTGCAGCTTCTGGTCATAGGCCAGGTTGAGGGTCAGAGGGCTCTCCTCTTTTTGCTCCGTCTGGGAGGTGGTCGCAGTAGTTGTCGACATTGTGTTGTAGCTGTCTCGGGGTGTCTTTGGGAGAATGTGATGTGTAGAGAGCGTATGCGAGCGTATGGGGCTGAAGAGATGAATAGAGAGCAGCGGGAAGAAAGAATACAAAGAAGGGACAAACGCTTCCACCACAAACGAGAGCAGTCTCTCCCTTCATAAAGAAGCTTCCATCCCCCCAACAGCCGCCACATCTCATCCATTGTGTCATCGGCTGCCTTCTCACATCATTCTCTTGGATTGGCGGTGATCCAGTCAACAGCCCCGACAACGGTGCCGACCGGTCGTCGCCATTGGCATCGGCATTAGGAAGTCTGTATCCCAACACTTTAGGCAACAGAAACTCGGAGGGAGAGGAGTTGCCATGCCATACGGCGGGCAAATTTGCCGAAGGGAAGATGCTTTCTGGCACCTACAACAATACTGGTTGATACGTGTCCCAGCCAATGACATACACATAATCCACATCGAAGAGAGGGAAACAACTTAGAAATGGTATGTCCGTGATCTCTTTCCCCCACACTTACACGGCTTGGGTTGGCCGTTGCTGAGCAATCGGATTATCTGGTGGTGGCCAGCGTCATGGTCTTAGCCTGGATTTTACCATGATGTGGCCAAATGACGAAAACGGCCATGTCAGCCAGTTCAGGCCAATGAGCTATGCTGAATTGGTGTTGTGCTCACAGCTCAACTAAGGATACACGGCGAAATTTGTAGACAGAATACGGCAAAGAAAGAAATCCAATGTTCATGTTGTTAGCATTACCTCGGACTCAGAGGGCAAAATTACAATGATGTAGCATCACACGTCAAGGAAAAGGGGTTCACTTGTCTCTGACTCCTGGTTCTCTCCTGCGCCAAGCAGAAAAAAAAGTGATTGATGCTATGCTTGTATATCGAATTGTATCGAATTGTATCGATTTGCTGGCTCTTTACGCCATCCTCCCCTATCAAATCGTGTTTCCCAAAGCTTCCATACAATATGCAGTACATTCATTTAGTTCGCTGTACCCCAGTCTCTCAACTCGATACCGTGGCTTGATTAGGCAACATTTGTCGGCGACCCAGTCCGCTCATTCCCATACCCATACCATACCCCAGCCCATGCCTTCCGTCCTTTATGCCATTAGAGCAATGTGCTTGAGCTCACTATGTCGTTGTTAGAAACACACATGCATTGGAACATGTCACCATAGAACCAAGAACAAGAAAACTTACTTTTGCACCTGCTGTCCAACTTTCATAGATTCGTACTGGGTTTCTGTGCCTTCGTCAATGCCCTTCTTTGCGTTCTCCTCGTGTAGGCTGTGCGCCCGTGCCGCCAGCTCGGGCACTGGCGTCAGATCAAAGTCGGAGGCCAGGTGCCAAAAGAAGGTCGAGGAAATGCGGATCTGCGGCCGGTCGGGTTGGTTCTTCTTGCGCGCGGCCATGACAGCCTGCGTCTTCTCGTTGACGACCACTTCGTGAAAGCCTGCCTTGATCAAGCCGCCCGTCAAATGCTCGATCTGCTTGCCGGCCTGGACGAGCAAGTGGCGTCCCGGCGGGATCGACACGGCGATGCGCTTGCCCGTGTTGCGTGCCCAAACGTGCAGGCCGGGGAACCGGGAGCGGCCGTGGATGGTCAGGAAGTTGAGGTCGGTGTGGAAGCCGGCAAGAATGGTGTTTAAATCGCCATACTTGTTGAGGTCCGATGCAGTTGGAGCCAGTAGATGGGGACTACGCAGCTGTGAGACTTGAAGACTTTGGATCACGCTGTTCGCAGGTATATGAAACTCACCCGTAGCGGCCGGCGTCTTTGAATGTGCTAGATGGCAGGCCCAGTCCAACAGCGACCATCTCGGCAGCACCTGTGACGCTGTTGACGAATGCCGTGTTAATGCCACATCGACCAAAAAAAAAAAAAAAGTCAGAAATGTAGACGTTTTCCTCTTACGCTTCCTTCATGGCCGTTCCCCACTGATTCATCACCGGCTCCCAGCGCGCGCGTATGGCCACGTCCTCGGGCACGACATTGTCCGCATTCAGCGACGGAAATTTCGTCTTATACGGCGGCTGCTCGACCATGCGCCAAAAGAAACGGCACTTGGGATCGGGTTGATGAGCAGTGATGTCGAGCGGACGTTCGCCGGGGGCCAGCCGCGCAATCACGTCGAGGCAGGGCTCGTCGACGGCGCATTTGGGCGTCTCGGTGTTTTCGAGGGTGACGCCGACCTGGTAGCCAACCTCGGGCCGTTCATCACGGCGGAGGGCTTCGTCGGGCTGGGCAAAGTAGTCCTCCAGCAGGTCCAGAAAGGTCTCGTTGTCCTGCTCAGACACGCGCGAATCGTGCAGCACGAGGGCGCCAAATGCGATGAGCGCGTCCGCGGCCTTGCGACACTCGGCGACAACGGCCGGGGAGTCGCTGGGCTGCGACCGAAAGATATCGAGGTCGACAATGGGCAAGTCCATGTCGAGGAAGTTTCCGGGGTGAGGAAGCAACTTTCAAGTATTGTTCCGTCAAGGAGATATGTTCAAGACAACAAATTCATGCAAGCTCCAGTGCGTAAACAAACAAAGGAAGGAAGCTATAAACAAAACGAGAAACGCCCCCCCTCCTTGTAAGGTACACCCTCCTTCCTTGCTTATCGCCAGTCACGCGGGTCGGGTTTGAGGTCGTCCTTGTGTCTAGTATCACAGAAGCTCTGATTGGCCCCGCGCTGCTGCCTGCCTCTACTCCACACCAAACAGCTTGTGGGCGCCGAAGGCCATGGCCTCTTGGCAGCTCCCAAAAAGAGAAGGTCCCAAGACATCCCAAGATCTCAGGAAAACATCTTTTTTTTGGGGACCTGCTAAAAGTATTCAATTGCCAATATTCTGTTCAAAGCAGCTGTAACCATGCAAACACGGTGGTTGCAGCGGAGAACGAGCAGCAACCCGCTAATATGGGCCAGCTGGAAAGGTGGGGCTTCATGACCACATTATGTTGCGGCCAGTGGATGGTCTTTATAAGACTAAACTAGGTCGGATTTTACATCAAGGACAACGTGCCAGAGTGGTTAATGGGTATGACTCGAAATCATATGGCTTCGGCCGCGTAGGTTCGAATCCTACCGTTGTCGCATTTTTTTGCCAATTTCTGCTTCCTCAATTTTTTTTTTCTTTCTTGTCCAGGTCGACCTGCCGATCATAAATACGGTCATAAGTGGCCAATCTTCCAAGGCAGCGTGCCAGAGTGGTTAATGGGTATGACTCGAAATCATATGGCTTCGGCCGCGCAGGTTCGAATCCTGCCGCTGTCGCATCAATTTTTTTGCACCTCCCTCTGTCTATTTTTGCCTCGATAATGATTTGGTTGTTGTTACAACACAGATACGTTTTTTTCCCAGGCCTAAAAATATTGGTGCGCGGGATTTCTAAGAACAAAAAATTACAGTTGCTACCTTCCGATTTTTTTACTTTTCTATTTAGTTCGAGCAAACACTGTCGTGGTTTCCAATATCGAGCTGGATTAGAGTTGAAAATCTGCAGAGTGTCTATTGATTTTATTTTGATTTCGAAAACAATTGAGCGCATAATCGCATTCTGTCACCAACGTGCAACGTCGTCCACTGTCGCCTCAGACTTCGTACATCGGTTGTGATGTATGGCGTCTTCGTGCTTTAATGAAGGCACAATACTAATAGCACTCTAGAGTTATATTTAGAATTTGGATATCACCTTTCCGCAGTCTGCTTTCGGTATTCGGTTTGAGTAGGCAATGACGACGACTTTGTCCCTCTCTCTTCTCTAGATGTTTCGCGCAGCCAATTAGATACAAGCTGTCCAGAAACGTGTCCGATTTCTTCTTGCAACTGTCATGGCAGGTCAACGTAACCAGAACATACCCGTTGAGTCTCAGGGTTCTCCACCGTGCCCCAGGGTCCACAGCGACTGCGTCAGCTCCGGGGGCAAAAAATGCACAGAAAGGCAAGGACTGATCTGCGGTTGCAAACTCGGATTGACGTTCCCGTGATTGAGGTTCGGTTGCCGCCTGTTTGATGTTGATCCCGCCCCCGCCCCCCGGGCCTTCTCTCACAGATCATGTTTTGCGGATCAGCCCAAGTTTAGTGACACACACCTACCGCTGTGCACTGGAACGTCCGAACAAAGTGGCTCATCTTGTCGTCTTCGAATGCACCCTCAAATAGAAATGTTGGCGTGTTTGACATGCCGAGGCGCACGAACGGGGCCTCTGCGCTGTGGAGACGTTAGTTTTACCCTCTCCGACTAGATTTGTGGATATTGGATATTGGAGTGCAGTCGTCACCACCGAGCAAAACCTCTAGTCTGGGGGTCATGTTAACTAGAAATCCTACTTTGCGTAGAGTAGGTTTAAATTTAATCCTCTCGCGCTTCACTTCACGAGACACCATTACATCGGAAGCACAGGGTGGAACTGCGAAGAAAGGCTTCAGCAAAAAAAAAACCAAAAAAAAGAAGGCGTGCCATCAATTCAAAACATAAATAACGAAGGGCAAAAAAATCTCTCTCGCCGGGAATTGAACCCGGGTCCCGGGCGTGACAAGCCCGTATACTGACCACTATACTACAAGAGATGCTCAACTTGATGGTATGCTGAGTGACTTTGGGGCCTATAGACAAGCGCAAAATTTGTGGAGAGCAGTGTGCGCAAGGGTCTTTACCAAGAGCTGGGTTACAGGCGCCCATTATGCATTAACTAGCAGCATCTTCCAGCCGTTGCCATCTGATCTCATCTAGGATTGTTGGTTGCGACTCAAGTCCAGACCGACGTCTTTCACATGTGCCATGGCATCGTTCCTTCTGAGGGATCGACTGGTATGGCGCTTCCGGCCTATATCAGCTGTCAATTGGGCATTTGTGAGCGAACTCTTTAGATCCAATGTTGGGGATAATTTCGTTTACTTTTTTATTCTTCTTTCCTTGGCCTTTTTTCGAATACCCTGCTCCGTTTTTTCGTGTTCGTAACTCGAAATTTAAGAAGAGAGCTAAAGAACTGACGGTGCCGTCTCGACATCATTACTAGGCCGGCATTGATTTGCGCACTGTTAGACAGAAGTTGGCCTTCACTGAGGCAAACCAACGGCATCGTTGTTGCAGACAAATGACCAAAATATTGCTTATGCTACTCCGTGATCATGGCTTCGACATTTCAGCCCTGGCAGCCTAGTATTGGCGGTTGTGCTTTGGAACAGTCTATTCAAATTCGGCTCCAATGCACCTGCATTTTATCTCAATGGCAAAGAATGAAGATACAAAATATAAAACTATCCTATCAAGACGCAATTGGTTGAGGCCAGAACTATCTAACTGATCGGAAGGTGCAGCCGTCGCATGGCAAACAAGATAGCCCTCTAGTGCTCCTGTCGAACTCCATTCTGGACAGCCATAATTGCTATCAACAATGTTTCACACGAGAAACTCAGGAAGTATTTACACTTTTTTGCAAGCGTGGGTATGCATCGCTGACCAAGAAGCCATCCGGTCGCAGTGATGTGGGATCAAAAGCTTGGCTGGCGACTTGGAGCCAGATGGATTATTGTGGCCGCTCCATTTGACTGCATAAGCAAGTTTAAGCCCTGAATTTTTCAATCAACCAACACCGGCCCCTTGGCCTAATGGTAAGGCGTTGCTTTCCGGTGGCAAAGATTCTGGGTTCGAGTCCCAGGGGGGTCGTTTTTTTTGCACTTCTCACGAACTCGATTATTATTTAATTGTTTCTTTTCCTCGATCATTTTTTCAGCTGGTTGGTTTACAACCTTTGGCGTGTTTTCTTTTTGTCCTTTGTCACGTTCTAATTTCTGATTATTTTCTAGTTTGACAGGAAAGCTGCCGCCCAGCCACAAGGAAATTGGTTGCCAATATTTTACGCGAAAGCAGCTCGTGTTCAGCTTCTTGGCACGGCTGGCTGCTTTTGGTGAGGTGGCGGCGTTCAATGCCTAACGAAGTTCCCTATCGCGCCACCCATCAGCAATAGCCATGATAGTGATGTCTCCATGTCTCAATTCAGTGTGCGATTCCTTTAGCCGGAACGCAGCCGGATTGTATCCCTTGCCATTCAATGGCATCCGTCCGTCCCTGGAAAGGGAGAAGAGAAGGGGGACAAGTGGCATTATCCGCGTCGCCAGTCTGTCTCCTGCTGTCGTCCCTGACCGGATCTGCAAGAAGACGGCAAGTTCAGGGAGCACAGCAAGGGCAGGCAAATAGAAGAATTGATACACCGCAAAGACGGAGGGAAAACACGTTGATGAGTGAGCACACAGGGAAGCATCTCACTCTCTAGAAACAACTTTGAAACCCCCAAGAGTCAAACAAAAAAGACAACTGTCAGGACGGGCCAGGCCAGAAGACGGGCCCTGAAATAGGCCTGGAATGGGCCTGGAATGGGCTGTGAGACAACTCAATTTCAACTAAGCACAGCGCTAATATTTTATCTACTATGTATCTTCTCGTCGCCTAATTGCTTAGCTGTCTGTGACTTGTGTTAACATTCGTTTTCTTCTACTTGATGCTTAACTGTCAGTCCTACGAAGACAGCCCATTGCAATGCATACCAGAACCACAGGAAGCCTTGCAGCGTAGCCCGGGCATTTACAGCCACAACTCCCGTATGCAGGTAAGATCGTATTTTTGCAGAGGCACGGCCAGCTATGCTGCACGCCAAGGTGCTAGCGAAAATTGATGCTCGTACGGTGTAGCACCCGTGAGTTGTGCTCGACAGCAAACCGGTTGTAATTCACGTTTGAAACGAGAACCCCGTTGCTTGCTGTGCCCGGGCCAAACCTGTCCCAAGAACCGGGGCGAGTAAACCCCTATTCTACTATGTGGTTACTACGAGTAATATAATTCCTCATGGCAAACAAGGGACGACCTGGCGTTAGATACTGTATTAATGGGACAATGGGTTGACTTGAAGAGCTACGGTGGTAAACCCGGGTCGGGGCCTGGGGTTTATCGCCTTCTTATTTTATTCCTTTTTTTTTTGGCTCCTTACCCCTACGAGTACAGCTAGTTTAGTGTTGTGTGGTCCCCTGCATACGTGCCTTCTAGCCATACTGTGCGGCATAGGATTCGTATGCTCCCCGGTTCGAAACGACATGCATTTTACTCTGGGAAGGGCAACCGCAGGTCCTTCCTGTTCGGGGATCAGCCTCTCGCGTGCAACCACGCCACCGCACCGTATGCCCAACGTGCCTGCCAGAATGGAGACAGTTTGCGACCAGACAGCCCCGGTCGGGGAAGGAGGGATGACGACGGGAGCTACAGGAAGGAGCGGGCGACAGTACTTGCACGGTATTAAAATGCGTTTCTTAGCTGAAGCCAGCAGAAGCAGCACACGGCACAGATGGACCAGCACCATCCACCTGCAAAACGGAGCCGCCTACATAGTATCAGTATCTTACACTTGCAAGCCCGCGCGTGTGCAGCTTGCTGCCACCCGAACGCGCGTCCTCATAGCGCTTTGTGTGTGCGACTTCTCCTCCGCAACGGCCGCTGATTGTGGGTGCTGCCACCAAGGGCGTGGCTAGTGCCGTGGGTACAGGGACCCCCCATCCACTCATCCCAGGGCGCAGGCGCTCCTTCCTCTTGGCCCCCTTTTCGGGTCTGCCAAGACTTATCAGCCTGGCCAAGCAAGGGTCGCCGCGCGGGTCTTTTTATTTTTTTGAAGTATCGACCTTTTTTTCTTCGGATTTATTCTGTTTGAATGCCTTTATTTTCTTCTCCTCCCCCCTCCCCTCCCTGAATCCTTTCGCGTGGCTCTCTACTTCATCTCTTTTGTTGTCTTTTTTTTTGTGTGCATCGGTTTCCTTTCCTTGCAGCCGCTTCTCGTGTTTCTCTTGCCGTCCGCTTTCCTTGACCAAGACGACGACAACTTGTTCACCGGCCTCGCGTAAGCCGACAGTTGCCCTCGTTCACTCTCTCGACTAGCTCCACCTAATAACGGCTACACATCCTCGTCCGTTCCACGAATTCACGCAAAGTCCGGCTCATGCGACAGAAGCGACACTTTGGCGAGCCCTGATTCTCGGCGGTGGAATCTTGTTTCTCTTCCCCTCCCGGCCTCACCTCACGTCAAACACACCCTTCTCAGACTCCTGTTATCTCTCTGGCGCTTCGCATCCGTTTCGGCATTCGCTTCCAGTCTCGATACCCTTCGAAGGGAACGGCGCTGGACGTCATCCTCTGCCGTTTACTTTGTCCCGCTCCTAACAGCCCTTAATTAATTTTTCGCCACAACCATATCAACCGTCTTCAAGATGTTAATCCAGCAGATGCAGCGGCCCACGCGGCTGCTGGCCGTCCTGACTGCCACCTGTCTCGTCTATCTATGCTACAGCTACCTGCAGCGGCTCGAGTTCGTCACGACATGCTCTGAGCGCAACATCAGTGGCCCATTCGGTACCACACGCCTCCTGAGTGCCAGACCGGCTACGACGCCCTCGCGGCCGACCGCCAAGATCGGCAAGGTCGGCGTGGCCGTCAATGCCCTTGACATCCCCGTAGTGCACCGGGCCTTCAAGACGCACGAGGTGCACAACGAGATGCACGGCTACCCGCACTACATCGCTGACAGCGAGGTCGTGAGCGACCTCATCGACAACGACCACTTTCGGCGCGGATCTGGCGCCTACACCAAACCAGCCTACCTGCTGGCTATTATTATCGCCGAGCTGCTGAAGCCAGAAGAGGAGCGCCTAGAATGGCTATTGTATGTGTTTCTCTCGTCTCCCCCCCCCCCCCTCGCACTCAGATCAGAGAGTTCTCTGCCCCTGCCCTTTTCTGACATTTCTTTCACCTACACAATATGCTAACATGTAGCTTCAGCTGGTTCGACGGTGACACGATGGTCCTCAACCCCTCCACGCCCCTGGAAACGTACTTGCCGCCAAACACGAGCCAGGTCCTCAACGACGTCCACCTTGTGATCGCAGCCAACTGGGACGGCCTCAACTCGGGCGCCTTTGCCATCCGCGTGCACCAGTGGTCGGCATCTCTCCTGTCCGGTGTGCTGGGCTACCCGATGTACGAGCGCGAGCGCACGAAGAAGGACCGCTTCCGTGACCAGAGCGCGTTCCAGTTTCTCCTGACCAACTCAGCATCGCCGCTTGCCAACGACAAGCTGCAGCACCGAAACCACTGGGTCGAGGTGCCGATGCGCTGGTTCAACTCGCTGCCGGTCAACAACGCCTTTTACGCGGACGGCCGCTGGCTGTTTAGCAACAACATGACGGAAGCCATGTTCGACAACGGCACGGATGTGCTCTTTGACGACGGCCAGGGCCCCACGGTCAAGAAGTGGAAGGTTATGCAGGGCGACTTCCTGGTGCACTTTGCCGGCACCAAGAACGTGCGTGACAGCTGGATGGGTCCTTGGCTTGACCGTGCCGAGGCGTTGCTACCACAGTGGAACAATGCAACGTACTCGGCGCTGCTGGCGGATGAAATCAAGGTGTGGTGGTCCGACTACGAAGCCCGTGCGACGCGGATTTACGTCACTGAACAGGAAAAGAAGGAGAAGGAGGAGAAAGTGAAGAAGGAGAAGGAGAATAAAGAGAAGGAAAAGAAGGAGAAGGAAAAGAAAGCGAAGGAGGAAAGGGAGCAGCAGCAACAGCAGAAAGATAAGGAGGCGAAGGAAAAGCTGGAGAAATCGAAGCTGGAGAAGGAGACGGCGAGCTCCAAGGCCAAGGCCAACGACAAGACAGAGAAAAAGCCGTCCGATGACAAGAGCGCCCTCGACGTTACGCCGAGCAAGAAAGACAAAGAAGCTGAGGCCAAGGCGCTGGAGCACATGGCTGAAGAGATGGCCACGCACACGGCCTCGCTGACGCCGTCGCAAACCTCGCTGAGCAGCCCGACAGCAGCAGCCGCAGAGTAGGCTGCCAGTTACGGTGTGCTCTCATCTGTCATATATTGGCATGGGATCCTTCATCGGCGTTTTTTGTTTTCTTTCTTCCACCTTCGCCATGTCTTAATCCTTTCCATTTTCTTGTTTATGTTTCACGGCCTTTGTTTCTCAGACATTTCTTGTCACTTTACTTGCCGCTTACATGTATTTTAACTATTTACTGTGACATTGGCCACTTTGTCATAGACGGCTGATGGGGGCATCATATTGGATGGACGGCGTCATTGGGAATGGGTGTACAGCAGACAGATTTTTTGCTTTTTTTTCGGCATGTCTTTTTTATTTCGTTCTCCAGGTTCTTCCTGGTAATGTAGCTTAAAGGCAAAAAGGTCAAAGGAAAATGGGGTATGGTATTCATCAATTCATTCAGCATTGGATTCAGCAAGTGGTGATATGAAGTGGTATTCTGTGCAGATCTTTCTCTTTCTGATTTTTTTTTTTTTTGCCTGCACGTTACGCTTACGCAGTCGCGTCGGGCTCAGAATACGTGTCGTAATTATTGCTCGCATTCCAGGCTTGGGACAACCGAGACATTGGACGTTGGGTAGGCACGCATCCATGGGGTAGACTTGTCTAAGACCTGTTTTGGCCAAAAGGGGAGAAGTTTGCGGCTGACTGTCCGCTAGCCGGTGCCCATATAGCGCCGTGCGAGATGAATACAGTGTATCCTGGGCGCTTCAGATCTTCCGTAGTGAATGCCTTCTCGTAGTGATCGTATATCATGCTGTGCCAATGTGAACTACTTACTTACCTATTCGTTTGTTAGGAACCAATAACTACTATAACAGTAGACATCATGTAGCTGCAAGCAATACATCAAAATCAAAATCAAAATCAAAATCAAAAGAACCCCTGTGTGCGCCAATCCCTGCCCAGTCCCAGTCCCCCTTACTCAGGGGGGCTTCGGATTCCAGGCGCGAGCCACTGTATGAAAAGCAAAACCCCGGGCAAAACACGTAACACCCTGCTGTTTGTAAACCGCACTCGTGTATTCCGACCCTCCCTTTCCCTGACCCCCCCGGCCCACTTTGCGGCCCCTTAAGTCCGACGATGGAAAGCCCGGTTGACTGGAGTAGAGCGCGGACACCTTTAGCTCGGGGCCAATGAAAATGAGATACCCTCCCAGCCAAAAAAAAAAAAAAAAAGTAGGGCCAGCCAAAAAGAGAAAGAACGGACGGACTTGCGTAATGGTAATAGATCAGATACATAAGTACCGGATCAGGGGAATTGCTTGCAATGGGTACATTGTACAATAGACTAGCGATTTTCCCTATTACAGGCAGAAAGAGAGAAGTTACTATGTACGGTGTACGCTAAAGAGGACACTGTACTATTAGCCCCACCTTGAAAAGGAGATCAACCCCATGAAAAAAACGTAGGATACTCATTAAGGTACATACATGCCAAGGCAGTGCCAAGATCTCTCCATGGCCAGACAGAAAAAAACCACGCCTTGTGATCCTCGCCTGCGTCCGCCGTGTCCTACCCTACGCCACAACCCAATTACTACTATGTATGTAGCTAGTTGTTTGTTTAAGGGAGGAACGATCAGCTCACGGCTCTTTCCTCTTTCATTCCTTTTTCTTTCTGGGGCACAATGTGCTCGTAGTTCTTTCTTTCTGGGTGCTCTGTCTTTGTCTCTGTCAACTAACGTGTGCGAGCATTTGGCTTGGTCGTTCCTTCCGTGCTGTGTCTCGTACTTCCCCATTCAGCTCAGCCTCACACGACTCCCAGCTTTTGTGCCTCGCTTTGCTTGTGTGGCCCCCCCAAGATCTCCGTGTTGTCTTCTGTTTTTTGTTTTTTTTCCCCATCTCACCTCTTTGCCTTTTTTTCTGCATCACTTTTTTTCTCTCAGTCTCCCTTGCTCTCTCGCGTTCTCCTCGTTCCCCCTCCCCTTGCAGAAGCGCCACTTTTTCCGCCGTCTTCTGAAGTGACTAGGTTTTCCCAGCGCCGTGGACCAGCGACAGGGCGATCCGATACGTTTTCTGCCCTCTTTGGCTGTCATTTGCCTTTGAACCAGATCTTTGTGGCTCCCACCACCAACGCCTCGATCCATCCCCCTTCTTAGCTCCGGCTCACACCTTGGCGGAGCACACCCCCTACTACTCGGTTTAAGTAGCCCCACGCCTCCTCCATCCGCGCTTGCGTGTACCGTGTACAGGGTACGTTGTCTCCCGTGTTTCGCTGGCCATACACAAACGGACGGAAACAAAAAAACGCAAATGCAACATCTGCCTCACTGAGTCGTACTTTGTGTGTGTGTTTTTCTCCCTCCACGAGCGCTGCGCCTGTATATTTCTTGTGTGCGGCTTGCTTATCGTTCTCTTTTGTTGTTTAGCTGTTCAATTTCCAGACGCAGCTCTATATATAGCTTTCTTACATTTGATCCGGAACTGCGCGGATCATCTGTGCGTCTGCGCATTTACCCAGAACGACGGGGCCTTGATAACCACCACCCAGTCGCAATCGCCGTCGCAGTCCACACGCACCCGCCGGGTTTCCCATTTACCAGCTACCGGGTTCGCTTCGCCTGGTTCAATCTCAGCCACGCAGAGAAGACCGTCGACTCGTCACAAACCGTCGTTCCCTACCGTTTCCACGATGGATTTGGAGTCGCAGCGCCAAAGTGCTGCCGATGTTGGCCGGGACAGCCATGACCAGGCGACCAACGGCCACGCTAACGGCAGGCCTCAGACTGTCGACGAGCGGGAGAAGGAGTGGGAGAAGGACAAGGAGAATGGTCCCATTCTGCCGGCGCCAGGCAGCAACGGAACGGCGCTGGGCACGAAGTCCGGGCCGGCAGAGTCGGAATACACAGTCCCGGTTGCTAGGAAGTATGCATATCTGGCCGCCTACTTTGCCTGCAACGTCGCCCTGACGCTCTACAACAAGGGCATCTTGGGCAAGGTACGTTTCTTGCGTCTTGCTTGCTTTGTGAGGCCTCGCTATGCTCGTTAGCTTTTCTTTGGCCTCGCTGCGCTCGTTTGGCTTGCGCTCGTTTGGCTCCTTCGTTGATTCCTGTGGCGGTCCACCTCGCGGGACTCACTCTTTGTCTCTTCTTGCTCGCTCGGCTAACCCACCCAGTTCTCCTACCCATGGCTCCTCACTGCCATCCATGCCGGCTCTGCTACCATCGGCTGCTACATCCTGCAGATGCGCGGCTACGTATCCCGAACACCGCTCTCTTCGCGCCAGGAGTACGTCCTCCTCGGCTTCTCCGTCCTCTTCACCATCAATATTGCCGTGTCCAACGTCTCTCTGTATGTGAACCAGCCCACGACCGTATCCTCTATCTCTTCTTTCGGCTTCTCTGCTTTCCTGTCTACTAACTAACTCCTCTCGTCCCAGGGCCATGGTCTCCATCCCTTTCCACCAAATCATGCGCTCGACCTGCCCTGTCTTCACCGTCCTCATCTACCACTTCCGCTACAAGCGCAACTACTCCACCAAGACCTACCTGTCCCTCATTCCCGTCGTCCTCGGCGTCGCTCTCGCCACCTACGGTGACTACTACTTTACCGCTACCGGCTTCTTCCTCACCTTCCTCGGTGTCCTCCTGGCCTCGGCCAAGGTATGTTGTGCCTCTTTTCTCTTTGGCTTGGCTCCTGCAGCTCTTTCTCTGCCTCTGCTCACAAATCCAGACCGTCGCCACAAACCGCATCATGACCGGCCCCCTTGCTCTCTCTCCGCTCGAATCCCTCCTGCGCATGTCCCCGCTGGCCTGCATGCAGGCCCTGGTGTGCTCCTTCCTCTCCGGCGAGATCGGCCGCATCACCGACGGCTACACCTCCATCCCAATAGCGCCGCACATGGTCTTGGCTCTTGTCGGAAACGGCCTACTCGCCTTTGCGCTCAACATCGCCTCGTTCAGCACCAACCGCCAGACTGGTGCCCTGACCATGACCGTCTGCGGCAACGTCAAACAGAGCCTGACGGTTCTGCTGGGCATCACCCTGTTCGGTGTCAAGGTTGGCCTTGCCAATGGTATCGGCATGATTATTGCGCTCGTCGGCGCCGCGTATTACAGCTCCGTTGAGCTCGCAAACAAGGCACGACGCTAGGCAGAGAGAGGACCTCCTCATTTTCGCTCAATTGCTATCTGCATCTGCATCTGCATCTTTGCGTTTGTTTTTTGATTGTATATTTTGGGTCAGCTCGAAATTGCCCGACTGTATGATATTTGACGGCCGGAAGGGAGATAGAAAACAGCACAAAAGGGCCAGTCCTTCCTGGGACAAAGCCTCTCTATGTATATACACCATCATCATTATTTTTCCCCCTACATGGGTTATTGTCGGGTTATGAGTTTCGCATATGGAAGGTTCTGCTATTCTTGTTTGGGCCTGTGGTCCATCTGTTTATTCCCTCCTAGGTAGGGCATGCAGGGAATGTATTCTAGGGATGACAAAAAGGAAGGAAGATATTCACAGGCTTTGAACCAAAATAAGAATGCTGTGAAAATAAGGTTGACAGGGAGTCTGATAACATGTGTGCAGGTCCCGGTGACACACGGATGGTGCCAGGGATGTTTGTGCTGTTGGTGGCCCAAACAGTCCAACAAAGTGCAACAACACCATTCACTCCCCTTGCATGAGATATTCCCCCCCCTTCCTTTCTACCCTCGGCTCACGAGTCGCAGTGTTTCCGGTAGTTGGCTTCCTGGAACGTCAAGAGATCCCAGGACTTGTTTGTCAGCTCGGCCGGGTCCCCACTCCACACAAAGGTATGGCAGATCATCTCCTTGTCGGACGGCACCATCTTCTTGCGCCGGTTGATGTTCTTCCGAATGTTGTCGGTAAGGATGCTGCTGCTACTGCGGGCAGGGTTGCTGTCAGTAGCCTTGCTATTGGTCTGTGGGATTGTCTTTCCTTTGCCGTTTCGATTGCCCGACGGGTTGTCATGTCCGTTGGCGTTTCCGTTGGCGTTTCCGTTGGCGTTCCCATTGCTGCTGCCATTCATGTCACCATCTTTGCCGTCGCTGGCCTCCGGAGCGTCCTCCATGACGCGGACCCATACCAGCTCGAGACCAAAGTTGCGCGTCTCAAACTGCTCCAGCAGCTTCTCTTGCAGGCCCCGGTCCAGGGAGCACACGTAGCCTGCGATGCCTTTTGCAGGGGTCGTAGCGATAGCCGCAGAAGTCATCTCGCTGTTCTCGGTGCCGGTGCCTGTGCCGGTGCTGTCCGCTGTCGTCGGAGTCCTGGTGCTGCTGCTACTGCTACTGCTGCTGCTGGTCTCTGTGGTCTCCTCCTTTTGCTGGCGTCCCAGGTGCAACTTGCGAACGCCATCGACAACCACGTCCATGAGCGTTCGAGGCTTGCCACTGGCTTGTGCTTGGACATCGTTTCGCCTCGTCCGGTCAATGGGCACCAGGGCCGGGTACGTCTCCCACCATTGAACCTGGAAGCTCTCGCCGGACAGCTCGGCTGGCTGCATCGACGGCGGGTCCTGCGACGGATCGATGCCCAGCACCTCGGCAAGGGCCTGCGGGTTGACGAGCGAGTCGTAGAAAAAGTACGGGATGTGGCATTCCGACTCGAGAGGGGGCAGCTGTTTTTCGCCGAGCGGGTCGGCCCGAGGAAAGACTTCGATGCCGCTCTTTGTGGACCTGGCTGCCTCCTCGGCATCCATGATCTTTCGTTGCTTGGGGATGTTTACGAGGCCGTTGGTGATGGAGAAATAGACTGTCTTTCTTCGTGAGGAGGGATCAGCTTTCGAGATGTTTTTGATTGGATTTCTTGTTCGTTGTTTCGATGCAGTTGTGGCTGATTTTGTGAACTTGTGCCAACCGGTGTGTTTGATTCATTGCCAGATGATGTCCAAACCCCAAAACATTGTGGTCTTTTACGTCAACCCGCCCCTGCCATTTTAAATTCTTGCCAGGTGTTAGCATGTTTTTTTTAAACTGGCAAGGACGACAGTCAAGCCTACAGAAATCGGTCAAAATCTGCGAGCTACGTGCCTCCCCCAGGCCTATTCTCTGGCTGCCCAACAGAACGGCTTGCCAGCCTGGATTGATGTCGCGGCAGTCCATTCCTTGAAGGTCTGGCCACGCATGCATGTCGTATGAAAGGCATCGAGGCAATGCGTCATGTCTATTGTGTACTACGTAGATCGAGTCATGCGGGTATTGATTTTTCAATGTTGTTGATAATTTCAAGGACATATATGTAGGCTTTGGTTGGCGTTCGCGAATACTGATGGTTATCGTTGTTTTGCTCATTGTTCCTTGTTTGATTTTTTGTCTTTTTCAAATACTTTTTTTTATCCATTTCGACAAGCCACACTTTTTTCCCATGATTTCTGTCCAGTATTGCCTCTCAATGAATGCCTCCGCGGTAACAAAAGCCGGCATCCATTACTTGCCTTTTGATATAGCCCAATATACTTGCAAACGATGCCGCATGTACGAACTCGATTTATCCGGAATGACGTCTGTGTACCAACCCCACAACTACAAATTGTTTCGCGGAAGATGCAACAGAAAGCACGGAAACGGCAGTCAGTTACAACGAGAGCCTGCTTTGTCAGGTCATCTACTTTGGCGATGCACATACCCCTTCCCACATGTTTTTTAAAACCAAATCAACAAAAACAGAAAATTAGAAGAAAAATGGGAATATATTGGTTGAAAAGAATAAACGATCGAAAAATGGTGTCTACACAACAGAATGCCAACAAAACACAACACCCCTTTGTCTCCATCCTGGAAATCAATCAATCTCCACTTTCTCTGAAAAATTACGGAAAGCAAGGAATGATTTAGTAGGTGGCCGGGTCGATGCCCGGCAGGTCGGTGAGCCCTGGAAGATGCGTTGGTTAGTTTGGAGCCTGCAAATGCTTTTGTGTTTCTTGCTGTAGCTACTTACACTTGTCGTCGCCAATGTCCTCGTGGGCCATCTGGTTCTTGGTGCAGGCAACGGCGTCAGCGTTGCTCTGGCGCTTCAGAGCACGGCAGTTGTCGTTGGCGCACTTGGTGTCCATGGCGCGTTGGAGCGCGTCGTCCTTCCAGCCGAAGAGGTAGTCGCCGTGGATGCCGTAGCCCGTCTTGTCGCCCATGCTCCAGAAGAAGGGCTGGCTGCCGTCCTCGGGCCAGTCGGCCTTGTTGTTGAACTGCCGCGTGTCGAACATGACCTCGTACATGACCTGCGGGATCTTGACCGGGTGCGTCGACGGGCAGGCACCGCCAGACTCGAACGTGCCCGACGCCGGGTAGGCAATGTGCGACTTGTGGTCCGGGCTGTCTGTGTTCTTGCCGTCCCAGCAGGACGGGAAGGTCACGGTCACGCGCCAGCCGCCGCCGCAGGGCGCCTTGGGGAAGCCGGGGGTGTCGGAGCCCGTGCAGGGGGCGCCGCCAAAGGGGCTCTGCTGCATGTTGGCCTCGCAGCGGAAGCAGAGGCCGTGGGGCACGGCCGCGGCGCGGCGGTTGAGGGCGTCGCCGACGAGCATGCGGAAGCCGGGCTTGAAGGCGGTGACCTTGGCGCTGGCCTGGTAGCCGCGGATGTAGTAGACGGTGACGCCGGCCTGGACGCCCAGCCCCAAATTGGCCACCTGGGGCACGCGCCGGAACGAGCCGTTGCGGGCGCGGAAGTAGACATTGGCGGTCCAGTAGTTGGAGAAGTCCTCCGCGTACGTGCAGCTGGTGCAGGTCGACACCGTGGGCGGGTCGTGCGAGTCCGGCTTCATGGAGACGTTGAACGAGTTGCCGCCGACGACCTGGTGCATGTGCGGCGATGGCAGGTCGCCCGGGTTGACCAGAGGGTCGATCCGGTCAATCGTCAGCTGCGAGCAGCCAAAGCGCATCAGCTCCTGGGCCGCCGCCAGCTGGAACACCGCGGACACGGCGACGAGGCTCTTGAACAGCATCGTGGACTTTTCTCTTTTTTTTTGGTGTTGTGTTCGATGTTTGAATAAACAAATACAGAAAGAGACAAAGAAACGAAATAAGCAAAAGAATGACTACTTTTTTCTTTTCTTTTCTTTTGGCTGATTACAATAATAAACAGCAGACGACACACTGCACAAACGACATCAAGAAGAAGGAAAGGGAAAAAAAAAAAGAAGGACCCAGAGGATGGATGAGCTGGGCGCCGAGCTTTCATCTTATATACCAGCGACTTTCTTCAGAAAAACTTGCCAGCGCATTCTACGCGGCCTTCCTGCCTCATCTGGCTAAAATGGGTTGGTCTTCCCTGTGATGTGCAGTGTCTCCTCGTTCCTCTCTATATTCCAGATTGGCCTATTAGTGTTGTGTTTGAATTTGCACTCATTACCTCGCTCGATTTGTGGCCCTCTAGTCATGGGGGCTTCTCTACGAAGCCTCTACTCATCCTTGGCAACCAGCTGGAGAGCAGCAACTGCCGCGGACTGGCTTTTGTTCTCTGGGCGGTTAATATACAAGCAATGTTGACCATGGAGGCAAATTCTGGGGCAAAATAGGAAGGAACTATCGAGGCAGCCTTGTTATTGGATAGAGCCCTGTTAGTTGTATAGCAAAGCCAAGTACCGATGGACGCATGCCCGCAACTCTTCAATATACCATCCATCCTCCCTCCCTTCTTTTTGACAAACAAACAAGGGTGTGCTAAATGACCCAGACTAAAAAAAAAGCTTCTTTCTTCTAATTCCCACATTCACGAGAATGGCACTTGTTGCCCAAGCTTTCAGGCACGGCACATGGAGGATATCTGGTTTTTTTTTGTTTTTTTTTTCATAAAAGTGCAAGTACAGGCACACCATCCAGTACGCATTATATTCTGCTCGTCTCGCTTTTGTCCGGTATTGCTTTATTTCTCTTTTCCCAGACCACTGATTTGCTGCCCATTTTTCGTTGCGAGATCATGCTACCAACTTCCTTGAACCTCGGAGATCACTTTCTTGAATATTTTCCTGCGGTAATTAATTGCCGTGATGCTTCGACTGCGTTTCCCAGCAGGAGTCTTCTCTTTCTTTTCACTGTCAAATGTTCATGTTGCCCCTCCCAAGTTGCCATCGGAAGATTTCTAAGTTTAGATTTGCCGTCTTCCGGGAACGAGAAGGAAAGAAAGCGTCTAATGGACGGGGATGTATGTAGGCGTTGGCTAAAATCGCCAAGTCCAGATCCCGGAAGCTTAAAAGTGATTACAAGCCGGCACTGGCATTCCGAGACTCTCTGTTGCCGATATGTTGGGGTTTTGAGTCTCTCAAAATATATGTCTCCTTCCTTTTCGTCCATTTGTTGAATGTATATTTATGTGTATATGGCGATAGTCTTACAGAACGGCTGGCTATGCAACAACTATACAGTCCTCCCAACCTGTTCCTTTTTTTTAATGGGATATTGATACAGTGTAGATGAGACAATTTTTTTCTTTTCTTTTCTTTCTCACGCTCTCTCTCTACCGGTACAGCCACTTCCTCTCCACAGACTTGCTGTAGCCGCCCGTGCCCGTCACCGGCAAACCCCTCTTCTCCAGCTCCTGCACAATGACCTTCCATCGGCCCACCTGCTTGTGCTTGTCAATCGGCGTCACCCGGCGCTCGTAGATGGCCACGTTAGGCAGGCTCTTGAGCGTGCCATCCCGCTCCAGCTCCTGGGCCAGCTTCTTGGCCTTGGGCGTCTTGATCAGCACGGCCACCAGGTCGCCGACAGTGGAGGCCTGGATGAGGTCGGCATCGGGCAGGATATGGCCCGTTAGCTGCAGGATGCGTTTTGTAATCTGGAAGGAATTGTCAGCACACGTGTAATCAAATGATCCGTAAAGAAAAGAAACCCTTGGAAAAGAACAGTGCCCGAATGAACTTACAGCAAAACGCAGTGAAGCGTCGCTGAGTGACACGCCCTTCCACGAGGCGTCCCAGGAGCCGACCAGCTCGCCCGCCTCTTCCGCGCTCGGAAGACCAGCTCCGTCTTCGGCGTGTCCTTCTGCTCCTGCTTCCGCCACGCTGGTCTCGGCCGGTTCCAGCCCAGACACTACCGCGGCCACGTCGCCCTGGAGGCCCGAGACGCTGCCGTCCGCGGCCAGCTCCACAGCCAGGCCAAAGGCGGCCGCCCGCTGCGCCTCCAGGTTGCTGCGGCTCCACGCCTCGGTAAGACCCACTTCTCCCTTGTTGTTGGCCTGCACGGCGAGCGCCTCCAGCACGGCCTGCCGGGCCAGCACCTCGAGCACGGCCGCATCGGTCACGCGCGTGCGGGGTCCAAAGCCGCGGAACTCCACAGCCGGGTCCCAGTGGACGTCGTTCTCCCACCAGCCGTCGAGGCCGCCGACCTCCTCGAGCTCGTCGCCGGACTGGGCAGGCAGGTAGGTTGTGTCGGCGATCTCGTCCGGGCGGGGTGCGGAGACGGTCAGGCCGGGGACGACCAGCTCTGGGTCGGCGCTGCTGCTGCTGCTGTTCCACTGGGCGGGCTCCTCCTCGGCTCCCTCAGCAGATTCTTCAGGCACTTCGGCTTGCTCGACCGCGGCCAACTCTTGGGGTTGTTGCTCCTCAACAGCCTCTGTGGCGGCTGCTGGCTTGTCTTGGTTTTTCGGCGCTTCGTGGCGGATCGATGTGGTGCCAAACAACCGGCTCGTCGTCTGTGCAGCGGCCTGGCAGGATGTTGTTTGCCGGCTGGACCATAACCGTGCTGCAGCGGGTTGCCGTGCGGTCGCGTGGTAGTAGGAGCGGGCGCAGGACGGAGATGGTGCCGAGTTACGAGATGCGGTGGCCGTCTCCGGCGAGACGGCAGCGCCGAGCCGCAGGGGCTTTTGCAGTCGTGATATTCGTCGCATGGTATAAGGAAGCAGAAGAGAGAGAGAGAGAGACAGAGCCCTGGGTGGCCGCCGTGTGTCCTTGTGGTAGTGAAACAGTTAAAGAAAAGCTCACGATCAGCCAGAAAAAGCTTCCCTTCGCTACTCTAAAAATTTGGTCGGATCCCAATTCGACTGGATTGGGTCGGTCGGACCAATCGAATGCGCCACTCCAAGTTAGGCTGTGGCTGGTGGGGGAATGTGGCGCTTGGTGCTCTGACCGCAACCTAGCTCTTCTGTAATACGAGTAGCTTTCGCGAAAGAGCAGGGGCCCGATACTACTGCATTCAGTATCGCCAAGGCAGCCGAGACAGACACCCACCTTCCTGCCGTCGGCATTCTGCGAAACGCAATTCTTCTGCTCTTGGCCACGCATCGACAACCCACCCAGTTTGCAATCTTGCGAACCCCATTTCTGCTCCATGGCACGATTACCGTGGTTACTGGTCGTGCTCGCTGCACTGGTTGCTCTGGCGTCGGCATCTTGTACGTGAGACCGGGGGGGGGAGGAAAGACAGGGGGAGACCGGGCTTCCACAAGAAAACCTGCGCATTCTGACTATTGAACTCGTTTTTCTTTTCTTTGAACAGCTGCCCCGACCTTTTGCAAATGCACCTGCTTCACCAATAGCACCATCATCAAGATGGGCCCGCCGTCGTCGGGCGGGTCACCGGATGGCGGTAGCGACAGCAGCAACAACAACAACAACGACAGCAACTCGCCGTCCCTAGCCCGACGTCTCTACAGCGCGCAGTCTAACCACCGTCAGCGCGACATGCCGTCCTCTTCTTCTCCCCGCTCCTCCTCCCTTGTGACTCGCGCCAACAGCCCCTCCTGCTCGCAGTGCAACCGCGCCTTCTGCCTCGAGTACAACCTCCCCATCTGCAAGGGCGCCGAGGAGAAGGACGTCATGACCATGTGCTTCCAGCGCGACAGCCGCAAAGACGAGATCATCGTGTGGGGGTTCATTCTCGGCACGACCGGCCTGCTGGGGTGGGCGGCGGCGAAGCGGGGGATGGAGGCGCGGGAGGCACGGGCGGCTGAACGGTCGAGAGATCCTCTACTTCCAGGTGGCGGCAACGCAGGCTCGGCAGACTCACCAGCAGGACCTATCGGGTTCATGAACGGTCTGCTGGCGCGGATCGGGATCACAGGCCGGGACGCAGGTGCTGGCGGGAGCGTCGGGGGAGCTCCGCAGTATGCACCGTTGGGGAGGACTTGAGAGCTGGAGGGCTGGGACAGACAACAAGGCGAAGACGATTCGCAAGAATTTTGGTGTTGGCATTCATAATATTATCATGAGCAAGATAGACGGCGTTTCACGGATTCGGGACCCCTTTTCCCACCATTCTCCCGCACACTATTGGGGCAAAGGGCATGCAGCTTTCTGAAAGCTGTCTTATAGTATTGGGCGTTAAGAGTACAGCACGTTCAAGCAAACTAAGGAAGCAAAACATCATTGGAAACACATCAACAAAGAGAATCCCGTGTTGTCAAGTCTATATAATGTGAAAATGACCAAAGAAAACGCCGAACTATATTAAACAAAAGGCAGTGTTGGAGACCTTGTGTCCCAGATCACCAAATGTATGGGTTAACATCTGCACGCAGTTGGCGTGGTGCTGCTCCCTTCTTAGGTAAACCCGTCAGAGGCCCTCCTTCGGCACGGCTATGTACTGGTTGTTTTCCGTGTGTTGTATGCGAGAGTAATGCTAGGATGCATTCTTCTTGTGCTTTTTCTCCTCCCGGGGAGCCAGTCAGTTGAGTGAGCTGGATGCTGACTTTTTGTCTTTTTTTTTGTCTAAACCGGTGGTATTTTTTTGGTCGTTTTTGGGGGTTCTTTCTTTCTCCCTGCTCCTTTTCTGCGTGTTCTCATTTTCGTTCTCGTTCGGTATTCTGGCGGCATTTGGTTGTGCATTAACCACCTTTTGTTTCCCCACCCTGTAGCATAAGAACACAGACTAACCACAGCAGACGATCTGGGAGAGCTAGCTGCCTTTTATTCTTTTGGCCATTTTAAACAATAAAAAAAAAACGCCCCCGACGCCGAAATCGAACAGTTTTTGGTGGTATAAAATGAAACAAGATCGTTTTGTTGAAAATGTGCCAACTCTTGCCCGGGTTTACTCCTCCTCAAGAAGAGTGGTCTTGGGTTCCTCGTTGATGGCTGAGCCAGCATTGAACTTCCTCCGCTCACGAACAGCCGAGGCCAGGTCCTGGAGGACGCTGACGGTGGAGTCCCAGTCGATGCAGGCGTCGGTGATACTGACGCCCTTCTTGAGACCCTCCTTGCCCTCGGCTGGGACCTTCTGGTTGCCCTCGCCAATGTTGGATTCGATCATGACGCCGACAATGGCCTTCTCGCCCTCGCGGAGCTGGTCGCCGACGCACTTGGAGACCTTGGGCTGGTTGCGGTGGTTCTTGTTGGAGTTGCCGTGTGAGCAGTCAATCATAATGGCCAGCTTCTGGCCCTTCTTGGTCAGGGTCTCCTTGGCCGCCTGGACGTGCTCCTTGGCGTAGTTGGGGCCGTGGGTGCCGCCGCGCAGGATGACGAAGCCGTGCTCGTTGCCCTTGGTGCGGGTGATGGCGGCCAGACCCTGCTTGGTGACACCCATAAAGTGGTGGCGAGCCGCAGCAGCGCCAATGGCGTCAATGGCGACGCCCAGGTTGCCGTCGGTGCCGTTCTTGAAGCCGACGGGGAAGGACAGACCGGAGGCCAGCTCACGGTGCAGCTGGCTCTCGGTCGTGCGGGCGCCAATGGCACCCACCGAGATGAAGTCAGCCAGGAACTGGGGCGAGATGGTGTCGAGCATCTCGCTGGCAATGGGGATGCCCGAGCTGGTCAGGTCGCTGAAGAGCTGGCGGGAGACGCGCAGGCCCTTGTTGATCTTGAAGGTGGAGTCGATGTCCGGGTCGTTGATCAGGCCTTTCCAGCCGACGGTCGTGCGCGGCTTCTCGAGGTAGGCACGCATGATGATGCACAGGTCGTTCTCGAGCTCCTTGGAGAGGGCAAGGAGGCGAGTGGAGTACTCGATGGCGGTGGCCGGGTCGTGGATGGAGCAGGGGCCGACAATGACAAGCAGGCGGTCGCTGCGGCCCATGATGATGTTGGCGGCATCGCGACGGCCCTTGACGACGGTGTTGAGGGAGGACTCCGACATGGGGATCTCAGAGATCAGCAGGTCAGGCGGGATGAGGGGGTCCTGTCCAAGGACTGGGTGGGTGTTAGTGGCGTGGTGTGAGACGTCACTGAGGTGGTGGTCGTGGACGCCATGATTCACGAGAATTGGCACCAGGGAAACCTAGAAAATCAAGAAAGCGCAAGCTTACCTCTCAGATTGTCGGCCACAAGGGCAACTTCGCGACCAGGCATGTTGGCGGCTTGTGAGGGGATGTGGGAAGAAAAAGAGGGGGATGTAGAGAAGAACTGGACTGGAAAATGACGTCGCGCAGGAGTGGGCAGTCGTGTAAGAGACCCAGGAGAAGCGGTTGCAGAATCGAGGGCGGCAGAAGAGAAAAAACGAAAGTGTCGCTTCCTGAGAAGTAGTGCCAGTTTGGTATAGCAGGACAGCAGTCGTGGCCGGTGGGTTCGTCTTTTTGAGGGGAACGAGATATATGGCAGCAGGGGAAGTTTCTTTCAGAGTGAGTCAGAGACAAAAAGGAAAGGGCGTGGTGGCAGAAAAAAAAAGGGACAGGCCGAGGCTCCACCGCAAAAAAATTGAGCAACGTTGACGGAGTACACGGTAGTTTGGAGCACAGGGAGAAATACAGGCAATATGGGCAAACGGCACGCGGGAAACGGGCCAAAGTAGGCAGGAACTGCAGTGACACAGAGAAACCACTGAGCAACTGCAAACGCTGCCACGGCGATTGGTTGCACGGAACGGGTTGTTCGCTTCTAGGCGGGGCTATGTACAGACTATAAAGTAAAGAAGAAAAAGAAACGGACTTTCACAAGTTGTCAGGCCACGCTGGTTTTGGGTGAAGAGACAGGCTCGTGAAGAGGGGATAAGAGAAAAAAAAGATTTTTTTTTTTTGTAAAGCATCTAGAGCGGCAAGACCGAAAGCGGAGCCCGGGGTTTTTTTTTTTTTTTTTTTTTTTTTTGCAATAAAGCCCCGCCAATGGGTTTTGGTGCTTGGTTCTTTTTTATTTTAATGTTCTATTTCTCTCACATTTGCTCCCTCTTTCGCTCTTTCCTTCGCGGGGGGCACGGGGGGCACCCGCCGACGGCTCACCGCCCTTGAGTGGGCACGGAGACAGTCTACGTCAGCGAATGAGAACCGCCCCAAACCAAGAGGGCTTTATGAGGGTCGATCGATCGTTTTTCGTGTTTGCTCTTGCGCAGTGGACTGATGTCACCACTGCAAAATGCGACTTGGACATGGCAACGTGGATGCATGGCACCAAGAAAGAACAGACATGGAAGAGCGTATCTTGCGGTGTATGGAAGAGGGTAACAATCACTCTTTGGTGTGCATCCGGATGCCTGCCCGCACTCGGAAGCCACCACAGTATGGAATCACTGTCGCAGCCCACAGCACAGACGCCATTCCCATGCTCTCTGATGCCACAGGGCAATCGGCTGCTGCGACCCTGGTCAGGGCTCCATTGTCGGACGGCGACCGTCCCTGCCGGCAGCTAGCCCCGTTTCCAACGGTTCGGGGGCGACAGGCGAGTCGGGGGAGTTGTACGACAGCCGACACACCTTGGACACACGGGATACGACTGTGAACACCGCAGTGGACACTGCACTTTTGACACAGCCTGGTGTGTGCGCTGTGCGCCACGACGTGTTGTGTCAGCGCAAAGGGGCTGATACCCCGGGCAGTTATTGTTTGTCGTCTTACAGGCTGCGAAAGAAAACCGAGATGTGACAATACATGCTTTCTTTCTGTTGAATGGGACCTTCTCGAGACAAACGATGTCTTCATTGTCACTGCTCTCGGCAGCCGGATAGGCGCTTTGTGGCCGGTCTTCTGGCCGCATCGGCTGCCGCAAACGGATGCACATTCCGGCCTCCAAATCTGGCCTCCCACCCCGTCCCAGATCCGCCATCACAAGCAATAAGCAAACCCATTGGTTACCATATCTTTTATCACAACCCCCCGTTTTGATGCCGCATGTAGAAGTTTGGGTCTCTACTGTCCACTCACAGTGGCCCCTGGCCGCGATGAAGCAGTCATGAAACAGGCCACCAAAGGCCAGTCGAGACAGCAGACAGGTCCATCATCCACAGATTCGGGAGCAGCAGAAAAGAGGAGAAAAGGAGCCAGACAAACTCCACTGTTGACGAGGGCCACGACTCCTTTTTGCTCGGGTCGCTGATCTGGGTCTCTGCTCCTTGATCTTGGGGGGCGCTGTTTGTCTGGGCTTTGTTGGTATTCAGGAGTATTGTCTATTTCTGTTTGCGTCTGACGTGCAGGGGGGGACTGTCTACTCGTACAAACCCGCTCAACGTGCCATTCTTGCCATACAGATTCCTTTGCGCCTTTCCTTGGTATCGTTCTTGTTTGCCTCTAGACAAGACTGTCGCCATCAGGATGCAAGCAAATCCATCACAGAGGCTCGTATACGCCGTAGTTAAACTAGTTAGTTAGCTGTAGCTGCTGCCCCTCACCAGCTGAACCCGGCATTAGGGCACCCAACAGACCCAGAAGACCCAGAAGCAGGAAGCTCGCCGTCCAGACAGCCCACTTCGTCCACTGTTACCCCGCCACTGCGCTAACTCCCAACCTTACCCAGCCAAGCAATGCCTGCCTGTCCCAGCCAGTCAGTGGCAGCCTTTTTTTCCTTTTTAGCTTGCTGGCTCGTTCTTTATGGTCTGCCTTGTCCATCCCGTGCTTACCAACACCAGCCAATCCCAGGCCGCCCGCCCCCAAGAAGCCACTCCGTCCGACCCGGCCTCCTCTTTTTTTTTTGCCTTTTTGCCTGGCACTTTGCCCTGCCATCGCTGCGCAGCCCTGGCACGCAGGACCCTGGCATCGGCCCCCGCTGCTATGGACAGCCTTTCTCCCTGACCCTTCCCTTCTTTCTAGGGGCTCTTCTCCCGTGCTTTGCCTGTCTTAAATGCTATCCACATCCGCTTGGTCCGTTGAACAGACGAGGTTGGTTGCCAGCCAGGTTGTGTATCTTAACTTGGCCAAGCGGACATACCTCCAACTTTATTGAACTTGCTTTCTCTCTTCCTAACGTGCATTGCCTATCGTACGTATAGCTTGCTCTTCGGCATTTCCTCCAGTTTATTTCGTCGTTTACTGCCTTTTCGTATCCTCACACTTGTTTGTTCTTTTCACGCATGTCTCACCATTTGCCTGCCATCCCCCCTCGATCTCGCCCTCAATCTTGCCCTCGCCCTTTCTCATTCTTCATGTTCTGAGTTCTGTTCATTCTTCTTTCTCATTCCTCGTCTCGACAACCCCGGAATTTGTTTCATCTGTCTTCACTTGCTTCTTTTCGTTCTGGTGGCTTATTCGGGTTATTTTGGAAGGCTGCCCCTCTGCTGCACCTTCCCTGTCTGCAGTCAGCCTGCGCCGACTTGGTCGCAGCTACCCCTTTGGCTACTCAAACCCGGCTCAAGTACTACCCCGATACCTGCTTCCTCGGCTACCGTCTCCTCCCCATACAGCCAAACCACACCCAATCCTTCCTCGACATTTTCCATTCTGCATTTCTTCTTCTTTTCCCTCTCTTTCTGCCTCTCCCCATGCGTTTCTTTTAATTTTTTATCTCTTTCTTTTCTTCTTCTTTTTTGAAGCCGTCCATCCGGTATTCTTACGCAGTCGTACAGTCGGTGCTGCATCGACTCTGTTGCATCATTCTTACGGTCTTTTAATTGTTGGCCTCACACAATTAACTGCGGAAGCCTAGCGCCGAATTCCGTCACCATGTTCTCCCAGCAAGCCTCAGACTTCCCTCGAGGGCCTCTAAAACGCTACCACGAGGACGAGCCCACTTCCGATTTCATTGGCGAGCCGACCATTGGGTTCAACGAGCATAGAAATGTGAGTCGCACTTTGGAACGAGGTGTCATAACGGACCCTGACAAAAGACGGATTGGAGATTGACTGACGCACTCTTTTCCACAGAAACGGCTTCACACTCTTCCTCTACGGACATCGCCAAATTCACGGAAATGGGCTCTCCCAACAGCATCATCACCATCCGGGGCTGCTGAACAACAGCGGACAACCATCACCCCCCCGGGGTCGTTCTCCGAAGATGCGTCTTCGTTCCAAATTCAGCAACACCAGCAACAGCAGATGGCGGCTTATGGCCAGAACGCATGCCTTCCATCTGTGATAGAGACCCCCGACATGGACATGGACATGGCCATGGACGACAGCGACCACCATGCCATGTCCCACGCGCAACAACTACCCACAGGCAGTCCTGGCCACCACCTGGTGCCTGGTCCGCTGCAGCCCGATCACATCGATGCGAACATTGTCGACCGCATTCCCACACCCATGCAGCCGAGCTTTGCAGCCCAAGTCCGCGGTAACAATTGGAGCGGAGCCGCTGGCAACATCATGCACACTAGTATCCCAGCGCCGGCGCGCCACAACGCCGCGGCGCCCGATCATCTTATGCACCCGAACTGTGCAGATCGGTCTGTGCCGCGATCTCTGGACCACAATGCCACCATGGGCGACTGGAGCATGGTGCAGAACCGGTCGCTTCCTTCACCGATTAGCGAGAGCGGCATCGAAGACATGGGCAGCCCAGACATGGTCCTGGACAGCATCACCCTCCACGGGCACCACAACCATCTTGAACACCCAGCGCTGAGCCGCTCACCTGACGACCACGACTGCTCCCATCCGCTCTACGACGGCTCCTCACCCGTGATGATGCCGCTGCACGCAACAGCCTCATCGCCCATCCGGCCACCGGCCTCCATGGATGGCGACCCGTCGGCGACACCACCGAAGAAGGGACACGCCCGCAGTCGCCACACGCTCGTCCCGTGGACACAGCAACCAGGCATGAAGAAGTCGTTCAGCATAGGATACCGGGCAGATTGCGAGAAGTGCCGCAACCGAGTGCCAGGCCACTTCAACCACATCATTGTGTCTTAGGGCGGACAAAGCTGCGTACTCGACGATTCGGGCGGGTTGAATAGCGCGTCTAATAATGATCCGCTTCCTGGCGTTCTTCAGGAGCACAAACAGGAACGTGTGCAACGGCGAACCAAGAAGCAGCGCATTTTGGGGATATTGCGGGAAATTCACGAGGAGGCTAAGCAGAGCAGCTGCTCTCGTGTCGAGCCTCACGAAGTGACATGTGCTGCCAAAAACGAACCCGACGACAAACCCGACCAAGGAACTTGTGCCAACAATAAGTCTGACCAGCGTTCTTGTGTTGATGACAACGAAGTCGGCCGTGGAAGGCGTCGGACCAGGGATAGAGCCTCTCCCCCAGGGCGCACGAAAGGGCGCAGATGCACGAGGGCGGTTCTGAGCCGACGTCGGCCAACGGAACTCTCAGTTGGGTAATTCGCTGGATGCTGCACTATGTTCTTTGCCTTTTTTTTATTTTACTTTCGCATTGCTTTATTATTGTTGTTGCTATTACGGCGGGTAAGGGAAGACCGAGCGAAACAGCCGTGACAAGGTCGACCAGTGTTGTTGGGCTTATGATTTGTAAGAGACGAGGGTTCTAACTGGCGTTTGGGCGGGTTTCGGAATCTTTATCATGAACTGGGAAATACAGCGACGGTCCATTCATTATTCACAAACACACGCACACACTCATTCCTTAAAGCAGAACTAGCGATTGTTTTTTTCTCGGTTATATCTTGTATTCATTCATTCCATCTGTTCTTTGTCTGTTTTGCTGTTCCTTTATTCATTCTTTAATGGCCGGACCCTCTGAGGCACCATAGCTGTCGCAGCCTACGCAGTGGAATACAAAACATCACAGTCAACTAGCAGTGTCACAACATTTTGTTTACGATTCTCATGCTCTCTGTTTGAAAATGCTTCAATTTTTGGAGTGGGAGAAAGCGGGATATTGGTCTATCTAAACATGGAGGACACAGCAGAGGACCCCATGTCCACGTGCTCCAGACGCCGGATTTTTATGCAAAAACGAAAAACGTAAAGAAACAGAAAGATGGGAAAACAAACTGACAAAAAAAAAACAAGTCGGTCTCACCCAAGACCGGGGAACAACATAATATACATCAATATCTCAATGGTTGGCGTGGAGGAGTGGTGTTCCAAAGTAAAGAAAGCCCGCATACCGGGTCTGCTTTTATCTGTCGAATGTCGAAAGAGCTTCTCTCTCCTTTTGCCCCCCGCCTTTTTCATGTTTCCTTTTATTTTTTTCTTCTTTTTTTTCTTTTTTTTCTTTTCTTTTTTTTTCGGCTTTGTCCCTGGCTTTGCTTACCAGAACTTCCACCAGCTCTTACCGTTGCTGCTTGCTGTGGCCGAAGAAACCGACGCCTCCAACCCGATCCGGTCCAGCGGCCCGCCCTGTCGCTGATTGGTCTTCTCGCGGTCCATTGCCGCGCGCGCCTGGTTTGCGAGGTACGACTGTTTGTCCTCGAGCGCCCGCACCACGTCGCTCTCCCGCACGCCCTGCATGTCGTCCTCTTCAGAGAGGCTCTCGTAGCCGAGCCGGCGCTGGGACGTGCCAGGCGCCTCGCCCTCTTCCTCTTTGGAGAGGGTGGACGAGAACCACGAGGAGACGCCCTTGGGGGTGGAGGTGGAGACTGCTGATGCTGCTGTTGCTGCTGCTGTTGCTGCTGATGACACGGTTTTCGCCGCTGCCTCCTTCTCCACCTCGATCGGTTTCGGAGCACCCAGCAGACTCGGCATTTTGAAAAATCCCCCTCCCGACTCGGACCCGGACCCGTCCTTGGCGGCGGCGGCTGCCTTCGCCTCCCGCTCAATGGCCTCCTCGACCATGGCGGTCTGCTCGGGTGTGGCCTGGCCTCGCATGAACGCGAGCCGGGCGGCATCGAGACTGTCGGCCTCCATCTGGCGCTGGGCCTCGAAGAACTCGGCCTTGCGTTTGCGGTTGTAGCTCATCATGTCGACGGCGGTGTAGGCGGTCAACAGGCCGGCAATGGCTGCCATTGTTAGTGAAAGATTTCCAAGATTCAGCTCCTGTAGCAAAGAAGCTTCCGATCCCGACCCCCCCCACCCCTCCTCCCTGCTCTACTCACCCGTAAATCCAATCAACCCCACAATGGTCAGCCGATGGGCCGAGTCAAAGAGCTGCCGCGACGCTGCCAGCAGCTTGTCAATGGGCGTGACCCTGGAGTTCTTGGCAGCAAGATGGGCCGCCCGCAGACGAGCGACCTTTTGTGCGGGGGTTTCGCCGGCCGGGCCGGGCGGTGGTGATGGTCTTCCAGGACCGCCAGCGCCTCCGGGGCCGCCAGGACGACCGCCGCCTGTTGGCGACTGGAACCGGGACGAATTCGGTTGTGCAGAGGCGCCCGGGGCCGACCCCGCGGCAGGGGGGACATCGGCGCGGCGGGTGGCATGTGGCGTGGTGGCCGTGAAGCGCGTGGCGTCGGAGACGCTGCGCGGGTGGGCGACGATGGCCATGGTGCGGGGATGTGTGCGTGTGTGTGTGTAAAGAGACAGACGGTAGAGGGGAGGAAAAAAACCCAGAGGAGAGAGAGAAGGGGGTTGTTGGGGGTCGTGGTCGAGGGTCGTGGCCGTCGTCGTCTCTTGAGGGTCTCTGGCCTCCTCTGTGGTGGTTCCAAAGTGTCGTCAGACGATCGAACTACCTTACTTAATTTTTTTTTTCTAAAAGCCTACCACCTCTAATTTTTTTTTCTCGGGACTCGGATTGGCGAATGCGCTCTGGCTGGAAGGAAACTGCAGCACAGTGCAAGGGAGGAACTTGGCGGGGTCGCTGCGGGCCAGAATAGAAAGCGTCCACAGTGCCATTGTCCTTGGCTTGACGGTCCGGCACCAGCTGCCATATTAAGATCATCATCTAACTACTTTGTGCGGCTCGGCTCGAGGCAGTGAGTATTTACATGGGTTTTGCTATCGCGAACAATTAATCCTTTCCTGGATGGCATGCTCTCGACGCTCGCATGGAGTGTTTGGGCACTGTCGTTGATATCTCTTTTTCTTTTCTGGCCTGGATGGAGTCTTGGTCGCTTTTAAGTACTAGTTAACTACTACAGCTGGCAAAGACTCCCTAGCCGGGACAAAAGAGTAAGAACTCTACTTTCAAGCCGGATCCTCTCTTCCTTCTTCCGCTGAGACAACGGCACTGTGGATGCGCCAACGACCCCTGGCACCAAGGTTAGCTGACAGCATGGGCGGTAAAACAAGCGGTACAGAACACTGGTTTGCACAACCCGTTTATGAGAAGAAAGAAACAGGCCGGGGTAGCTTGTAAACCACAGGCGAACATCCCTATCCGAACCACCTTTCCCCTGGCGCCATTTGGTGACGTTCCTTCCTAAACTAGCTCGTAGCTTCCCCGTTGAACTATTCTAGTGTAACTATTCTGGTAAATTCCCATTAAATCTCCATTAAATTTTTTCTTGTGAACGCCTTCCCCTATGGCGGAGTCCTGTCCATACCTGCCCGAGTCTCCTGCCTCGCCTTACGCTTGGTACGCAGCATCTTCCTTCTCTTCTCGCCACGCCCGACGACCACAACACCCCGATGCTTCCTCGTTGAGGCCCTGACACTGACGGCATTATCCGACCCAACATTCGATTGCTGTTGCCTCGCGTGCTTTCCTTCCTTCCCCCCTGGATCCACTGTTTTATTTAGCCTCTCCATATCGCATCGTTGATTTCTGGCCTCATTTTTCTGCCTTGGCATCGATCTTGACTCCTGACTTCACTTTCGAAGTCTCTGGCGCTCCCCTTTTCTTCTCCCCTCCGACAACCCCCCCCCCTCCTCCTCTCGACATGATATTCCGCTTTCGAGGCCCCTTAGCGGGCAACCCCCGGACCGACCACAGCGGCAACGGCCCCGATTCTTTCTCAACCATAGCGCGCTTTGCCATTATTGCTGGTATTCTCACAGTGACCTGCACCGGCTTCCTCCTCTCCCAATACCCTGTGTCGGGCGGCAAGCTACGTGAACTCACCAACAAGATTCCCAAGCTCGACCTTTCCCCCGGCCCCGACTCGGCCAACGCCGAATACAAACAGGCCACCAACACCTACGACCGTCTGGTCCAGCATCTCAGCAATGACGAGCTGCACCCCATCGATCGCTTGATCGCGGACGCACGCAAGTCCCATAATGACCTCCTTGCTAAGCGCACCAAGGACATCCCCGCGGCTGCTGCCAGGTACCGCGAGGTGCGTGGCCGCCACCCGCCCCCAGGCTTCGACAAGTGGGTGGAGTACGCCATGGCCCACGACGCCATCATTGTCGAGGAGTTCTTCGATCGCATCTATCACGATCTGACGCCTTTCTGGGCCCTCGACCCCAACACCACCGCCACACGCGCCGAGTCGTGGCACCATGTCGTGCGCGTTCGCGACGGCGTCGCCACGGGCGTCGGGAACACCGAAGGCCGCGTACCTTGGCTGGAGCTGTGGACAAAGCTGGTAAACGAAGCCGCGCCATTTCTGCCCGATGTCGACATGCCCATCAACTACATGGACGAGTCGCGTCTGCTGGTGCGCTGGGAGGACATTTCCAACTACGTGGCCGAGGAACGGAAGCGCCGCCAAATCACACCTGTGTACGAGACCGTGCAGATCTACACCGGCCTGGCCGACATCGACTCCGGTCCCGAGGCCGGCGCCAACGGCGAGAAGGCGTACGACCCGGACTGGGCGACGACCGACTCGCCGCGCTACTGGAACCTGGCCCGTGTCGGCTGCGACCCCGACAGCCCCAGCCGCGACGTGCAGGCCCTGTCCGACTTTTCACGAGCCCCCAGCTTTCCCTATGACTGGCGGCCGCCCTTCTCCGAGAATGGTTTCGTGAAGAACTTTACGGCATCGGCTGACGCCTGTACACAGCCGCACCTTCGCGCCCTGCACGGCACGTTCATCGAGCCGCTGTCCATGTCGTCGACGACAGAGCTGATCCCGCTGTTCGGTGGATGCAAGCTGACGATGAACAACGAGATTTTGATCCCGGGCGCCATGTACCTGACGGACGACCCGTTTTACTCGGGCGGCGAGTCGCACGGCCCCCACTGGAGCAAGAAGCAGGACAAGATTGTGTGGCGCGGCGTGGGCTCGGGCGGCCGCAACAAGAAGGAGAACTGGATGCACTTCCAGCGCCACCGCCTGCTGGAGATGCTCAACGGCACGACCGTCTCCAGCCTGGAGCAAAACAACGCGCGCGCCATGTCGTTTGACATGGCGCCCCTGCAGATGTACGACTACCCGCGTCGGCGCAACGGCACGGTTGGCGAGATGCTGCTAGAAGTGTCCGACGTCGGCTTCACCGATCTGCTGTGCTTCCCCTTTGACGACTGTTCGTATGTCGAGCCGCACTTCCGGCAGGTCGAGAAGATGCCGATGAAGAAGCAGTATGCCGACAAGTTCATTCCCGATGCCGACGGCAACAGCTTCAGCGCGCGCTTCCGCGGCCTGCTGTCGTCCACGAGCCTGCCCATCAAGGCCACCGTCTATGCCGAGTGGCACGACACGCGTCTGCAGCCATGGCTGCATTTTGCGCCCCTCGACAACACCTTCCAAGAACTGCATGCCATGCTGAATTTCTTCCTGGGATCTGCCAAGGGCGATGCCGCCGCCTGGCTCATGGCCGCCAACGGCAAGCGGTGGGCCGAGAAGGTCCTCCGGCGGGAGGACATGCTGCTGTATGTGTGGCGTCTGTTGCTGGAGTTTGCCCGTGTCTGCGACCCCAAGCGCGATGTGATGGGTTTCATCAGCGACATTGAAGGCGCGCCGCCCATGCCCTCGGTGGCTCCTCGACCACCCAAAGCACCGGCACCGGCACCGGCACCGCCAGCTTCTGCTGTGCCACCACCTGCTGCCAAAGCATCGTCTGCGGCTCCAGCCGCTTCTGCCCCGTCAGCATCGTCTTCTGTTGCTGCACCGTCGGTTGCAGCACCATCGGCCGCCGCGTCGGCCAAACCTGCCAAGCCATGATACAAATCATCCGATCTTTTTGTCTTTGTTGGATTCGTTGGACACACTACATGTTGTGATCTTGTTCTTTTCGCGTGTTGCTCCCTGTCGATTTTGCTTTTTCTTGTTTCGGATTTTTTTCCTTGCATGTAGAAGGGGATATCATCATGACTAGCTGGCGTTCCGTGCAGGGTACCATCTTATTATTTATTTCTTTGTTGTGCAATGTTCACACACCATTGGTTTCAACCGCCTGTAATTAGCCAAATAACATGCCAGCCTTGCTCATATACACTGTGTAGTATTTACTAACTAACTAGTTGGACCTGGACTTCAGGCTGTACTTTGGAATAGTAACACGTGACAGTTCATGTGAACCAATCCAGCCCTTGGCTGGCCGCACCCCACAATAAACTTATCCCCGTCCAATCGTGCCCCGCTACTCGTTCGGTAGGGTTTTCTAGCCCTTCAAAAATATTGTGGTTTTTCCGTTTCGTCTTTTTTTGCGGACGGACAAACTTCGCTCCCCCCCACCACTTTTGCCCATAGCCCTCCTTGCAAAGTTTGTGTGTGTGTGATTAGGTGTGCCAGCAATAATTTTTTTTTTCCTAGGACGTCCTATTTTTGCGTCCTTGAAACTTTTCCCTCTCTTACCCAATCCCACATCTCGACAACCACCCCCGGACCACCACACCCTTTGCCATTTCTTTTGCAGGAATACAGACGCAATGGTAAGATATTGAGAGGGCGATGCAAAACAAGAAGAGACGATTGTCGACGGCCGTGATGCTAACACGATCTTCCTCCAGGCGATCAAGCACAACAACCAGATCCCCAACAACCGTTCGTCGAGCCCTTCCCCCTCCCCCCTCCTTCTTCCCATGGAATCGAGAAAAAGAACATTCGATGCTTCTCTCTGCGACTCATTTTGAAGGGCGCAGCAGAAAAGGAATTGCCGGGACGCAGAAATACTGACCGAGGAATTTTTTTTTTACGTATAGATTTCCGCAAGGATTGGCAGCGCCGTGTGCGGGTTCACTTTGACCAGGTACGATGATGACAACCCGAGATGTGGAAGGCGACGAAAGAGAAGGAAAATTTCCCGGGGGAAACCCTCGGTGGGAATGTTGGGAAGAAACGAACATCGAAGACACAACGCGACGTGATTAGGATTGGCAACTCTTTTTATCTTCGACGAACCTAGGTGCTGACAATATCTTCTCCTCCATAGCCCGGCAAGAAGGCCAGCCGTCGCGTCGCCCGCCAGACCAAGGCTGCCGCTGTCGCCCCGCGCCCCGTCGACCGCCTCCGGCCGGTTGTCCGCTGCCCGACCATCAAGTACAACCGGAAACTCCGTGCCGGCCGTGGCTTCTCCCTGGCTGAGCTGAAGGTGTGTTCGACCTCTCATGGGATCGAGAGACAAGCAAGACGAGGATCCGGGAAAACGAGTTCTTGGGGAGGACGAAGTTGAACGTCAACGGCTGTTTGGTCCAGAGCAGCTGCCGGAAGGACGTCCAGAGATGGGGGGCATCTCCAAACAAGATCCCCCCAAGAGAGACTGGAAGCGATTCTCCATAATCTCTTTACAAAAAAATCTCGAGGCAGTCTCTTGGACGTTCTTCTCGGGCACTTCCCGTCTCGACTCTTTTCCCCGGATTCTTCTTCTGGGTCCTCGTCGGGATCTTTCTGGATCCTCGTGTCATTCGTTCTTCTCTTTTCCATGTCCTAACCAAGATTCCTTTTCCCTCTGTTTTTAGGCTGCCGGTGTCCCCCGCCTCCTGGCCCCCACCATTGGCATCGCCGTCGACCACCGCCGCCAGAACCTGTCCGAGGAGTCCCTGGCCGCCAACGTCGCCCGCCTCAAGGCCTACAAGGCCAAGCTCCTGCTCTTCCCCAAGAAGGGTGCCAAGCCGGCCGTCCCGTCCGACGCCACCACCTCCATCGCCGCCTCCCTGCCCATCGCCCAGACCGCCCCGGTCTTCAGCGAGATCAGCAAGAGCGACCTGCCCGCCGGTGTCGAGGGCGGTGCCTACCGCACTCTGCGCATTGCGCGGTCAGACGCCAAGCTGGTGGGTGTGCGCGAGAAGCGGATCAAGGACCGGGCCGAGGCCGAGGCGAACAAGAAATAAGCGGCGAGCAGAAGAACGGGAAAGTGGAGCGAGAAAAGAACGAGGTGTGTGTGTTCAGGTCGAACAACAAAATAACAAGCATGTTCGGGTCGTCGTCGACGGAGTAGGGACTGGGACGGAACGGAACGGAAAAAAAATCACCCGCGACTTCTTCTGTGTGTGTGTGCGTGTGTGTGTCTGTGGATTGTTGCGCCTCCTCCTGTCTGGTTGCTTCTTATTTTTTGGGTTGCGTTATTGTGTTGTGTGTTTTTAATCTCTTCGGGTGGGATCACCAAGTATCAACAAAAAAGGAGAACAACAGAACAAAAAAAAGGACAAAACAAACATTGGGAAACGCTCCCTTCCCTCTCCACCCAAGAACAGCATTCCACAGTTCTTTCTTTTTTCTGGCACCCGTCTCCTTTGGTGGTGGTAATATTCGTGAAAAGAAAAGAAAAGAGTTACAGGCAGAGAGGCAAAGCGCACACACACGCACAGAAACGGATAAAGAAAAACAAGGCCCAACTAGGGTAACTTCTGAAGAAGATTTACACTACAGAAAAAAAAAATCAAAAAGATCATAAAACATTGTTTGCGAGCTCGTAGGCATGTATATGGCCAGTCATATTGACGTCCTTCAGCGTATTATTGGTATTAACTATTCGTATTCGTTGGGGATTATCCTATAGCGGCCCTCCTTTCCTTGTCCCCTGCTCAAACAAACAGGTCGACGCTTTCTATTATCATCGTGTTCCTTTTCCTAATACGCCGAGCCAAAAAAAAAAGGGCAACGACGAAAATTCGCACAAAATAAACCATCGCGTGGTTACTATTTCTCTAGATCCGTAGCTTGGGCATGGATAACCATCTCGCCACCCGTCTGTAGAATCTGCTCGTACAGGCCGCGGCGGATGAACGGCAAAAAGTCGCCGTAATTCTTGAGAACCTCAGCAATCAGCACCAGGCCGTTCTCGCGGTCTACCCGCGCAATATTGGCGTGGTGTGCCGTCTCCACCTGCTGCGGCTCCAGGCCCAGGCCCTCGATGCCCATGGCCACCGACGACGCTGGGGCGCCGCCGGTGCTAGTGGCAGTAAGAGCCGAAGCCGAAGCTGGGGATACACCATTGGTACCACTTGTGGCGGTGGTAGCGCCACTGCTACCATTGCTTGCTGGCAGAGTGTCCGCGCTTATCTCATCCAGAGACCGCCTAGGCACGGGCGAGAGTGTCTGAGAAGCGGGCGATTTCCCGAGACCACTGCCGGCAGCAGCGCCGCTTCCCGTTGCGCCGATTCTTTCAATCATATCTGGAAAATCGGCAATCAACTCGTGGCCGTCAAACATGTCACGGCCGCAGACGGCCTCAACCAGGGCGCGACACGCCTCGAACGGGTGTAGAGCCCGCATGATGAGACGGGCCCCGTCAGGTGACCGGCCCATCAGCGCACTGATGAACCAGACCTCGGAGCGCAGAACGGGGAACTTTTCCTGCGTCATGAGATATGACAAAGAGTCGGCAATATCCCAGTGGAGCGTATAGAAATGTACACGTCTCGCATTGACTGGCGCCTCGGGCACATTTGTCACAACTGTGGGTACCGCAGAGTCAGCACCGTTGGTCACATTATTCGGCGGCTGTGGGAGCGGCAGCACGCCATTTGTTAGGTCGGACTGGCCATCAGTGGGCTCCCAGTCATCGGACAAGACTTGTACGTCGGGCGGGGCAGAATGGAGCACACGGCAGATCGTAGCCATGGCACGGGCGGCCTCGGTCTTGGTGTTTTCTGCGTCGATGCGGTTGAAGAGAGTCGAGAGAACATGAACGTTGCTCCGATCATGCGCAGGGGACGACGGGTCTGGGGAGAGCGGCGAGCAAATACGACGGACGTTTTCTGGGCATGACACAAGCAAAAGCCGAGTGAGGGAGACAGCCGCAAATTGGACCTGCGGCTGCGTGTCGGTGGTAGCCCACAGGCGCGGCAGGATGTTCGCCGGCTGGTCCAGTAGCACACCGAGAACAGGTTTGTTGACGACGGGAATGGCGAGATTTTTGAGAAAAGAAAGGGCGGCATATAGAAGCTGGGATGGCGGGGGTGCCTCGTCAGAGTCGTCGGCCAGAGAGAGGGGATGCGTGCTCGTTGGCTGGTACTTGGAGAGGAGGTTGATCACAGCGGTGTGAATCTGGAAGTCGTGAACCAACGATATGCTCGACTCGTCCGAACGGGCCAGGTTGCCAAGAGCAAAGCACGCCGTTGCCTTGAGATTCGCATTGCTGTGGCGGTTGGAGACCCAAGACACCAGGAGCTTGACAACGGGCGACGACAGAGGATATGTCGAAATGAACGACGCAAGGCCCGAAATGTCCGCAATGGTGTGCGTGAAGCGGTTGCGGACGAGCTTGAGCTCTTCGGCCTCTTCGGGTTCGATCTGGGAAACATCGTATTTAGAATAGGTGTTGGCATAGGCGGTCAGCAGAGACTGCACAGCGCCTTGGCGGATGAGCTCTTCCTGGAAGGGCTCGTAGGTCAGGTAGGAGAGCGAGACGGTGAGCAGCACGAGAAATTCCTCGACGTCAAGGAGGTTGTCAAGATTCGTGGCCAGGGCCAGCAAATACACAGGCGTGGCTGGATCTGCCAAGGAGGCCTCGCAGTCTATTTGTCCATTCGGGGTACCCGTTAGTCGGTGTCTGTAGATGCAACATGGTGGCAGTCCTTTGAATCCGCCGTCTTGGGGAAAAAAAAAAAAAAAAAAAACATACCTTGCGACACAAGCAGCCCTAGGATCTTGCAGATAATATTCAAGAATGCGCGGCAGTGCCCCAGCCGAGGAGACGACACAATGGCTATCAGAGCGCGGCTTAGGTAGGCCTGGCTGGCTTGCAATTGTGCGGGCTCTGCGGGGGGAAGAATGGTTAGTCACCAGAGGAATAACAAGACGAAGCAAAGACGAGGCGTCTCAGGCAGGCGGCGCCAAAACAAAGACGTTTCTTACCATAGTCAACGCAGATATTGTACAGAACTGGGATGACAAAGGCCAGAATCGAGTCATCACGCAGCAGAGAGACAATGTTGGCGAGATGGTTGCCAGATACAACACGCGCACGGTTGCTGTCTAGATTTGAGGTTAGCGGTCGGCGTGACATGGAAGAGTCGCACGCCTCCTAAAAGTGAGGCTCGGTTCGGGCAGCTCGCTTGACCTACCTTCGTCTGCACAGGAGTTGCCGATGAGCCGTAGAGTGTGGATGGTGAGAGACTGGCGCAGGCCGGCGACAGACAGGATGCCGAGGAAGAAATCCAGCAGGCCCGACTTGCCGATGGGTATTCGCCAAGACGCTGTGCATTGGTTGCATCGTTAGCGTTTTGTTCACCGTCGGCCGCAGACGGGAAGTGCGAAAGTACGCGTGCTTTCCCGTGCCGTGTCTATAAGCATATGTATGGGAGGGAGGAGGGGGGGGAACGGTGCGTGCCGACTCAGCCGGCTCGGAGCGGAGCCAACGAACAGCCCGAGCGGCAGCGGCGGCAAGTTACAAGTAAACCCGGATCCGAATGTATGCCTCCGCAAAAACAGAGCACGCAAGTGTGAGGTGATGAGTAAGGTCTGTATGGGGCTATGTGCTTGTGGGATGGTTGTACGTGTAGTGCGTGTGTAGAGTGTGCAAAGCGTGTACTAAACTGGACACCAACGGGGCCGGCACAAACGGGAACGAGAAGATGGGAAAAAAAGGGGCGTTCTTATTACCGTCGCGGCTACCGTCGCCGAGTATCTCGGCAACAGCGTCCAGGTCATGATGTCCGGACACCCAGAGTTGCTGGACAGTCAGCAGGACCTGCTGGAGGTTGGCGGTTCGGCGAGCCTGCTCGGCCGGAGACAGGCTGCTGAAGCCATCGGCGGCGTCGTCGTTGTTATTGTTGTCATCCTGGACACCGCGCCCGAAACTTGGCGCGGCCGTGGCCTGGAAGAGCTGCTGGATGTCGGCCACCCTCATGTTGCTGCTCGTGGGAGTAGACGCAGCGCAAGCATTTCCCAGCTAGTCACAGACGAGCCAAGCCTGCCAGAGAACACGAGAGGCACCAAAAAGGGAAAAAAGAGAAAAAGAAAAAAAAAAGAAGCTGATTGAGGCAACGAGGCAGCGTAGGACAAGGCAGGCGGGGAGAGAGAGACCCCAAAAAAGAGACGACAGGATGCAGCAGCAGCAGCAGCAGCAGTTATGCTAATCTCCAAGAAGCCAATTCTGGTGCCTCTCTAAAAGACTGAANGAGTAGACGCAGCGCAAGCATTTCCCAGCTAGTCACAGACGAGCCAAGCCTGCCAGAGAACACGAGAGGCACCAAAAAGGGAAAAAAGAGAAAAAAAAAAAAAAACGGCGGCAGCTAAGATAAGAAGAAAACCAACAACGGCGAGAAGAAATTCCCCCCAAAAAAGAGACGACAGGATGCAGCAGCAGCAGCAGCAGCAGTTATGCTAATCTCCAAGAAGCCAATTCTGGTGCCTCTCTAAAAGACTGAAGAGAAGCTTCGGGACAGCTTTTATAAAGCAAGCTGGCTGCGATGCCAAGATATAAGGATGACGAGGCAAGCGTAGCACACGCAGGACACACACGTCCACACGCCACACACACGCGCGCGCGCACGCACAAGCAACTCTGCCAGGCGCTTCGGGAAGGTGACAGCTGCCCGGAAGGAAGGGAAGAAGCTCAGCTCCTCGCGCGGGGAGACACGGGGTGGGTGGCGGTCGTTTGCTGATGGTTTGCTGTTGTGTAGGTTTGGGTGGTATGGCAGTGGCGTCTGGCCTTGAACGCGAGCCCCTCGTATATGTAAAACAAACAAACCCCCAAAAATCGAGCGCGAGTAGAGATGGCCAATGGCAGGGCCAGGCTGACTGACAGGCTTGATGACTGGCGCCCCGGCTTTCGAGAACCGTGGTTGAACCGTGGTTGTGCGGGTTTGGGTAGCTGTAGGAAGGGTAATAGTTGGTTGTCTGCGTCTGCGTCTGCGTCCCGGATTTTTGGACTAAAGGCGAGGGTCGGCTTTTTTTTCCTTTTTTTCTGGACTCGCAGCTGGCTTTGGCTGATGGGACCGCCTCGGTGGCGGGGGTTTTCCGTGGGGTGGGTGGTATCGGTCCCTCCAGCTCGGCAGGCGAGCTTCTGCTTCGCTGCTGTTATTCCTTCAGCCTTTGGCTGGCCTTCTGTTGGAGGGGAAGGGAGGGGGGGGGGCAAACTTTTTCTCCCCTGGTTTCTGGGGGTGCTTCGTCTGATGTGGGGACACAGGCGTAAGTCTCGTTTGTCTCGTTGGGGTTGTTGCGTTTGTTGGCGGCTGATAACAAAGGAAGGCCAAACGGACAAGAAGAGAAAAAAAGAAGAAAAAAAAAGAGAGTTGGTCTGCCGAATCTAGTCAACTTCAAGACGCGAAATAATAAAGGGGGGGGAGGAATCGGCCAATGGAACATTCCCTTTTCACAAAAGGGGAAGGGGCAGCTCTTGGCTATCTATCCATCGTGCCTGCCGCCCGCTGATCGAGGGACTGCCTTCCCGCCCACACATCCCGCATTGATCGTACAGTACGGTGTAATTGTCGCGAAGCGGACCAGGAAGGTGCGACCGACGGAGTTTTCCTGGGCAATGGGACGCAGAGCAAGACACGGTGGAGCTTGGCGGGGGAAAACACTCCAGGAAAATGGAGGGGGGACCAGCCCAGTACTCGGACAGCTTGGCTGTACAGTAATTGGTGCAGTCGATTTTCCATCGCCCGCCGCTCGGTGGTCAGGTCAAGCGCCTAATACTATGTAAGCCCGCCCGACGGCCATTGGAACCTGTCGGCCTTTCCGAGCGTCTCTGCTACGCCCTCGCACTCTTTCCCGAAAGCACAAATAACACCCCCCCCCCCCTCCCCTAATAGTCGTCTAATCATATATGGCATCTCGGCAGCCTGTTGCGCTGTTGCGCCACCGTTCCCTCGGGTTAGCCAAATCCGACCCCGGCGGATCCGGCGCAACGCTGTAGCACAACTCTGGTTACGCGTTGCTCAAATACGGCAGCGCCAGGACGAAAGAAAACGGAATACAACAATACAACAGGCAGAACAACTGAAAGAAGGGGGCAAAAAACAAGAAAAAAACAAAAACAAAAGCTGGCTCCTCCTGGTCGATCAATCTACCAGCAAGATAAACAATCGGAAAAAATTCCGCACCCGAATGGCGCAAGCTTGTGGCGAGCAACGACAATGTTCTGAATTCTCGAGCAACACACACCTACAGGCAACATGGCCAGATAGGGTCGCAACGGGCGACGCAGCTGGCACTAGACAACACACGCCATTCCTGACCAAGCACCGGTCCCAGCTCGGCCTGGCGGTGAGCTGACAGGCGGGGCGTTCGGCGGCGGAAGACAGCACAAGAGTAGCAGAGATCCAAAAAAAAAAAAAATCTATTTACCCGAAGGACACCGAAGGACAAAATGCAATGCTACCTGAAAACCCGAAGTCGAAGCCCAGCTCGAAGCTGCCGGAGTCCGACTTTTTTTGTTTTCTTTTTTTTGTCTGTTTTTCTGGAGAACCAGAGGGAGAGACGGGACGCAAGAGCAGTCCGAGGCAGGGAAAAGAATAAGGAAGGAGAAAGGTGGCCGTTCATGTAAGTGGTTACGGCCGTTGCAGGACAGAGTATCAATTCGGATCACGGAGAAGAAAAAAAAAGAAGAGAGCCCCCCGTACCGTGCTGGCCGAGGTGCGGCTGAGAACAAGGCCTCGGTCTGCTCAACTATACGTTCACGCTTAGACGCAGCAGATGTCCGTCCTCCGTGTCCGTCCCAAATCCGGAGAAGGATCCTGACCAGTTTAGTTGGCAACTCGGCAGCGAGTTGTCTCCGGCGTGTGAGCACGTGACATCGACTTACACCGAGCCAGGGTGATCTCAGAAGCACACCGAAAACAGAACACAGGCAAATCAAAGTCTTGGAAACTCGATAGGAGGGGGGGTGGGGTCAATTTACACAAATTGCACAGAGGCAAAGAACATGCATCCAACCTAGGCCAGCTGGTGGTGGTCGTGAGGCACACCCGCGGCGTAGTCTGGCAGCCATCCTCTACTTTTTACCCGGCTTGAACAGCCTGAACTAACATGGGCCTGTTGCTCGCTCGTAGTTCCTGGTTCTCTCGCTGTCGGGTTGGTCGATCATGGACCAGTGGTATGCTTTTTTTTATTTTTTTTAATATATTCCCAAGAGCATATGGGCACAGCAAGCATCTCCGACAGACGACATGGTTTTGCAGGTTCGCTCATATTATGGCCCGTTGAGTACGCCGTGCATCATGTCTTTTCATTTTCGAGATTGATCGTCATTCCAGACCAGAAAAGAAAAAAACCCCGGGCACCAGCTGAAAAAGAATCATGAAACGTACTAGCTTTCTAGCGGGGGGTCTCTTCTTGGTGGCGTCCATAGTAAGGTGAGTTCAGATACCAGAAATGCCCTTCGAACGTGAAAATGGGGTTTTTTTCCTTCTTCTAAAGGTTGACCATGAAAACAAAAAACTGCAGTGCCTCGCCGACGCCGCAGAACAACTGTCCGGCCTGCTACACCCACACAACCGAGGTGGACCGGATCACCTCGCCCTGCCCAAAGCCACCGCATCTGGCCTGTGGTGTGGTCTGCGACCGGGAGGCTCGTGCTGCGAGACTTCGACATGCGGACGACGAGGACCGCCATCCTCCCCAGACGTACACCCATCTGGTCCTCGTGACCGCCTCCACCGTGGTCTCCACCATCCCCGGACCCAACCCCGGCTGCCCCAGCACGGCCACCGTGACGCGAACCGGACTCACTGAGGACATTGTGTGCGGCCACCTCCGGCCCGCGCACTGCGGCTGTGCGGCCGAAGAGTCCACGGTCACCGTACAGCGCACCGTCTCGCGGACGGCCACCCAGTACGTGACGGGCGCAGCGTTGACGTGTGCCGTTGTGGCGGGCGAGACGCCCGACAGGACCACAGCAGCGGCCACAGGGACGTGCGCAACAGCCTACACGACCGTGCAGGAGCGGCGGTACTGCCCCGGCAGCGGGCGGGAACGAAGAGCGAGCGTGTCACTGTCGCCGGCCCAGAGTCGACCGACAGACGCAACGGAAGTGGTCACTCGCGGCTGTACCGAGATTCAGATCTTGGGATCACGATGTACCAGTGGAGTGTGAAAAAAAAAGGGAAAGAAGAAAGAGAAACAGGACATTTGCAGCCATGTTTGAAAAAGATCAAACGTATAATCATTGAGAGTGATTCTTCTTTTTTCTTTCATGAGAGAGAAAGTCAGCAGTTTTCGTCTGCCACGAGCCCGCGGACTTGTACAGACAAATTTGCACAGAAGGGCATGTAACAATGTTGTTGAAATATTTTTGTTTTATATTCTTTATTATCGTATATGCAAAGAATGAACATTCTATGTGTCCAGAAAACACAAAAAGCACAAAAGAAATAAATAGTAGTAGTACAAAGTGTGATGCAAGAAGAAGAAGGCTAGAAATCAAAGGTCCACTTGGCCATATTGCCTCGGATAATCCTGAGAGAACTAGGGGAAAGGTGAAAATGCCAGCAATACAAATGGTATAAGGTAAAGGATAGTGAATCGAATGAAACGGCAATGTCCAAACATTGAAATGAAGAGTAAAAAAAAAATAAAACAAAGAAAATAAGGGTCATAAACCATGAGGGCATCAAGACGACATGTTCGTGCTGTTTTCTGCATCTCAAAGACCAGAAGCGGCCTGTCAGTGTTCCGTGGTTGGATGGAAAAATCAACAGCCCTGTGTTGTGTGTGTGTGTGTGTGTGTGTGTTTCTTCGCATCATGTCTTTTGGCTCCAGACTTTCTGGTTCCCAGAAGACATCTTTTCTTTTGCGGTTTAGATACCCGAGTCAATCTTCGGGTACGGATCATCGTTGGGGAAGTAGTCGCGCCAGGCGGCACAGTTGTTATCGAAGGACTCTTTGTCAGCGCTCGAGACGGAATCTTTGAAGTCTGATATGCGCTCCAAGAAGTTCATAGCGAGGCCACCAGACACGTGCCAGGCAATGTGGCAATGCATCAGCCAGCTGCCCGGGTTATCCGTCTTGAAGCCGATGATAAGCCAGCCGTTGCCCGGCAGCATGGTGACGTCGCGGCGGACCGGGTTCTCGCCGCTCAGAGAGGAAACGTCAGATGCTGAGAAGTCGCCTGTGCCGCGGCCGAGGACAACAAAATCATGACCCTAGAGAGTGAAAAGTTAGAACAACAAAACGAAAAAGAGGGCGAATGAGTCGAGAGCAAAACTACATACGTGAAGATGCATGGGATGGGGCAGGATAGCGTCGGTCGAAACCAACCAAAAGGTCCACTCGTTCTCGACATCGACAGACACCACATTGTTGCTCGACGGGTAGCTAGTGTTTCCCTCCAGGATGTACTCGTTGACGGGCTTGTTCCAGTCTATGTCGGCAATGGAGCCGTTGACGCGCCAGGTGAAAATGGGCGTCTTGGCGTTGATGTCGAGCGTGATGCCGAGCTCGTTGCTGGCCGTCGCCGTGAAGCCGGAAACGTCGATGGAGCGGCTGACCACAGGCGTCAGGTTGTCGAGGTCGTTGCAGTCAGTCACCGAATACGACTCGCCCGGGTACGTTGGCAGATCATCGGATGCACCCTCGTAGCGGAAAATGGCTGCGGGCGCTGGGTTGTTAGAGGCGCCGCACACGGCGCTGGTCGGGAATGTGGCGTTGAACCAGTAGTTGCCAACGTCCTGGCTGGCATCAATGGTCACGTCGTAGCGCTGCCCGGGGGCCATGAAGAGGTAGTCGACGGTTTGCGCATTGACGGGCACCAGGTCGGCAGCGATGATGGTGAATGTGTGGTTGCTCAGGGACAGCACAAAGTGGTTCTCCACGGACGGGTTCAGGAGGCGCAGGCGATGGCGCTTGCCGGGCGTCAGCGTCACGTTGGCGTATGCACCCTTGCCCGTGAATGGGTTGATGTTGGTGCCGTTGAACATGACGTTGTCGCTGTGCGGCGGGCCGTAATCCTGGGCGTACAACACCAGCTCGTCGGCCGATCTGTTGTAGTAGTCGCTGACGGGGAATACGCCGAGATCAATGTCGTACGGCAGAGAAGCCGGGCCGTTGATGATAATCGTGCCCCAGACGCCGTTTCCGTACTGCGCAGAGAAGTGCGAGTGGTACCAGCTCGTGCCGTACTGTGTGGCCCGGAACTTGTACGTCAAGGAGCCGCCAGGCGGAATCGGGCATTCGGTCACGCCATTGGCACCGTCATGCATGTTGGTGTTGAGCTGGCGGATACCGTGCCAGTGCATGGAGGTACTGAGAAGACAGTCAGCACCTGGAATACGTCGGGTGCACGCGCGCATGCTGGACTTACCCGTTGTACTTGAGGCTGTTGACAACCGTGATGGAGAGATAGTCACCCCAATCCGCAGTGAGCGTAGGGCCCGGGTATTGTCCTGTGAAAGGAAGTTGTAAGCAAGTGATGCCGCTAACAACACAGAGCTAGCTGGGACTCGTACCATTGATAAGCATGGCAGCAGGCAGGACATCGCCATCCGGGCCAACAAAGTTCTCGTGTTCGGTCACTTCCAGGGTGTACTGCATAGCTGGTTAGCATCACGACTAACAAGGACGAGGCAATACCAGTTTCCTGAGCTTACGGTCCGGGTAACACCAGTGTCCGGGGTGTTGGTCTCGTAGTCAGTGTCGATGTCGAAACCAGACGACCAGCAGGCACGGTTGGTGGCCGTGTTGCAGGTAGAAGCACGGTGTTCGAGGTCTGAGACCGGGCCGCCACGGCCAGCAGGCTCCGGGTGGGGAGCTGCCTGGACGAAGACGGACAACAGCGTAGGCACGAGGGCCAGAGAAGACTGAGAGAAACGCATATTGGCTGTCCCAAACGAGATGAGTTTGGAGGCAACAATAATGCAAATATATTATCAACGAAGAGGGTGGGATCCTCGTGTCAGTGAAAAGAAGTGGCAAAGGAAGCTTCTAGGAAAAGATAAGTAAAAAGAGTGAAGGCAAGGAAACAAAGAATGAAAGACGACTGGCCTGTGGCGAAGAGCCTGGTGAGAAGAGAGAAGATGAGGCGGCTTGGGAGACGAGAGAAAAGTTGAGCATGATGAAGACAGGGAGGCTCGACTTATATACAAAAGAAGCCATCTCCTTGAGACGCTTTGGCTCGACCAGAAAGAAGTCTCAATGGGGACGATACTCTGCTCATGCTCCACCAACACCCATGCATGGGGCACATTGGATCTGACCGCATCGCCTTCTTACCTGTTGGAGTGGAGGCCGTGGACTACTTGGAATGGTTACCCGAACGGGACCCATTCGTAGTTTGCTGTCAGCCTATGTCCATGGGCGTGTAAGGAGGCAATTCTCGGCCCACTGAGGCATGGCTAGCTTCAAAGAGGTGCTCGTTGAACCTTTGACGAAATGGACCATCTTGGCCATAAGACCCCCTGGAGACAAGACTTGAAAAGGGGGGGCTATGTGTAGGGACTGACATGCTTGGGGCATGGCAAACATACGAGCGGCACAGGCAAGCAGGGAAGGAGATGTACGAAACTACGGGTGACACGGAGGGAAGCAAGAGGCAGCGGTCAGAATTCAGGAACAGGAGGAGTGGGTGGGTGGATGTCACTCCTCGGAGACGAGAAGACGAGAAGACAAAAAAAGTACAACAGACGAAAATGAGCAATGAAGATGGCGAGACGGAGCAAACTAATAAAAAAGAAAAAAAAAAACGTCAATAGTCGGCCAGCTCATCTCGGTATCACGTAGCCACATCCCTCTTTGCCAGAACGGGCTATGTGGCTTGTGGGAAACGGGTGGCAAGACGTCCCGTCTGGAGTTGGATGCTCGCCGAGCTGCCCCCCCCTTCTTGTATATCAACGAGCGTTGCCGGAAGGGGAAAAGATCAATACATCGCATGCGGGAAGACTATGAAGAAGGTTCTTCGAACAAAAAAAATAACAGAAAAAAATGTACAATAAACAACAAAACGTTATGTTATGCCATAAGAGGGAAACGCGCGCAAGGGCCTAAGAGTCAGGGTGTGGTGTTTATGGGTACGCTGAAAGTAGCCAACCCTTTGTGGGACCCTGCCAACTTTGCTGGTCAAATCACACCCGGAGTCCATTGCCGACTGCGACTTGAGCGACAGGCTGGCTGTCAATTATTGACTGGCACATTGCATGCGTTGCCATTTTCGCCCCCCCACTCTCTCGTTTCTTACATGTGCATGTGAGAGATCGTAGGAAGTTGGTGGAGATGACGAGACGTAGTGTATGCATACATGGGACGAGAGCGAAAAACGAAGAACGCAAAGGCCGCCAGAAAAAGAAAGCGCACAGAAGGAGAGAGAGAAAAAGATGGGATGGGTGAGACTCGAGCCGCCAAGAAGGAAGTACCAACAAGGTGTGCAGACTAGGAGTTGCTAGGTGCTAGGAACATGAGCAATAGTCTCGTGGCGTGTTGGCAAAAACACTTGTCAACGCCCGTTCACCTAGATTCCGTATTGCTGCGAGTTTCCCACGTTGTTTGCCGTGCCGATTTTCTGTCTTTTCTTTTGTCTTTGCTTTTTTTTTTTTTTTTTTTTTGGGGCAAGCTAGCCGTGGCGGACCGATTGTTGGAGAACCAAGAATAACGATTGCCATTTAGGGGTAAGTAAGCAATGCTTAAACGTCATAGGACGAAAACAAACCAAACAACCACTTACACGATCCGTACGAGGTTGGCAAGCAGGCTGTCACACCAGCTGCTGTTGGCGCCAGGCTGTCCCCCCGACACTACTGCCTATTCCACGAACAACCGGAAGACATTTGCCATTGCAGTTCCCAAGTCAATTGAAAGTTGGGAGGGAGGGAGGCCATGCAATGTAAGCCTGGCTGCCGGTCTGACACGAGATACGTCGAGTGTGTGTACAGCCGTACGGAAAGTCGGAATGATAGGACAGCAGGCAAGACCAATGAGCGCCACATACTGACCTTCCAAGAAAGAATGAACCCGAAGAAGCCTAATTCTTAGGCACCTGATATCATCGATTATGAGGTAGGCATAGCGCTGGTGAAGATGGCTCAACTTGACGACAGCTGAGATGCGGAAATATGCCTCGCGTAAGTCCTAGGACATATTGATGTCTCGTATTAAAAAGCACTAAGGGTGGTGCCGACATGACCGGCTAGGTGGTTCTGAGAATGAAGAATGAACAAAATAAGTGGTGTGTGCGGGCTGCCTTACTGGTATTGCTTTGGACAAAGCAGAAAGTTTTCGGCACGGACGGGTTCAATCTGTTTTCCCCCACATTCTTCGCGGCCCTGGTGGATGCAAGAGGAGCCAATCAGTGCATGATCACTCGGACCTCTGCACGATTCCTGTTGTGTGTCTTGCCGGGTTGCGAGCAATGTCCTGACCGCTGTCTCCAGGCAGCTCTGACTGCCGTGAGAAGGAGGTGATAAGCTGTGCCGTGAGGCTGGCGAGTGAGAGGCATCGAGCTAAATTGCAAGACGGTTTGTGGCTGAGGTCAGACGACGACCGGCCGCTGTGGCATGCAGCTATCTGCAACACCAGGAAGCAGCAGGAACAGCTCCTTCAAGATGGGGATGGTCGCCGAGAAAGACGTAGACGCCGCATGCAAGTTGCAAGCGAAGGCATGCATGGGAACATCGAACGATTGCCGACATTCGAAGACCTCGGCGTCGAACTCGAGAAACGCAAAAAAATAAAATAAATAAACAAATAAAAATAAATAAATAAATAAAAAATAAAGTGGACGACGAAAGAAACGACAGCAGTGTCATAGCAAAGCAAGAAAAAGACAAAAAGACCAGCTGGTAGCGTCCAACCACACTCATCGTGCAGTGTTAGTGGAGATGGCAAAACAGAAAGAGCATCAGACCCAAAAAAAAGTACAGAACAGGGGAGACGGGAGGGCATCGCCAATTAGGAGCCAGAGCCCACTTGTGCTATTCTTGTTCTCCTGCCCGAGCTCTCCGAATTCTGGCTGGTGGTTGGACAGACGGCGACATGGACGGGGCTGTTTCGGTTGGCCGCCTCAAGGGACGGGAGACAAGGGCAGCGGGCCACGCTCAGATACAAGGAAGACTCAAACAATGAGATACCCCTGTCCATGAGGGACAATGCTGGGCCTCGACGGGTGAGCCACCCGGGGGGGGGTTTGAACGAATCAGCATAGACGGGAAGTTGATGGTTAGACCAACCTGGCTATGGATCAGCAGGCCTTTCTCCCAATCTGGCATCCTACCTGTCCATAGACTCTAGAGGGGACCGGGAAGGCTAAGCAGAAAAGGCATTGGCAGACGGGCGAAAAAGGAAACAAGAGGCGAGAAAGCATAACGGGGAGGCGAGGATGGGATGCGAGGAAAGCGAACGAAAAAGAAAAAAAAGAAAGTTGCGAGGAACTAGACCCGATAACTGGGGTCTGCTGACCTCCACCCATGATATTGGATTTTTCGGGCAGCCGTTTGAATCCAAGAACCGAACCAGCGAGCCTTGTCCTGTCAGATAGGAGAAGACGACCACAAAGTACTCGTATTTTGCACAAATGTAAGATTCCGCGGAAGCAGGGAGTGGCTACACGACAGCAGCTGGAGAAGCAAAGCCACAGAAGCCGCACAATCACAACGCTTTTCTTACCTGGACGCAAAGAAAGCCCCCTGGTTGGCTGAGGAGCAAAGCGGGCGGCAGATGTGCAAGCCTGGGAAGCATGGCCGTGGTCAGATGGTGTGCGCAGCAGGACTTCTGCCCAGGCCAGCAAAAGCAGGGACAGGGGTTGTCGATGCGTGCTGGCTATGGAACTTTGGGCTCTGGACGGTCGATGTACATGGTACATGTGCGTCCCGGTGAAATGTCCGCAAATCGCGTGTCCAATTGGTGTCCACCGATATTGCTGGTACGTATTGCTGGTACATGCTGCCGGTTCATGCTGTCGGCTATACTTAGAACATGCTGCTGGTCTCTGCTGTTGGTATTGCCTCTGGCTTTCTTACTGGTCGTTTCCCGGGACATGTCATACGCCGACAAAACTAAGAGTCAGAAAAGAGACAGAACTGGCGTCTGGTCTGTTGGCGTTCCGGTGCTGCCGCCGTCTGATTCACGTACATGCTTGAGCATAGGAGGTCTGCCGCTTTGGCGACCGGCATGCTGTGGGCGTGTGCGCAAGGACCAAGGACTCTCATCGATCGCCCAGACCGCTGCTTAAACGTGTATTTCATGTATCTTACGGCCCCGCCGAGATCTGGGTTCAGAGCCGGCGGAGCTCGATTGTTGCCAACTAGGGGGGGGGGCTCGTGGCAGTGCCATTGAACTTCTAAATTTTCTTTGTTCTGATTGTTGTTGTGATTGTAGTCGTGCTGGCCGAAAAATGGAGTGGGGCTGTGTGTCTTACTCGTAGAACAAAGAGAAGGGGGGGGGAGACAGGGAGGGCGAATTACCACCAAATTATTGACATGTTCTTGCCTGTTTCTGTCCACTATTGCCTGTAGCCATTCGCTGTTTCCTCTTGCTGGCACTGCCGCGCTGGAAGGAGTGTAAGTCGCTCCTGCCGGCTTACCACCGTACATGAAGGGAAGAGCTTTTCTGTTCGTAATTACGTGGTCTGCATGGCAGCATGTCCCTTTCGTGCCCGCCTCAGCTGCTCGCAGGTCGTGCTTTCCTGTTTCGCCGTTTTTCACCCGCAGGGCCTTGTCCCAGGCCTTGTCGTGGCCGTCTGCCACCCGACTGGCCAATCGGTGACGCAGCCAACCTGCAGCAGCAGAGGGGCTGTTGCGTCCTGCGCTCTTGCCTTAATACTGTCCTCCTCCCGACCCGCGAGGAATGCAACCCAATAGCCAGTTCGAAGGACCTGCGGTGGTATTCTGCCATGCAATGTGCAGGTGCATGTATCTTACGTATGTACATAAAAATAGCGTTGCAAATGGATAAATGAGCCAGTGGGGGAGCCGCATTATGCCAGAAGCAAAAGCGAAAAATAAGACAGGGAAGAAAAGGAAAGGAAAAAAAAAATAGTCTTCGCGCCTGCACAGTGGTCCGATGATGGAGGGTAGAGGTCGCAGTCTGTGCTTCTTGCGTTCTAGCGGGCTTTTAGCGGGCTCCCTGTGCGCTCGCCCGCTCCAGCAAAAGGAGCCGCTGCTGTTTCGGTAACTGGGAGTCCGAGAAGGGCGGGGGCCAAAAAAAAAAAAAGAAAAAAAAAAGAAAAAGAAAAAAAGGAGGCCCTTGGTACCATAGCTGCTAAAATGCCAAGGAAAAATCGACCGTGAACGTTGCCACGAGTCTCCACAATTTAGTACAGTGGGGTCCAGGGGACGATTGGAATGGACGGGGTTGCTTATTTAACGCTTGCCGGCGGTGCCTTCTCAAATCGGCGTGGTCATTAGTTAACTAATTAACTATTAGTTAATTCTTATTCTTATTCTTATTTTTTCTTTCTACGCATATTTTGATTCCTCGTGGTCCAGTATTGGAGTTCCCTTCCCACCCGTTTGCTGCATCTCCTCTGTTCGCCATTTCACATACCCTCCTTTTTTTTTCTTCGCGTTTTCGTCCAGCTATGCCGGGTTCCCCTCTACTATTGGCAAGCCATCCTGCCGTTCTCGCGGGCGGGGGGGATTGATCAAACAGCGGGGCATGCATGCATCATGCCGATGCTCCTCCTGTAGCCAGAAATGCCACCTCGAACGGCAAACGGGTGTTGTAACAGATGAAACTCCGACCTAGCCAAGAAGTAGCAAAACAGCAAAAACAGTGCCTGTGCGATCTGACCGCCCCGAGTCCCTGGCTGGCTGTCTCTTTCTCACTATGTAATCGCCCTATGTAAACTGCACGGCGTCTGCGGGCAAGCCAAGGCCCGTTTTCTGCATGTATTTCCCTCAGCCCTTTGTCTTGCATGTCTTGGTCCGCAGCCAGCGCTTCCCCTCCTGCCAACGGCCGCGATCCTTTCGTTTTTGTTTGCTTTTGTTGTCAGCCTGTGCCCTCTCCCTGCTCCTCCTGCAAGCCACAGAGATGTTGCAGCACTGGGCCGCCTCGTACCAGGGAACGCGAGGCACAAACGCGCAAAACAATGGAATCAAGGAACCTGCAAAGTTCCGACGCAACGTTCCGACGCAAAACGAACAATGGCCACATTTTCCCGACACCCATCTGGTGGCGCTTGGCTCGTGGTACAGCACAATGTTCCCGGCAGTCGTCGTCTCATCTTCCCTCCTTTCATCCCATCATCACCCCCTATTAAGTCGGCCTCTATGGAAGTCGTGCGTGCCATGTGCGTGCACAGAAGTGCTCTGGCAAGCCACTTGCACCCCCCCAAAAGAAAACAAGCAGACGCTCGGTCCGCGAGCGTGCGTGGCCACGTTCTTCGAGGACAAGGAGTAAGAGGAATTTTTATCCTTGCACAATATTGGTTCCGAAAGAGGTTGAGTGCAATCTGCACCCAGCTCACGCCCCCCCTCCCCCCTTGCCCTATAATGGCAACAGCCATACCGTGTATGATTCCTTCTGTATCTTGCGTAATTCAGTTGATGGGAACCACGCGAGCACGACGCGGACCCGTCCGCACGCCGGGCTAGAGTCCCTGCAAGCTAGGTGACTGGGACAAGACCTCGTGTGATGATTTCTCATTTTATTCCAATGCTTGGTCTCCAGTCGTTTCTGGCTGCCCGAATTACGGCTTCCCAAAACCTTCGGTGCACAGCTATGTTCCATGCAATTTCGCACGCAAGCACGGAAATTCGTTCGGTCTCATCATATCGTGCACTCCTGCCAAGCAGCTGCCGTCGTCTCCGGCCCCCAAAGATACTAAACTACTCCTGCATATCGTGGAATACTCGTCCCATCGTGCTTGTTGTATGCTTCTGGTTCTGCACCGTTTCCCAGGTTTTCGTGCAGCTACACTGGTATTCTGGGCTCGGAGTGATCCTGGGGGTGATCCTGAAGGATTTCTTACCAGGTGTATGGCACGCCACGGGCTGTTCTCTTTCTTTCCTTTTTTCTTTTCTTTTCAGCGCGTATTTTTACGTCACTTTCATAGGACATGGTGCGGAGGACACATACCGATTGTGCTATTGGCCGGCTTTGATGCGGCTTGGTTTTTTCGGCCAAAGAGGAGACCAAGGCACGTGTCCACTTACACGCCGCCAAGGCGCCTGTAGAATGGCGGAGCGTCCAGTGTGCACACTCGTATTAGATAGATAGGCAGTTAGCAGATAATGGCAGCGCCGGGCACGCTCGTATGACACTTCGTTTTGGCTGTGGTAAACGAGGCTAACTCAAAGCTCAAAGAGAGGTCCTGCCAGACGCTTCAGAACACGAGCTGACTTTTTTTTTCTCCAAAAGAGACACGGCGTCTCCTTTCTTTCTTGGTTTTTTTTTTTTTTTTTTTTTTTTTTTTTTTAATTCCCGGTCAAGGCAAGGCATTATCGCCCTCGGTTCTGTGCCGCTCACCCTACCCGAGCGTTTTTTGGTCTAAAACACGGCTTGCTAGTCCCAGGGCCCCACTTAGGATCACTTAGGATTCTTGATCCCCTTTACAGGCGCAAGGAAGCCCGAAGCGTAGATGTAGTGTCCTGGGACCAGTAGTAGTCGTTATGTCGAGAGTTACCGGCAAAGAGTCAGCCACCACGAGACGGTAGCTCGTATCTTACTCTGCCGTCTAGGGGCCACCTGAGGCCACCTGAGAAAGGCTGGCGCCGACAGCCGGGATGCTGACCACGGCATGAGTAGGACCAATCGCAGCGGCCCATAATGTGCCCAGATTCGGAATACTTCCAGTTCGCTTCTCGGCTTGACCTTGTCAGGATTTCTTCTTCCTTGATTTCAGAGGGGTCAAAGACACTTGCCACGTTTTTGCGCAGCCAGGCAGACCGCATTTTCAGCCCATGCTCAGAAGATGCATGCATGTCTCTGATTGTTGACTGCCAGAGTGAAAGTATCTCTGTCCTGTCCTGCACTGGGTTTGGTGAGCCTGGTGAGCCGCATGGCGCATTAGGATAGGCGCACAGACCGCTGAATTGTGCCCCGATTGCCTGAATTACGGTAGGCCACTGGTGGAAAAGGCGACCCAGGCGAGCCTGGACAGGCAAAAAAAAAAAAAAGATTGCACGCGCGCCTCCAACAAATACGTGTGGCTTGCAGAAGAAGGTGGACAAGGTGGGGATTACATAAAAATTTCTTTAGAAAAGAGAAATAATAGACGAAAGAGAACGAAAGGAAACAAAGAAAAGGCAACCACCCCCCAATTCTTGGCTTGCAACTATCGATTTCTGCAGATGGTGCGGCTCTGGAAAGCATACCAAAGCGCCTTCTCGCACGCTTGTCTTTCTTTGTTCTGTCATATTTTATTGTATTTGATTTCGGCTTTTCACTGATTTTGGAAGCCGAAGTACTTTATCGTTCTGGTTTGTGCACTTGTATTTTTTTATTTTTTATTTTTTATTTTTTCATTTTCTGTAACTACATACACGTCGGGCACACCTGCGTCCAGACCAACCGTTGTAGGCGAGGCGAGACATGCATACCACAAATTGCAATCACTCTGGCCGCTCCCGTCAACCAGGGCCAAAGGGATGCTGGCCGTCAACACGCACGATAACAAGCGGGAAGCAACGAATCAGACTCGGCTCGGGGGCTAAGGCAAGGAGAGAATGGTGCGCGGGAATGCGAAAAAAAAAGAAAGAAAACGCCAGGGGTGAAAAACAAGAATTACACACACTTGCGCAATCGCACAGTCACCGTAAGGCCTCTTTCTTCCTATCTACGATAGTATGAGAGAGCAACACAAACCATGGGGTGCTCAACTAAAAACGACAGAAAAATTGTGTGTGTGTGTGTGCCGAAGTAGGCTGTCGTCCTTAGGCATGCACGCACAGATATCGTCCGCAGCTGTACATGGATATGCCGAGTTTGTGGGCACGCTAGCCTGGCAGACGGCCTTGATGTTCGTTCTTTTAGTTTGATCTTTTTTTGCTGCGATTCACCGTCTTCCCTGTCCCACACAACCTCTTGTCACGTTGGCATGTTGGCCATGCACCATACAGCCCCTACGCGATATGGATGCATCTCAGCTGTCTTGTGAGCATGCGAGTTGTGTGTGTCCTCCAAATACAAAGTGCATGATGCATCTTTGTGCTTCCTCTTCTACTTTCATCCCAGCTGGCCGCCGCCGTTCCACCTCTCTGCACGCTCGTGTCTCACGATCATTGGCTCGCCTCCTCCGTCCTCCCTCCCACGCTCTAATGCGCGCCTCAATAAAGCGCACCTGGCGACGCCGCGGGCCCCTCACCTCTCTCTTCTCAGCTTTCCCCTCATTTTGGGGAGAAATTGGAGTGTTGTTGCCATATTTGGTGTATTTCTTTGTCCGCACATGTATTCTGTCTCCGCACAACGGCTCACCTCTCGTTTACTTAGACACAACAAGTATGTGCATATGCACTAACCAGTCACATTCGTGTAAAAAGCCAAGTCTTCTGTCTCAGCCTCTCCCGACTATTCTCGGTTGACAAAACGGATCACCCACGGATCGGGTTAGACGCAGTCTTGCCTTGGCAGCTGTATCTGCACACCTTTTGCAAGTTCAGTAGCCACTTCTGATACGGAATCTGTCCGTCTGACCGCAACACTGCAACAGACATGTCCTTGTCTAGTCGTGATAGGACGGACAAGAAACGCAAGAAGCGATCTTAGCACGCAGAAAGGAGAACACAAACGCCCAAATACAAGGTCAGCCGGGCAGCCGATACTGCACGTGTGGCCTGATGATGACACTGGCCTGCGAGTGGTGTATTAAATTGTTGACATCCCGGTCGTCTCCATAGCCATCTTCCACGAAGTTACTACGATACGTACACATCGCCCTTCGCGTCACACCGAACATGGGGAGTGCGTGCAGAAGAGCTACGAGTACACATAGAAGGAGCACGATGCAGTACCAGATCACACCTCGAATGTGTAAGAGTTCATCCATTTCTATCAATTGTTCTATGCCTGCCTTGCGTGTAAGTGCTCTCATGACCAGTCGGTTTTTTTTTTTCTTTCTGGCAACTATTTGATTTTCTTTGATATGATATCACAGTGGGTCAAATGAGGAGCCGAGAAAAGCAAGCAAGACAACGTTGGACTACACCGGGGTAGACCTTTAGTTATGTGGTTAGGTTGGTGGGGAGGGAAAAGTATTGTGGAAAGAAAAGACGACTATTAACTAGTTAGTTAGATGGTCAGGGGATAAACTTTGCTGTGGGGGTCGCATTTTTTTGTTCTCCTTAAAAAAAAAAGAAGGGTTCGACGACGGGTTTGGCTTTATTGGAGGCTAAAAAGTATGGTAAAGGGGGGGGTTCGCTAAACAACTATCTGTGGCACCCTCCAAGAGGACCAGGGGAAGACGGGTGAAAACAAGCAAACCAGAACAATTGGAATTGAAAGAAGATAAGATGAACCATATTGGAAAAGGTCGCCAATAATGGCAGCAGGGAAAGAGGCTATATTTTTTTTTTTCCCGCGGCTGCAGCCTTCCAATTGTGTGCGTGCATGCACCCATCCACGCATGGCCTGCTTCTGCAATGTTTTGTTTCCCTTGTCTTTTTTTTTCTATTTGCCTTTGCCCGGCTCTCTTATCTCCTCTCATCTCTTCAACTGCACGGGCGACCCCACTGGTGATGACGACGACTTTGATCATCTCCGCCGCAAAATATTGGCAGGATGGATGCAATGCTAGGACGCCTGTGCTGAACACTTCGTTGCAGTTGCGGCCTGGGCAATGTGACCTGGGCCGAGATGGAATAAAAACGAAAACAAGAAGTTACGCACGCACCATACGAACACAACCGTTCTTGTAGAGCAAGTGACGAGAGGTCCCATAACTGAATAAGTAGCCGAGGAGGTTAGCTCCTCGCTTCCCTTTTTTTCTCTCGGAGAATAAACGGCCCAAAAAGGGGGAGGTACCGATTTGACTGGTGGCTTGAGCCTCGTTGCTTCTGGCAGTGTTCCATTGAACCAATTGCGGGTACTTGTGTTGAGGCAATTGAAAGGGGGGTTCGTCCACACTAAGAAAGGCGGTTTTGCGCCCGTGGGGCAGTTGCTGCAGTGGGCTTGTGCTGTAGTTGCGGGCTTTGTCTCTTCTTAGAGACCCAATTTCTTGGTTACTAAGATGCGTTTGGCCGGTACGCTCTCCCTTTCCCAAATGCGCACGGGTACAGCCGTGTGGTCGTCGGTGGAATAGAGTCCACTCTTACGCGTCCTCCTTCCCCACAGAGCCATTAAAACAGACGAAAGGTACGGCAAACAAACATAATTCTTCTGCCATGGCACGTTGCAACCTCGCCAAAAAGCCAAAAAAAAAAAAAAAAACCCCTTTCGTGGGCCAGTGCCGGCGAGGTCTAACCTCGTCTTCAAAGGAACACGACGATAACAACTGCAACTACAACAACGATAACAACCAAAAGTAGAAAATACGGAGAGAACATACTATGTAGAAACTGGAGACTGGCTCAAAACGCATACGCGCACGCTTCCTACACAAATCGGCGCCAGGGGCCTCGATATCCCTCATCGTTACCCCCACTGTTGTCTTGGCTGCAAAGCGGCCGGAGCGTCTCATCACAGGCATTATCACGATGGTATAAGAAAGGGATCCCACATGTTCATACACAGTCCATGTCGCGTCGCAGTGTCCCTTGCAGGCATGTCTCGGCGGCTGTGACCTCTTGTCGACGTGCCATCAGTGGATATCACCGTTTCTCTGTGACTGGATAAATTGGCACGGATCTGAAGGAAGAATATTGAGAACGCGTCATGCTCGGCGCGAAATACGTTTCCTAAAAGCACGGAGCAAGACAAAAGAGGAAAGTAAAACACGGCAGGAATATCGGAGACCAAAGAGGTCGGGATGGGGACCGGGCGGAGAGAAACGGAGATAAGACGAGCGAACAGCGAGAACAGAGGCGGTGGACAAAACGCCGAGTATGGCGGTGTTGATTCGGCTCCTATGCGTAGACTTGCCCAAATTCTCGCTGATCTCACGGTTGTTGACGTTGCTGGTGTGCTAACATGGTTGACAAGCAATGGCCTTGCAGGCGGTGGAGCTGGAAAAAAAAAAAGAAAAAGAAAAAAAAAAACCAGGCGCACATCTGAGCCTCCTCGAGAAACGAAACAGTAAGAGATGCAGGAGCAACAGAGGAACCCTTGTGTTTGATTTTGTTTGGGTGTTGTGCAAACAACAGTCGACGAGAAAACCAAACTGCCCAATCCTTGGATGAAACCTGCTTAAAGGTTGTACAGACAATTGATGCCAGGTCAAGACGACGTACGGATACCCAGAAACGAACAGAATTCGGAATTGAATAGCTAACCGACAATCCAGCTGGACGACAGCAGTTTGGTTCACTTTTTTTTGGAACTTTCTTAGTGCTCCCCTTTGACACAGGCAAGGCCTGGCTAAGTTGCCAGAGCCAACATCCTCCAGCTGCTTGTCACGTCAAGTCTTCCCAGACCAGCTTCGGCGGGTGGGCCGCAAAAAAAACAAAAAAAAACTGCAATCCAGTGATGTAAGTTGGTCAAACTGCTTCACCATCGCGCCGCGGGCCACCAGATCGGCCGTTTGGGGACCAAAATAGCCAACCCCCCCCGGCTAGCGCAGGGTGTCGAGCCAGAATCATGCCCAAACCAGGGAGGGGGCACGCCGGCGGCATATTCGTCGAGTGGGATCTGGCGGCAGACATCCGTCTTGCCCGTGGCCCGGGACATGGCCGCGGCAACATCGTCGAGGCCGTAGAGGCTGTGGGCGGCGTACAGCGTCTGGCCGATGTGCCTGTCCAGACTGTTGTTACTGTTCTCGTCGGCGGCCAGCAGGACGCGGCTCCCCGGCGAACTTGCCCGTGTCGGCGAGGACGTCGATGAGGGCAGCAGCGTCTGGCCCGGGGTGGGCGCGCTCAGAGCCCAGCAATCGTCTCCTTCCTCTCTGGCCGATTCGAGGACTCCAAAAAGGGACTGTACACACAAGGTTTTTTGCCTAAAGGAGCCCGGTGTGTAAAAGGCGCTCTTGAGCGGGAGGGTGCAGAATCTGTACGCCTCCGCCAGGGTCTTTCCCTCCGCGGGCGCAAAGTGGGTGTGCTGGCCATGTGAGAGATTTTTCGCCGACGGCAGGGTGCTGAAGACGAAGAACGAGACACCCGGCTCGACGGTGACGACGGCAAGTTGCTTGTCGGCAGCCGCGACGGGTGTGGTCATGGCGAGGACGGTGTGGACACCACCGTTCAGGGCGGCCTCGAGGGAGGCGCGGTCGTCGATGCCGGTCCGGACCACTTCAACGTGACGACGGTCCGCGCGCTTGTGGGCAGCAGGCGACTGCAGATTGCGTGCCAGGGCCCGGATGGTGTGCTCGCGCCGACAGCTGGGGGTCGTCCAGGACGTAGCCGACGAGCGAGCCGCCCTGCTGCTGGCCCGTGGCCCTAAACACGGCTAGAATCTTGGCTACGTTTGGAAAAACAAAGTTCTTGTTGCTTGTGTTGACTGCTCTGCGTTTCAACTCTTGAAGTTTTTCAACGTCTCGTCTTCTTATAAATGCTGTGTCTTGACATTCCCACGAGTGATGGGAATTGGTAGATGCTCTCTTTCCAGAATGTCTCCAAACCTGAAGCAATCACGACTCACTTATCAATCACGGGATGCTGAGCTCATACAACATTCGAGGGCATTTCAAGAGTCCCATCTGGCGGAGCTTACAAATAGGCACAAAACGTTGTGCCGTCAAGTTGCGTAGTTATTCTCCAATCTCAACAAACTGTCTCGCAGTCTTCAAGGGACAACACCAGTCCCAGACGGCACAGATTGAAGGAGAAATTATTTTACAACGGTCTGGTTGTATTAGTAAAGATGGCGCCTTCTGCTCATATTGCCTTGTGGTAAACTTCGCAGCCTGTCAGGTTCTCGCAGAGTCGGCGTTTGGGCGTCGATCGGACTCTGCGGGACAACGGCAGTCAGAATGCGAATGCGAGGCCCACGTCTGTGCCCATCGCATTGCATATTGATCAGATACATCGAAAATCATCCACCAGAGGTGTACGGATTATTTAACATTCGTGTCGATGGTTTCTCTGCTTGGTTCGTGGACCAGCTCGATCTTTTTAAAGGGATTCGTCTTGCTATTTTGATTCTTTTCCTGGCGAGGAATGATTTAGAGCTTTGGTGATGCTTTGTTCTGAAGGCTGCCAGTGCGCCTCCATGGTAACAGCCGTAGTCATAAATGATAATGTCTAACTGGATACTCTGTCCAAAGTGATGGGAATGGAGACCTATCATTTGTAAAGTACCTGTCGGGACGGCGAAGAAGCGGGAAAGCCTTCATAAGAGAGTCGAATACAATTGCAGTACGGGAAAGCCAAAACATTTATCTGCCAAGTTGCTGTTTGTTTCTCTCTTCTTCCCTGTTTATTTCGAGTTTATTTAAAGATTTTTGTTTTCATTATGCGCCCGGTTATTTTTATTAATTTCATTTTTGCAGAATAATGTCGACTCTCCCATTCCTTTTAGTCCCAAATGACATTCTTGTCATCGTCACAGAATGATAAACTTGCAGCAAGAGATGGGGAGGAAGCATAGAGTGAATAAAGATGAAACATAAATTCCTCCTTTGTTTTGTTTCTTTTTTGCTTTGTTCCTCTCTTCTTGTTTTGGATCCCAAAGTAGAGAGTTTTCTGTTCACCAAAGGATCACATTGACCAATTGGCTGATCAAGGAACAATATCACAATACGTCACTGGATGGTCCAACTTGATAGGTTGGTACTGTGTAGAATGCTACTTCAACTTGGATCCAACACAAACTTGTTGATGCCGAGGTGTTGTTCACCAACCAGGAAAAAGCTTAGCTGCAAAGCTGCAAGTATTGGAGCCGATGCCAAGCACACAATGCAACAGGGCGCTGCAAGACAGATCAAAACATGTGTGTAGCATGTCGAAAAAGTCGTTGCCACGAAATTGTGTTCCTTGCTCACCTGTGCCATCTGTTCAATAATGTTCGCCCCCATAACAATATTGGTGATTTTATTTTATATTTATTTATGTTTATTTTTTTTTTTTTGTATATGAAACTTTGGAAACAGAGAACTTCACGGTAATCCCAGCAGAGAAGAAATAAAAATAAAAAGTAATGTTTATGGGCAGTTAACAATACAAGAGGTATCAATCCATATTTGTCGGGTATTCCTGTTCTCCAGCCACTCTTCCGCCGTAGTAGTAAAATGGAGCCGCCCCCATCGGCATACTCAGCCACATCCCCGTAAAAAACACCATGTTGCGCACCGTTTCCAAACCCCGATCAATAATAAATAACTGTAGAGAAGCAGAAATCATTGAACCGGACGCCCCCCCCCAAGAAATGAAGGAAAGGAAGTCTGTCATTCCAGAAAATAAAAAAGATGTAAAGTCATTGCAAGCCATTCTGTGTCGATGGCTCGAAGACAGTCGAAATGAGGAGGCCTGCTCAAAGGCCTGCAAGGCCTTGAGGCCGGCTCGCTTAGATGCGGCTCAATGATGCTGATTTGTTGCCGTCGCACTTCGTGGGAGTGGAGAGTTTTCTGATGTGTGCTTGTCCGTAGGGCAGCTTTTCGAGGCTGCACTAGGGACAGCCGGCTGCTTTCTTCACAAGCACTTGCTGCACTGCTTGTGGCTGCAGTTGGTGCAGGTGGTGTTGATGACGAAGATGCTGGCACATTGGTGGCAGCGAAGGGGATAGGCGCTAATGCTCGGCGGCACCGATTTGGAGTTCATGTACGAGCACTCTTCGGCGAGGGCAGCCATCTCCGAGTGGAAGCCAGGCGTCGCAGCCGGCAGGGTTGGCGGACCTGCGTATGGCGTCTTCGTGCCGAAGTTGGTCTTGGGCAGCTGGCCGGCCATTTGAGCAGTTGTGGGTGTATCTTGTTGGATGTGTGTACTTTTTGAGATTCTTGGGTGATAGAATGTGATAGAGAAAGGGAAGAAGAGAGCAAGAATAATCAGTGAAAGGAGGACGAGAAGAAGAAAGAAAAAAAAAAAAAGAAGAGGAAAAGAAAGAAACCCTAATTTGAGGCCAGGAGGGGGGAAACATATTTTTGTAAGGAAGGCGGACAGGAAAGTACGAGTAGGACAGTAGGAAAGTCCATTACAGGCAAGGGAAAATACTCGCACGTAACACGGTGCTGGGTGGCAACCCGGCGCTTGCCATACAGAGCCACCCGCGAGTCATCTGAAGAGTCACCAGAAAACATAACAGAAACAGGCTGGCAAAGCCTTCTTGGCAGCCTCAGCACGGCGGCAGCAAATAGGCAGCCACGTTTTCTGGTCAGATCGGATTGTTTTATCGGATTCTATTTTGTAACAGAAGATCGTTTCCCCTCACGGGGTCTGGCACTAGGAAGGAAGCCACCACCCCCCCGCGGTTGCCCTTTGTGTGAAGGAGGGATGGGTGGATTGACTCTACGACAAGACAAAAGAAAAACCCCGGCACTCGGCGGGAGCCATAAGCAAATGCACACACGCGCGCGCTGCCACACAGCCTCCCCAACGACCAAGTGAGCCAAAAATGGTCACAGCAGCGTTGCAGTCCAGCGGTGCTCCTGCAGACGGCATACGTAGCGTGGGGGAAATCTTCCTACACCGGGCCATCACTGCGGGATGCCCAAAGGAGGCAAGTGGGAGCTGCAGAAGAGGAAATAAGAAGGAAAAAAGAGATAACAAAAGATTGTGTTGGAGAACCCCCCAAACAACAGGAAAGAACATCGCCTGAAACGAATAGAGGACGGCACTCGAAAGCCGGGGTAAAGGGATGCCATCAAGTGTGGACGACTTGGCGTAAAAGGCGACCAAAGTCAAATGACAGACGAAAAAGACAAAAGAAGAGAAACTAAGAGCACGCCCAGATCGACAGCTAAAGTCAGCCAAGCGCCTCTGCCCGTGGCTGGCGCAGCCAAGTTCCCCGCGTTTTAGACGTGGCCGGGCTCTTTCACCTTCTTTTATGCTCTTAGCGCCTGGCTCTGATGCACCAATGACGTCCACCACACGACGCTGCTCATGTTTTCCGACGCAGCGCCGGCCCCAGTGCTTCAGAGCCATACGTCATCCCTATCACATGGAAAATATTACTCAGAAAGTAACAATGCAAAAACGAGGCTATGCGTCCAGTATGACGGCCGTTAGAACAAATTGCAACCAAAGCATTGCGGCCCAGTTTCAGGCACAGAATCCTCTGTCTTTGAGGCTGTTAACTCCCAACATCTCTCATTTCGTAACTGGATAACCAAACTGTTCTTATTTTCACTGCTGCATTTTTTCTTGCTAATAAAGGCCACGCGATCTAACTGCACAGTGTATGGCAACGCCCTGGATAGTCGATGTGTTCCAAATCTTCCCGCTGTCCGCGTGGTCCGGGGTTGCCAAACGCCAGCCGTGCCCCCAGCCGACGCCGTGCAGGCCAATGTAGAGAGGGCGACCACGCCGGCCATGTAGGGTGTGGCCATGGACGTGCCCATGTTGGTGCCCCCAGGTGTTGTTCGCCAGCGTGCTCCAAATATCCATGCCGGACACGGCCGCGCTGGGCTTGACATCGAGCTCGTATTAAGTACTGCCACCAGCTGGTGTAGTAGCTCGAGATGCCTCCATTTGCACAGCCAGAACAGGACACGCCACGACGTATCTTCCACGACTCGTCCTTGGAAGCCGGCCGTCATCTCGGCGCCGGTCGCCGCCGCGGAAATAGCCTTGCCTCCTCTGCTCGTCGATCATGTCCATGTACGACTTTCTCTGAAGCTCCCACGTGGCAATGCCGGTCTTGTAGCTCGTCTTTGGACTGTACGTAGGGGAGGGTGTTGGTGTCGGTCACGTTGCTCTGCGTGAAAGATGGATGTTGAGGGGACTGTGGCTCGCCACCGGTATCGACAGAGGCGATGGCCAGCACGCTGGCACCGTCGGCACCAGCGCTGCCGTAAAACGGACCCGGCTCGTCGTTGTTGCCGGCAGCAATCGTTACCACGACACCCTTGTCGACCACCCGGGAGCATACTTCGGCCCAGGCACTGTCCGAGAAACCAGCTGTTCGCCCAATGCTTGTTGTGATGAAGCATGGACCTCGTCGACACCCATAATGTGTATTTTCCGGCCATGCTTTCTGCACTTTCTGCGTCGCTTGACGGGAGTCAATGTTTTGTGACCGGCCTCCGAATTCTGGCTTCGACTTTGCTCATCAGGTTATCAAGTGTCGCGGATAGTTGATTGTTAGTATGCTAGGCTTTCTTGTATAGAACGGCAAGATTGTCTCCGACGGACCTCTGTACTTCCACAATGGACCTCTTCAGCACCGGTACACTGGGTGCATTGCTGCTGCTGGTACTGAGAGTTTTATGGGACAGACTACCAAGGGCAGAGGACACAATGGGAACGCCAGCGAGCAGACTGGAGAAACACATCTAATAGTCTTGATGGCAAGAAAAATGTCTCAATGTGCAACCAGTTTTGTAACCCGAAGAATGAAGAGATAGCATCTATCCTTTTACATATTCTCCTCTACGTAACGGGCACACCGTATCGTCTATACCATACTCGTCTGTCCATACATGATAGTATCATCGTACCTCGGTTCATCAGATGCAACCTGACAGTCTGGACTGGCATCTAGACCTCCATGAGACTAACTTTTACGCCGAGACCGGTGGTTGAATGTAGCACATGAGAGTCAGCACGAGACTGGTGATCTACCATTGCAATTCATCCTCAATAGGTTGGATGATATCAACGAACTAACCAAAGTTCTAGTGCAGCCATGCGGTTCAAGACTCTGGGATAGAGTTTGCACTAGGGAGTTCCAATGTGCCGGGATCGCGGACAAACACCCCTGCCTAGAAACTTGCTGTCTTGAGGGTCATATATGCGTTTATTTGACCCATAACAAGGCACTTGGATTCTTGTGATTTTATTATACACGTGTATGTAAATTTCTTTCTCTTTCTTCGATGTATCGTTTCCTTGGGCGATGTGCAGTCCTTGTCTTTAATTTCTCTCTTTATTTTTTGAACTGTCTCGAAAATTCTCTTTGTATGCTTCAGTGGATGGGCACAACAAAAAAAAAAACACCTCTCTTTTCAGAGATCAAATGCCTCTTTTATCGTGCTCGTATTTCGTTGCTATGTAATCTTTTAGCACCATGCAGTGGTACTTTGCATGCAAACCGACAGGGGTATGCCACGACACAAGGTATGATTTCAATAAGCTTATTCGCCGTCGGGGTGCTCCGGCAGTTCTTTCACCAAAAAACAAAAAAACAAAAAAACAAAAAAAAAACAAGAAAAAAAAAAGTGCAGCCCAACCCGAGGGGAACTATGCCTGACATACAGTACTCGCCTGATCGGGTACCTACCCGTATCTGGGGCCTTACTTTGGGTACTGCTGCATGCACGCCGCGTACAAATAAGCAAATGTACGCCCCCCCTTAGATGGCGTCACGTGCGCGCATTCGTCTTACCTTAAACACCTTAAAAATAAAAACCACGTGACCTATCCACTCTAATACTCTATCGATCGTAAATAATGCCTCACAAACATCAATTACCTATATCTAATGCTTAAGAGCTTTCTCTAACTTTCTCATACTTCTCTAAAGCACCATTTAGCTTCTCTAAAACACTCCCTAGCTTTTACGATGCTTTTCGTGCTTTTAATATATGTTGAGATAAAAAGGTATAACTTGGCGACACGTACTACGCGTATAAATGAAAAATAAAACTCTGTTCTCACTAATAAGACTCGATTGTCACTAAAATTTAGTGGTCTTGCGTTACGGGTGCGTGCACGTGACGCCATCTAAGGAGGGGCGTACATTTGCTTATTTGTACGCGGCGTGCATGCAGCAGTACCCCCTTACTTTGGCCGTCCGTGATACTATGTAGAATCCCAAAATTTCGATCACGTGCGCTTGTAACAAAGGCGCCGAGGTGATGGCAAATCCGCCCACGTGACCAAGGCATAAGAACACCGCCTCGATTTTGGAGTCCTCACTTGGCAAAACAGGCCCCGTCCTGGCCACCGGTGGCGGAAAGGAAGGCGGCCTCGTCATTTGGGTCGTTCGGGTCGTTTAGTCGCTTGGCCTTTCGGTCGCCTGGTCAATTTGATCGATTGGGTGGGATGCGGCAGTTTTGAGAGGCGTTTGCACCGAGCCACATCGTGACGTGTGGAATAAGAGAATAAGCTTATGGGTGGAGAACAATGATTCTAGGACAGACTGGGACCACACAACTGCACGTGCGGGATGAGATAAGGCTGACGCTGCCTTTGGTTGAAAAAGTGGCTGGTCTGGTGGCTGGTCTGGTGGCTGGTCTGGTGGCTGATGAATTTCGAGGCAATGTGAAGAAAGGCGCCGGATTTTTGCCAGCCGTTCGTGACAGCCCCACGAGTACACCGAACCTAGTACTCGTGCCAGGGCCCCACTTGTTTTTCGGGTCAAAAGATCGCCGCCCTGAAGGGGCGGCTCACATTTTGAGCCCCTTCACTTTTGAGCCCCTTCACTTTTGAGCCCCTTCACTTTTGAGCCCCTTTTGACCCGAAAAACAAGTGGGGCCCTGGCACGAGTAATGGTAGGCCTGGTACTGGACCACACCACAGTTACTACTCGTGCCAGCCGTATTGGGGACCCCCGCACTTTCAGAGAGACAGGCGCCCAGCATCCAACAAGGCGTTTTCGCTGGCCTGGCAGTCAGTCAGTTTGGTGCTTCCATCCAAAAATAAGTCAGGACCCCCTCAACACGGGGCAACGGATGCAGCCTTGCCATCGTGTGTCGGTTCTCTCTAACTACCGAAAGTTGGCCCGTCGCACAGTTGCCCTGCCGGGGCAGACCGGCACTTTGTAGCACAGTTGTAGGCAAATTGGCCAGCCACTGGCGGATCGAAATCGTATCGCACTGCAACCTTTGGAGAATCCTTGGTTTCGTTGCCGGGATGAAAACAAATCCATCTAGCGTGATCCCTATGGGCTCAATCCGAGAGGAAGGATCGAGGCCAAAAACCGCCTAAACGATCCATGAATAGCAGGCGAAATGGAGTTGAAACGAGGATGCAATCGCCTTTTGGTGGCGGCAACGCGTCGTAAGAGAGGGTCCTTGGGATTGGCTGGCTGTTTAGGTTGTCAAAGCAGTCGGTCCAGCTGAGCCGCCCCCGCTAGGCCGCATTTGGTATTTTACCCCTCCGCAATCTGATTGGTGTGGATCCTCTTGAGGCTTTCTGTGAGGCGTTCTGACCATACAACCTGGAGGCCGGGCATGCGGTCGCAGATGAGCCAAGACGATCAAAGGCGTACAAGGGAAGCAGGGGGTGGTTATAATGCGTTTTTTAGGCGACAATTTGGCCAAAGGCGCCTCGAAACAAAGATGGCCACCATTGACACTCGGATCCGTGCCTGGCCAGCTTCTCCTCTCGGGCCCCTGTTTGTCTTGTTCGACAGAGCACATATTAAATGCCATTGCCGGCCGATTCCTGTCGTCCTGTGGCACTACCTTCTTTATCCAGCCCCTCATCCAATACCCTTTCTTTTCAACCTCTCAATATCTTTTGTGTTTTTGTCTTGCCGGATATATTACTTGCTCCCCCGCGCACATCGTAAAGGCATCTTCTTTCTTACCCGCTGACCAGGTCGACTTATACACAACAAACCCGCAGAAACACACAAGCACAAGCAATGGTACGGCAACTGACCCCCCCCCCCCCCCCCGGCACCCCTCCTGCCAGATCGTTTCCTGTACTGACACCTGCACAGTCCCACTTGGTCCAGGAGTTGCCGCTCCGTCCCAAGAACCCAGATCATGCCTCAGTCACCGTCCACCGGATACCCGCCGAGGATGGTGTCATTGCCAAGGTGACCCCGCCCAAGGAGCCGGCTCCCGGTACCCTCAAGGGCAAAGGAGGCGGCCATGTTCCCTGCGACATCGTGCTCGTCATCGATGTCTCGGGCAGCATGGGCCAGGATGCGCCAGTGCCGGGCGAGACCGAGCATAACGGGCTCTGCGTCCTCGACCTGGTCAAGCACGCCGCGCGCACCATCCTGGAGACACTGGGCGGGGATGACCGCCTGGCCATTGTCACGTTTGAGACGGCCGTCCATGTGCTACAAGAGCTCATCCCCATGACGGAGGAGAACAAGAAGACAACCGAGAACAACATTGCCTCGATGGAACCCTTGAGCGCCACAAATCTGTGGCAGGGCATGCTCAAGGGCATCGAGCTCTTCCAGGGCGAGACCCACACTGGGCGAGTGCCGGCCATCATGGTCTTGACAGATGGCATGCCGAATTTCATGTGAGACATTCTTGACTCCCTCCCCGAATGAGTCTGGGGAGGCGAAAGACTAACACAGCCCCCCCCAGGTCGCCACCACAAGGTTATATCCCCAAGATGCGGACACTGAAAAACCTCTCTGTCCCCATCCACACGTTTGGCTTTGGATACCTTGTGCGGTCCGGCCTATTAAAGTCCATCTCCGAATTCACAGGTGGCCACTACGCCTTTATTCCCGACGCGGGCATGATTGTAAGCCACGTACAACACGCATCCATCTGACTCCATAGGCAACAGCCGTGACTAACCAATGCGCGCACACGCGACCTGCAGGGCACCGTTTTTGTTCACGCAGTGGCTAACATGCAGGCAACCTTTGCCACCGAGGCAGTCGTCACCTTCACTTACCCGCGCTGGATGCGCCTCGAACAGACAACAGGCATCGAGGTCGGCGGCGAGGAAGCCAAGAACGTCGTTCTGCCTGGCGGTGCAGAGGTGTGCGAACTGACCGTGCGCCTGGGCAGCCTCCAGTACGGCCAGTCCCGCGGCATCTACTTGCAATACGCTGCGGGCGCAGCACCACCAAGCCACGCTCTGGCTCCCACCGCGCTCGACGCCTCGCTGGTCTACCACACGATGGGCCCCGAATCCTCCACATATAAGAACAGCTGCACGATCGGCGACACAGACTACGAAATTCTGGGCGAAGACGACAAGGGAGAAGACAACACCGAGTCTTCCTCCGCTTTCTCCAGCTTGCCTGCCGCCGAGATCACGTTCTACAAGTCGCGGGCGGCGTTCCTCCGCCTGATCTCCAGCATGTTCCCCCTCAAACCGGATCAGGAGCGCGAGGCCGTCGATGTGACCGATCTGCACCGCGCGGCCCTCAAAAAGCAGGCCGACGACCTGATCAAGGCCGCCGAGGACGGCAAGTCCAACGCGTCGAGCGACGCTCTCCTGGCCGACATCACCGGCCAGGTCACCATGGCCCTGTCCAACACGGACTACTACCGCCAGTGGGGCGTGCACTACCTGCCCAGCCTGCACTCCGCCCACGCCGCGCAGCAGTGCAACTCCTTCAAGGACGCCGGCCCGCTGCAGTACGGCACAGACAGCCCGCTGTTTATCGCCTGCCGCGATGCCCTGGACACCGCCTTTGACACCCTGCCCCCGCCTACGCCCACCATCAGCTCCGTGCAGCAGCCGCCTGTTTGTGTGTCGACCACCCGTCGCTCGCGCGCTCGTAGCGCTCGGAGTGTAGGAGGAGGAGCAATCCGGGCTTCTATGACTTCCCCCCTGAGGAAGGGGTATTCGCTATTGACGAGCCTGGCGTCGCCGAGCGGCGGCGGCGCCGCCCCGTCGTTGAGCGGCGGCGCCGCCCCGTCGTCGTCACCGCCACCCATCACCAGCATGCGCCGCTACCGCATGCATTCGGCGCCGTGCTTTGCCAGCTTCTGCCGCGTGACCCTGGCCGACGGCCGGCGCGTGCGCGTCAACCGGCTGCGGCGCGGCATGCGCGTGCTGACGCCCAAGGGCCCGCGGGCCGTCGTGGCCATCCTCAAGACGCCCGTGAGCGGCGCGCCCATGGTGTCGGTCGGCCGGCTGCTGATCACGCCGTGGCACCCCATCTCGGCCGATGGGCTGCGGTGGGAGTTCCCGTGCCAGACCCGGGCGGCGCGAGCGCAGCCGTCCATCCGCTACACGGGCGCCATCTACTCGGTGCTGCTGCAGCCGGACAAGAATCCCGATGCCCACGCCATGAGCATCGAGGGCTCGTGGGTGGTGACGTTTGGCCACGGGCTCATCAAGAAGGAAGACGCGGACGTGGCCGACGACGTGCGGGTGCACAAGTTCTTTGGAGACTACCTGGCAGTATGTCGAAGCCTCGCCAACATGGGCGCGCGCAAGGACGGCATCGTAGTGAACAGCAGGTCCAGCAGACCTAGCCGGATCAACATGCGGTTAAGGAGTCCCAGGAAGTAAGAAAATTGCGGAGACATGAAGGACCAAAGGATAAGGAAACATAAAGAAGTAGAGATTGGGAGAAGAGGGGCGTAAGAACAACATTCTCAAGTGTGAATACAGGAGGACAAAAAACAGGGAAGAAACAAGTTGGAGAAGGGGGGGGGGGGGGGAGACGATATGAATCTGGAACAGGGAGGGCCATAAAGATGGATTCTCTTCTTGGCACCACTTGGCGTTGGCGTTTATTTTTTGTAGTGCATATACGGGGCGTCTGCAAAATTAAGGGGAAAGACGAGAAGATGCAATAACGAAACAAGGCAATTAATATTCAGAGCAAACTAACTACCAATCCAGGTCCTGCCTCGATCACATCGTAATACAGCAGCATCGCGGAACCTCGTGTCTTCTTGCACACCGCTTCTATTGCCCCTGCAGCTCTCCACCGCCGGTGACAAACCACGTCTTCAACGCCCGAGTCTCCTCGTCCGCCAGCGTCTGCTTGTGCGCTCCGTGTGCCAGAACTATGTGTCGCCGGCGAGACCTTGCCCTGGAGCGGGGTCGGATCCTCGTCGTCGCCCATGTCGGCCACGCCAAGGCGGGTACGCACCACCTGGTCCGCCGCCGCCGGATCAGCAGCCGGTTGCCAGATCTCGGCACTGTTGGCGTCGTCCAGAATGGCTTTATCCATGCGGTGACGCTCCATGATACCCTGGGCCAAGGTGTGCGTGCAGATATACTCCGGCAGGTGAGAGAACTCCTTGATCGTGGTAGTGGTCAAGTTTCCAAAGGCAAGTAAAAAGGAGTGGAAGAGTAGTTTTTTGCTTTGGTCTTTGATTGTTTGATTGCTTGAGAGACTATGGAAGAAAGGATTTTGTCCGTTCTAATGGTCTTCCATCCTTTTCTTTATTTTTTTTCGCCTCCATTGTTTTGCTTTTGCCTGCTGCCTGATTCCCAGATCTCATGGATCCGTCTCCAACAAAGGGTCAGCACACGAGACGGGACACCTGCTCTTTACGCAGCATCCAAAAAGCGTAGATGTAATTAGCGGAATTTGCAATTGCAAGAACAAAAGACGCTGTTCATCCATCGGGAAGTCGGTACCATAAATAGATTCTCATACGAAGTGAAAAAAATTGAACAGTTTAAACATCAGTAAATAGAACAACCACTCGAGACCGTGCCGGCTAATACGGCGAACAACACGACAGCATGTGCAGGTCACTTCGGCGAGCAATCTCTCAGATCGGACCTAAGCTGAAACACCACAATGAACCAAGCCCGGCCTCCGCAGACACACTGTTGACTATTGAAAAATACACGCGGACAAATTCTGGACGGGACCGATGGGGGGGAGATTCCATCAGGGTCCACGATATTGCGTGGGACCCTGTCACAGGTAGGATCCGTTTTCCAGACCTGGAGAATGCCCTTTTCAAAAAGTACCCTGACCTGAAACACAAAAAGTGGTCATTATTTGCACGCGAGGAATTTGTCGATCAAGGAAGAGAAATTCGAGAGAAGCGCGAAGACATCTTTACCTTCCCACTAGAAAGCAGCCGGACTGCCTCCAAACAACAGGGAACCCGACCACGGCCAACCTTGCTTTTGAGAATCGAACCCGAATCGCACGTTGGGCCAGATCCCAGCGCAGTTCCGTTTGCAATTCCTCGCACTGACCTTGGCGCCGGACCACCCCCCGGTGTGCCCTACGAGAGCCAAAATCCTTTTCGCAAGATTCGAATGAAAATTTTCAGAATTATCAAACAAAGAAAGAAAACAAAATTGCCATGCAACGTCACTGGCGGCTTTCATAGGCTTCGAGGAAGCATGATTTTGCGAGTCTCGATTAGTTGGGTTGCTTTATAATAAATCACCAAATCTGAACAACTCTTCCGTTCTCGCCCATTTTCCCTCGTGATGCATGCTTACCATTTTCTGGTCGCTCGACTGGGGCGGACAGGTGGCTGGTGAGCTAGACGTTTTTACCCCATACCGTCCATCTGTCCCAAAAAAAGCCGACACATTCTACCTCTATCAATACAATCGGTCGATTTCTTTTCTTTTCAGAGAATCGGCATGATAATTAGCAGTCCAGTCACAGTAGACTCTCGGCGAGAAAAGATTCACATCCGTGGATGTATGCAGCGAAACGTACAAGACATTTCATGGTCGTGCTGTTTGGGGACATTACAGAGAAGAAAGACAAAAAGAAAGACATGCACTCCAAGAACCTGTGAACAGGGTTATGAGAGACTCCGTGACGGTCCTGGGCTCCTTTGTTTGTAGTCATTCTCTTGTGCTTTTGAAATTCCCCAATTCTCTTTGTACTTCGCTTTGGCATCATATCTTTGTAGTGTCCTTGGTTCGTTGTCTGGAATATTCACGACCAGATCTCTTGACAATCCATATCTCCAAGGAACAGACACAAACAAGAAGAGTATACCTCGGTCTCTAACGGCAGTGGCAAACCGGATGCGCCATGGAATATGGATGTTTTTGTGATAGAAAATAATGCAGACAAAAGGCCTGCCACTTGGAAGTAATGAAACACCTCTGTATGTGCAGTGCAGCAAAGAGCACAAACACGTAGGTCCGCATAGAGCCCATTGAAAAATGTACTGACTACGAAACAGCTTTCTTTGGTTAAGACACGATCTACCCCAGTTTTTTGGAGAGGGAGTTGAAATATACATTGTGCCAAGCATGATAAAGAAAAGTCCTGGTTGTGACATGTTCATCTATAGAATGACTGGTTTCGCAAATTAACATATATGTCTACAGAAATTCTAGGAAGCCACGGGAGCAGAAATCGAACACAGTTACAAATCAAAATTCCAAAACAGAACGCACGCCAAGACAATATTCATCGACCAAAGCCACGAAATCTAGAACTACGTTTTACAATGCTTGGTTCGGACCAGGACAACAAGAACACGCCGGGGTCTCCGAAGTCTGGACGCCAAATTCCACTCGTGGAGATTCCCAAAGTAGCCCTCGAAAAAGTGGACAACACAGACTTTACTGGAACAAACAGCTTGCACTGTGTCCTTACCATGGACGTGCGGCCATCTTTCAGCAAACATGTCAACAAAAAACAAAAGCTGTTTGCAGAGAAACACTGCACTCTGCTGGACGCAGATATTGAGCGGAAGTGGGACGAAAACTTTGCAACAAAGGAGGAAGGAAAGTGTGCCGACAACCTGGAAAGACTTTGGCTACGTGCTCGTGTCGTGTTTGGAAGCACCATGTCTCAAGATTTGGTTCTGTGGGCATTGAGAGACCGGGACGATGGCTGCGGTCGCGCCGTGGATTGGAAGACAGATGGACAAATCGCCAAGGTCGTGAACGATTTCAAAGCAGACAAGGAAAAGGCCAACCAAGCTGTCGACAAGAACGTTATTTATTTTGTTCTTCAGGGTTGCCACAAAACCCCATCGACAAAGGAGAGCATCCAAGAGCACTAGCAAACACCGCATCGTTTCGACTCTGTACCAGACGACTAGTCTAAGTATTGCCGTGAGAATTTCGAAGATAACTGGCGACCATATTCTTGATACCGAGACGAACTGCGATCACAGCCGGGCTTCATCAAGGAACACCAAACACTCATACCAGGATGGCAGGCTTTAACGCTGGGTTCCTTTCTGAGTCTGTGTATTGGACACAATGTGGGCATTGGTTACCGGTCCGAAGTCGATTGAAGCCATGAGCATTTACTTGGCCATTTCAAAACGAGCACCGCTCACTGAACGGGATTCCTGGTTTGAAAACTTGGGGAGCATCGTGTTATAGTCCGCCTTGGAAATGATCGTTATGTATTTGCTTCCAAAGATCCGAAAACTTGCTGTTATGGAATTTGATGATGCTCGCAAGGCATATGATTCTAAGGTTTTGGAATTGGAGCGGAGCCACGAGCATATCTGTACAGCAAGCAGGGCATATGGCTTCGAGTTTTGGAGATTTTCTGCCAAAGGCGGCCGACAGGACTATCGCCAACGACTTGCGCAGGAGATCCTGGGTCTGCCAAAAACAGGGCAACACCTCGATTAGAATAGGGTTGTAGGAGGGAGTACCTGCGGAGCAAAAAATAGAAATTAAAAATAGCACTGTCGCCGGTTTGCATTCTGACATCTCCACAGTGAAGACGAACTCGAAGAGATTCAGCCGCGAGTGCAGCCAGTTGACGCTGTAGCAATTGGCCTTGGCTAGAAGCATGTGGTGACGTTTCTGCGTAGTAGGTTATGGGCCGGAAACGGAAATACGGGTTCTGCGGAGCAACGCCCGCCCGTGGCGTGATCCCTGCTTCCACTCCGGTGGCGTAGATGGTCAAATTGGTCCGGCTCTCGTGCGACACGCAGTGGGATCCTTGGGCTTACAAAGAACCAGAAACGGAGCAAGGCTGGTGCTCCGACGGAAGACACCGACATTCTCCGAATTACGGGAATGAAGTACAGAGAGAAAATACAGAGGCGAGGAAGAATGGATTGAAAGACATACACCAACGCTCCACAGAGACACAAAGGAGGTCCTGGTCCGAAAAGACGAGAAAAGACGAAAAAAACAAAAAACACCGAGGAAACAAAACCCGGGCTCCACTGCTCGTCGAGGTTTCACAAGGTCGTCCTCCACGATGCAGCCTCGCCCGTCCGCCGACGAGATGGCACCCGAGGACGGCAGCGTCCTCCGGGAAGCCAGCCTTGCCCACGATGGCGACGCCGAGGCCCTGTCGACATCGACGGCCGGCACCACGGCGAACAAGAAAGACGTCCGCTTCTGGATGATTTTCCTGGCCATCGACCTGGCCACCTTTCTCGCGGCCCTCGACACGTCCATCATCTCCACGGCGCTGCCCACCATCACGGCCGCCCTCGGCTCCGAAGCGCTGTACGTCTGGATCATCGACGCCTATCTGCTCGCGTCGACGGCCACGATCCCCATCTTTGCCCAGGCCGCCGACATCTACGGCCGCCGCGGCCTCACCATCCTGGCCGTCTGCCTCTTTGTGCTCGGCAGCGGCCTCTGCGGCGGCGCCCGCGGCAACGCCACGATGATCGCCGGCCGGTCGCTGCAGGGCGTCGGCAGCGGCGGCATCGTCACGATGAGCGAGATCATCATGTGCGACCTGGTCTCGGTCCGCGAGCGCGGGCTCTACACGGGCATCATCGGCGGCATCTGGTCCGTCGCCACGGTGGTCGGGCCCATCCTGGGCGGCGCCTTTGCCCAGCACGTCAGCTGGCGCTGGGTCTTCTACATCAACCTGCCCCTCGCGGGCGCCGCCCTGGCCGCCCTCGCGGCGTTTCTGCACATGCGGCGGCCGCCGGCCGGCGCGCTGCGCGACCAGCTGACGCGCATCGACTGGGGCGGGTGCGCGCTGCTGGCGCTGGCCGTGGCCGCGGTGGTGGTGGCGCTGAGCGGGGCCGGCACGGCGCATCCGTGGTCGTCGTGGCGCACGGTGGTGCCGCTGGTGCTGGGGCTGGTGGGCCTGCTGGTGCTGTGCCCGCTGTACGAGGCGGCCCTGCTGCCGCCCGCGGCCGGCCCCCGGGCGCCGATGGTGCCGCTGCGGCTCTTCCGCAACCGCACGGCCGCCACCGTCTACGCGCTCAGCTTCGTCCACAGCCTGCTGCTGTTCTGGGTGTGCTACTTCTTGCCCGTGTACTTCCAGGCGGTCCAGCGCGCCAGCCCGTCGCGGTCGGCCGTCATGCTCTTCCCGCTGGCCACGACCAGCTCGCCCGCCGGCATCCTGGCCGGCGCGCTCGTCACCAAGACGGGCCGGTACCGCGTGTGGCACTTTGCCGGCTTTGCGCTGATGACGCTGGCCGGCGGCCTGTTCACGCGGCTGGACGAGCACGCGTCGACGGGCGCGTGGGTGGGCTTCCAGCTGCTCTTCGGGGTGGGGTGCGGGGTGGTCTTCACCAGCTGTCTGCCGCCGATCCTGGCCAGCCTGCCGGACGCGGACGTGGCCGCCGCGACCGGCACGTGGTCGTTCCTGCGCAATTTCGGCTCCGTCTGGGGCATTGCCATCCCCGCTGCCGTGTTCAACACGCGCATGAACCACGCGGCCGCCGCCCGCATCGCCGACCCGGCCGTGCGGGCGCTGCTGGTCGACGGCGGCGCCTACGAGCACGCCACCAAGCTGTTCATCGAGCAGCTCGGGTCGGCCGGTGCCGGCGGCGGCAGTCCCGCGCTGCAGGACGCCGTGGTGCGGCTCTACGTGGACGGGCTGAGGCTGGTGTGGCAGGTGTCCATTGGCTTTGCCGGGCTGGGCTTCCTGCTGGCCTTTCTGGTGCCGAGCATCGAACTGCGGACCGAACTCCACACCGAGTACGGCCTAGAGGCCAAGAACGACAAGAAAGACAAGACAGACAAGAGACGACAGGGCGATGCCGTCGGAGTCGCAGTGGGCCAAGGCCAAGACAAGGTGGAGCAACATGGACGAAGGGAAGTCCAGTCCAACAGCCCCCAGAAATCCCCTTCCAAAACTCCGCACCAATGATACGCCGTCTAGAACCAAAAGGCAAGCCAGATGGCACGTTGTCCGCGAAGCCAACTACATCGTCAAGCCCAACAAGACATGGCCCAGGCCTGACCACACGCGGAGCTCCCCACCGTGCTTACTGGTTTGGCCCCCCCGCATGTCGCCTCCAAGACTGCCCCCGTGGAGGCCATCTGGGGTAGTCAATTCCGTAGTCGGTCTGGTTGCCCGCGGGGTAGGGTGCATTTGGAAAGATTTTTTCGTGCTCTTTGCCAGTGCCGAGGGATGGGAGTGGAGTTGACCATGACTCCAGATAGACAGTCTGTACAGATATATAGAGAGAGAGAGAGAGATGACCAAGGAGGGCAGGTCGTGTCCCTGTGACTTTGTACCCATAGACTAGTTGAGCACCATTCCTTCTCACCACAACCGACTCGAACTGGAGCCTGGTTCCTTGTACAAAACGTGTGAGACCCGAAAACGTGCGAGACAGGCCCTAAAGCCCACCATGGCTCCCACCGAGAAGACACTCGCCATGGAGACCCCAACGAAAACCGCGAGTATGGTGGAGGAGGTCGACTCGGCCGCGCGTGGGGAGGCGGCGCACGACGCCAACTACGAGAAGCGCGTTCTCCGCAAGATCGACGTGCGCCTGCTGCCCATGCTGGGCTGTCTCTACACGATGGCCCTGGTGGACCGATCCAACGTGGCCGTGGCGCGCATCTCGGGCATGGACGACGACCTCGGGCTGGCGCAGGGCAGCCGGGCGTCCATCTGCCTGATGATCTTCTTCATCGGCTACATCATCTTTGACATTCCCAGCAACGCCTTCATCCACCGGCTGGGCGCGGCCAACTGGCTTTCCTTTTTGGCGTTCGCCTGGGGCGTCATCACGCTCGGCATCGGCTTCCTCCACACCTGGCAGGGCTTTGCCGTCACGCGGGCCTTTTTGGGCGTCATCGAGGCCGGTTTCTTCCCCGGTCAGTCCGCCACACGACGAGACAGAATGGGAAACGCGAGCCGCTAACATGTGGTCGACTGGCATAGGTTGCGTCTACCTCGTGTCGTCGTGGTACAAGCGCTACGAGGTGCAGAAGCGCATGGCGGGCTTCTTCATGACGGCCGCCGCGCTGTCGGCCTTTGCCAACATTTTCGCCTACGGCGTGATCCAGATTGCCAACCACACCGCCTACAAGGGCTGGCGCTGGGTCTACATTATCGAGGGTGAGCCGATGTCCTGCGCTGCGGTTGGCGGGTCGTGTGTGCGGCCAGGAGGGGGACTAACGCTGGCAGGCGCCTTCACCGCGGTGGCCGGCATCTTGTCGTACTTTGTCATTGTCGACTTCCCCGACTCGGACGCCAACACGTTCCTCACGGCCGACGAGAAGGCCTACGTCCAGGCCCGGCTCGCCGCCGACCGCGGCGAGGAGACCCACGAAACGGTCACGATGCAGATCATCCTGCGCACGGCGGCCGACTGGCAGCCCTGGGCGTTCTCGCTCATGTACATGGCGGGCGCGGTCGGCGTCTACGCCTTCTTGTTCTTCCTGCCGCTCATCCTGCAGGGCGGGCTCGGCTTCTCGCGCGAGCTGTCGTTCCTTCTGAGCGCGCCGCCGTCGCTGTTCTCGGTGATCGAGGCCGTGTTCGTCTCGTGGCTGGCGGACCGGATGCAGATCCGCGGGCCGTTTATCATTCTGCAGGGCCTGCTCGGCATCGTGGGGCTGTGCATGACCGGGTTCCTCACGAGCTCGACGCCGCGCTACGTGGGCACCTTCCTGGGCGTGGCCGCGGCCAACGGCTTTGTGGTGACGACGCTGGCCTGGCAGGCCAACAACGTCGTGGGCGATGCGCGGCGGTCGGTGTCGACGGGCATTCTCATCAGCGTCAGCGGCGTGGGCGGCATCTACTCCAGCATGGTGTTCCGTACGTGTGCCCTGGGCTTGGGGACGAAGACAGCCAGAATGGCAAACAAGCTAACAGACAGACAGGCCAGCAAGACTCCCCCGACTACCTCCCCGGCATCATTGCCGTCATGGCGATCTACATTGCGGCCGTGCTCATTGCCATTGCCACCATGGTCATGTTCCAGAGAGCCAACCGGAAAGCCGACGAAGGGAAGATGTTGTGCGAGGGCAGAGAAGGCTTCCGATACACTCTGTAAGCGGGTATGACTGCGAATGGGTTGCAGGCCATGCCAGGCCCTGTCGGCTATAGAGTTTTACAGAGTTGCTATATTATGATTGCCTTTGCCGCTGTTCTTCCGCGCCACGTTTGTTCCTCCATGACCTGTCCACGCAGAAAAGAACAAACGCATTTGTAATCCATGACGGTGTCCGTGTCATGGCCTTCTCACTGCGCTGGCAGCCATGTTCTTGGCTGTGTGCGGTCGGCGTACGGAGTTAGAGCTGTGCACAAGTGGCTCGCGTCGCGTTGGACTTATTAAGTGCGGCAGGACTCACTGCGGGTGGCCTGTGGATTTAGAGTGCTGACCAACGGCAGAACCGCCTGGAATCGATCTGTGTCGGGCAGCGACCAGCACGTACAGCAAGCAGGTACCCACTTTAATGGCTGACTAGCCGCTGCCATTGGTTCGGGCTTGGGGAGTTTCGTCGCAATCCGGATCAGGGCAGTACGTGAGTAATCCAGGAACTAAGACGCGAACTGCAGCCCATCGGCCATCGGGCTTTAGTCCAGATTTCCCCATCGGTACATCGACCCTGTTTCCAGCTAGGCCATGGCACATGCAGCTCGAGCTGCAGAGGAAAGTCCTAACGCCGGGCTCAATGAGGTACCCGGCAGCAGCTGTGAAGCCTCTCTTGCAGGGTGATGTGGGATGTATAAAGGGAGAGGAGGGCCAGAGAAGAGGGCAACGGGATTCTTTCGTGTCTCTACTGTGTTCTCTACCTTGTTCTCTACACTGTTCTCTGCTTCTTCACTTTGCCCCCGACTCCCAGACTGCATGAGCCTTCTGAGAGCCCGTTCGCGTCTCTGCATCTCCCGTTTCCGTCTCACACGACCCCTTTGCGTTTCCTGCTATCCTCGCACCATGTCTTCCCTTCCGACTCGCCAGCTGGGCAAGGTCGGCCCCCGGGTGACGGCTCTTGGCTTTGGCATGATGGGTCTGAGCCAGTTCTACGGCTCGGTCGGCTCGGACGAGGAGCGCTTTGCCTTTCTGGACCACCTGTACGCCTCCGGCGAGCGCTTCTGGGACACGGCCGACATGTACGGCGACAGCGAGGACCTGCTGGGCCGCTGGTTCAAGAAGAACCCGGGCAAGCGCGAGACCATCGTTTTGGCCACCAAGTTCGGCAACACGCCCGCCCGCACCGTCCGGTCCGACGCGCCCTACGCCCTCGAGGCCTGCGACAGGAGCCTGAAGCGGCTGGGCATCGAGACCATCGACCTCTACTACATCCACCGCGTGGACAAGATCACGCCCATTGAGGAGACCATGGCGGCCATGGTGCAACTGAAGAAGTAAGACCAACAAAACGCTGGTGACTGGGAGCGATGACAACCGATGCTGACCATCTTTGCCTCTCTCTAGCCAAGGAAAGATCAAATACATGGGCATCTCCGAGGTGACGGCGGACACCCTGCGCCGTGCGCACGCCGTGCACCCCCTGACGGCCTTCCAGATCGAGTACAGCCCCTGGACCCTGGACATTGAGCATGCGGACGTCGGCCTGATGGCCGCGTGCAAGGAGCTCGGCATCGCCGTCGTGGCCTACTCGCCGCTGGGCCGGGGCTTCCTGACGGGCCAGATCCGCAGCCCCGACGATTTCGAGGAGGGCGACTTCCGCAAGTTTGCGCCGCGGTTCTCGGCGGAGAACTTCCCCAAGAACCTCAAGCTGGTCGACGAGCTGGCGGCTCTGGCCAAGGCCAAGGGCTGCACGCCCGGCCAGCTGTCGCTGGCGTGGCTGCTGCGGCAGTGGGAGATGGTGGTGCCCATCCCGGGCACCAAGCGGACCAAGTACTTTGACGAGAACATTGCCGCGCTCCAGGTGCAGCTGACGGACGAGGAGGACAAGACGATCCGCAAGGCCATTGAGGCGACGGAGATCACCGGCGGGCGGTACCCGACAGCGTGGGGAGGGAACCTGTTTGCGGACACACCTCTGCCGAAGAAGAAATGAAGCCGAGAGCAGAATGGGGTGAGCGCGTGAGGAGTGAAGTGAGTGTGGGGTGAGTTGGCAGAACTGAATGAAATGAGATGCAAATTTGGAGGGTGTCCATTGCGACAAAAAAAGGATGATGTCAAGTGAAGATTTGCGACAAAAGATGAAGTGATGTCAAGTGAAGATATGCGAATCACGCAGCGAATAGGAAAATACGAAAGTACAAAGATACGAAAATACGTGAGAAAAGACACGGGAAAATACATGTACAATGAGTGCAAGAAAAAGCAAATAAGAGAAATCCCAAAAAGGCCCAAAAGGAGTGGGACTAACCTCGAATGAGACGGTATTCCACTCTGGCCAAAGGAAGCGAAAAGAACGCTGCAGCAACTGGAGACCTGGAGAAAAGGAGACAAAAAAAGCAGACCACCCACCAAAAAAAAAGAAACCCCCCGGAGCAAGGACCAACTGACGTCTGCCGCCGACAACCAGGCAACAGGCGACATACGCCGAGTGCGACGCAACACGCGATTAAAAAAATAAAAACACAGCCTCGGGTCAGCCTCACCTCTACTCCGAGCGGTTTTGTGCTTGGGGGTGTTTCTTGCGCGCAACCAGAGAAAGCTCTGATGAGAACGTCGGGCAGCAAAACACCGAAACAAAGAAAACTCACTAAACCAGCCAAGCGGCCAAGGCTGATTGAAACAAGAAAAAAAGGGCCAAACGGGTAAACGCTCCAACGGTCCAGCGGTCCAACGGCCGACCCAGAGGAGATCACCAGAGGGGGAAAACAAAGAGCCACGGCATACGAGCCACAAAAGACACACAACCGCCCGCCGGAGAACACCCACTCTTCGTCATGGGCATGGCGGCCCAGCATCCCCATCTCAGCTCGCCGCTCCGGTACAAGGGTGCCTGTCTTTGCCGGGGCATCCGGTACACGCTGACGCGACGGCCGCGGCGGGTGATCGAGTGCCACTGCTCGCACTGCCAGGCCGACGGGGGGGGGCAATACCAGATTGTGAGTACGCCCGCGGCCACCAGACGATGGTGGCGAGAGGATGGCCCCGTGCGCCCGTATCTGACGGTTAGATGGCCGAATACCGCATCAGCGACGTCGTCGTGGAAGACCCGCTGAGCTACTGGAAGATCTACACCATCATCGACGGCACCGAGAGCGGCCAGGCCAAGGAGAAGCACTTCTGCGGCAACTGCGGCTGCACGCTCTGGACGGTGGCCATGAAGGACCGCGGCGAGCTCCGGATGGTGCGCACGAGTCTGATTGAGAACGGGTGCGTAGCCGGCCAACGACGACGACTGGGGGGGGGTGGGCCCCCCTCTTCGGTGCGCCATGCTAACGATGCAGACTGAAATTGTTCCCGCCGACCGAGGTCTGGTTCCGAAAGATCGACCCGGACCGGCTGCGGACCCGCGTCGTCGAGGTGGAGGAGCCTTGACGGCCGGCGAGAAGAGGACCAACATTTGTACGAGACGACGAGAGAACACAGCAGCATGGCCTTTTTTTTTTTTTTCTTTTTCTTTTCTTTTTTTTTTCGATATTGAGCGTGGAATCCCAAGGACAGATTGATACCATACAAGCATGCACCGAGCGCTCCTCCGTAGTCTATCTCCCGTGCATCGACGCGTGCGCACGTCGTCAAAAGTGACACGTCGCCTGCCCCGGTTGCTTCCTCCTCCACCGATCGCATGACACCCCCCTCCCCTTCCCTAGTCCCTCCACCGATCGCATGACACCCCCCCGTCCCCCCCTTCCCTAGTCAATAAACCGGGACCGCGCCCGCAGGGCCGGCCCGTAGCGCAGGAGCAGCAGCGGCACCGGCACCGCCAGGAACGAGATGGCCCCCAGCAGGCTGGCCGCCGGGCCGACGCCCAAGTGCACAAACAGGGGCCGCGCGGCCAGCGGCAGCCCGCAGGCCATCAGCGACCGCAGCATCGTGTTGGCAGACGTGGCGCTGGCGGCGTAGCGCCCGTACGAGTCGACCAGGTAGTTGAGGCACTGCTGGAAGACGACGTTGAACCCGCACCCGATCAGGCCGCCGGCCACCGTCGGGAGCGCCCAGTGGTGGTGGTGGTGGTGATCCGACGGCGCGGCCGTCCACCCGAACCAGAAGAAGCCCGCGGTGAACAGGACGCAGCCCAGCACAATGGGCGGCAGCCGCGCCTCGGGCACGGCGCGGCCGCCGCCGGCGCGCTCGACGGCGCGCGCGTACAGCGGCTGGTTGGCCGTGTTGAGGCCCACGGCCACCAGGGCGCCGACCACGGGGGCGAGCAGCGGCAGCGTCGAGGCCAGCAGCGGCCAGCCGCGCTGCTCACGGAAGACCAGCGGGTACACCTCGATCACGAGGAACACGAGCCCGTAGACAAACGAGGCGTAGAGGGCGATGCACGTGACCAGCGGCTCCGTGAAGAACATGCGCAGCGGCCGCGCCAGGTGCTGGGACAGCACCGTCCGCGGCGTGACGCGCACAAACTCGTGCGGGTGCCAGTACCGCGCGTCGCCGCCGTCGGCCGGGGCCTGGGCCCGCCGACGACGGGCCGCCCGCGCCAGCAGCACGGGCGCGTAGGTCTCGGGCAGCACGAGGGCGCCCAGGGCGGCCGCGGCCCCGGCGACCACGGCCTCGACGTACAGCGTCCAGCGCCAGCCCAGGTGGTGGGGGCGGCGGGGGCTGGTCACGATGGCGGCGCCGGCCACCGGCGCCAGAAAGGGCCCGCCGACGACGCACAGCGAGCAGCAGGCCATGGCGACGCCGCGGGTGCGCGGGACGTAGAGGTCGCCCAGCGCGGCGGCGACGTTGCTGACGGGCGCCGCGGCCAAGACGCCGCCCAGGAAGCGCGTGGCCAGCAGCGCCGCCGCCGTGCGGCTGGTGGCCGCGCCGATGCTGCACAGGGCCAGCCCCGCCAGCGCCGGCAGCATGGACCAGCGCCGGCCGTACGCCTCGCTGAGGGGCGCCCAGAGCAGGGGGCCGAAGGCGAAGCCGAGCACGTAGAGGGCCATGACCAGCACCGCCGCCTCGGGGGACAGGCCGAGGTCGGCCGCGATGGCCGTCTCGGCCGGCGTGACGACCGCGGTGCCAAAGGAGCCCGCGAACGCGAGCACGCCCAAGACGAACGTGAAGCCCGCCTTGGCCGCCGCGCTGCGGTTGTGGGGGTCGCCGGGGTCGCCCGGCTCGAAGCGCACGCAAAAGTTGGGGTCCATGTCCGCGATAGTCTTGGCTGGTTGCTGCTGCTGTTGCTGTTGCTGTTGCTGTTGTTGCTGTTCTTCATCGCCGGCACGGCTGCCGATCCGGCTGAGGGAGTGGCGAAGAGTCCGAGCCCACGACGGGCGACGTTCCACCATGGCGGCGGCGCCCGGGGGCATCGGGCCGTCTTCTTTGTCGGCCGACTCGCCGGTATCCACGGTCCGGCCGAGGCCCCGGTCGGACGAGAGGCGACCGGACTCCTCCATCTCAGCGAGCACCTGCCCACTGAGGCCGCTCTGGCTTTTGTTCTCGAGGCTGAACATGTCCAAGGTTGTGCCGTTCCCAGCACTCGTGGCCGATCTGCACGTCCAAGGTGGCATGGTCCCCCCTTATATAGGCACCCGGCACCTGGCACGCTGGGTGTATCTGCGTACGCAAATCCTGTCTGTCCAAGTTGTGTCTCCTCTCCTTTCCTGTTTTGTTTGCGGTGACAGGTTTCTCGTATTTCCGCACCGACTTTTGTCGGAGCTCTCTGGACATGCCGCGCCGAACCACGGTCCGGACGTCGGCTTTCTCGGTGGTGTGCTCATGTTCTGCTGCTGCCATGGCGTCGCAACGTCCCCAATCGAGGAAGGACCATCCGGACTACGGTGTACGGCGTGTATGCCCTCCCGAGCCGTTGCTGGCTGGGTCGTATATCCGATGAGCCTCGCACCGGAAACTTTTCTGCTCAGCCCAGGCCACGTACTTAAGGAAAGTCTCCGGCCAGTCTAGTTCGCGAAGACAGCAGCGTCCAAGGCCATTGGTTCTGTTTGATGGCATGCTTCTTCTACAAGTCGACCAATGGGTAGCCGCCTACTTCTCTCCAAGACCATGGCCAAGTTTCAGTATGTGGCCACCATGCGACGGGGTTGGGGTTCGCGGACCGCGTCAGCTCCGGGCTTGCGTCTCGGAGATGAAGCCACGGAAACTTGTCCATGCACCTCTTGCGCGATTTCTACACCCAAAGATGGGCAGCAGCCAGTGTCACGGCTCACAAATCGGCCTTTGAGCTGTGTCGAAACCGGCCAGGTGGATTCCTCCTTCGGACTGGCGCAGCCTCGCATAGTTCACGCAGTCATCACAAAACAGAGGAGAGGAAATGCATTTGTCATCGGGCAAGACGCGCCTGGCTTGCATTGCACCATGGCCACAAACCATGGCATGGCTGCCTGTTGTCGCCTACCACTAGCCGCCCATGCCCATCTTCCGTTTGCCTCGGACTGGCCTTGGCCCGGCTCGCTCCCTCACACGCGCACCCGTTGTCGTCCGCGGGCCGGCGCCGTCCCGTTGCTGGGTCTCCTGTCTGGCCAGTCCGCCGTGTACCCAAACGGCATCCACTTGATCATGCTCTCGACCCGCACAATCTGCAGCGCCTCGTCGACCTTGATCAGCTGCGGCACCATGTACGTCCCCGGCACACGCTCCGTGGCCGGCAGAGCCCCTCCCTTTGCCGTTCCGGGAGGCGGGAGGGCCGGATTGTCCACCATGGCCACGGCCAGCACCACGCCCCGCGCCGCGTCCTGCACCAGCACGCGCCGGTCGCGCACGGCCGTCGTCCGCGGGAACAGCCCGTTGGGCGTCGCGCCGTGGCCGTCGGCCTGCTCGGCGCAGCTGGTGTTTGCCAGCAGGCGGCCGTTGTCGCGCCGCGTGCAGCCGGCGGCAAACGGGGCCGCGGCGCTGGCGTGGTGCGCCAGCGCGTCAAAGTATCGGGAGACGACGGGCGCGAGGTCCCGGCGGGTCGCGTTGCGTGTACTCCAAGGGCTGCTGCCGACGTCCAGAAAGAGGGGATCCAGCGGCCCCAGCGCGTCGCCCTCCCACTCGACCGGCAGCGGCGGCCGCATCAGCGTCATGGTGCCGCCGCGGGCGCCCGTCGCTTCGGCGCGCACGGCGAGCGCCTCCATCTCGGCCACGCGGCCGGACTTGTCGAGGCGGATGCGCAGGGCCAGCACGCCGGGCGTCGTCTGCTCGCGACTCCGGCCCCAGTAGCCCGCGGTGTTGTCGGCGGGGCTGGCCAGGGCCAGCGTGGCCCCCTCGCCGTCCCGGCCCGGCCACGACACGGCGCCGAGCGTCGCCCACAGCCCGTTGTCCCACTCGAGGCGCTGGCCGTTCTCCGCATAGCGCGCGCCGTCGGCCAGCGGCAGCCGCGACGCGTTGTGCGCCAGCAGCGCCTGCAGGACGCGCTCCACGACGACGCCCAGGCACGCGCGGTCGCACGGCTGGGGGAAGGGGGCCGGCCCCGTGCCGGGGGTGCCCGTGCGGTTCCCATCCCCATCCAGATCCTCGCGCGGCTCGTAGGGCGACCGCATCCGGTAGGGCACTTCGGTCAGGGTCATCTCGATGCGGAACAGCTTGTCGCGCCGGAGCCGGAACGCCTCGGCGGCCTGCAGGGACCGCGGCACGTCAAAGTAGGCCGGGATGGGCGCCAGGACGCCGTGTAGGTCGGGCAGGAAGCGCACGGTGCCGTTGTGGTCGAGCGTGGTCAGGGCGAGCACGGCCTGGCGCGCCTCGTCGACGACGGCGAACCGGCGCGCGCGGATGCGGGTGACGAAGCCGAGGAAGCCCGTCTGGAACTGGGCGGCGCAGCCCAGCGAGGCAAAGACGGTGTCGTTGGAGTGCCCGTAGGCGGCGCCGCTCTGCTGGTTGGTCGTGGGCACCGCGTCCTCGAGGCGGTTGCAGTCCGGGTCGAAGAAGGAGTAGTTGCCGCGCGGGTCGTTGCGCTCCATGCCCGCGTAGTACTGGTTGGCCCGGGCCACGAGGGTCGCGCGGGACACGCGCTGGTCGGCAGGCACCGCCGCCAGCCAGACCGGCTCGGGCGCCGTCATGTTCTCGTAGAGCGCGGCGCCGGCCGCGTCGCGCGTGATCTGCGTCTCGACCTCGCGGACCCGGCTGCCGCTGCTGTCCGTCTCGACCTGCAGACGGACCACGTAGATGATGCGCACGCCGTTCTCGGTGATGGTCGTGATGGCGCCGACCTGGCCCGCCTCCGGGTCGGCCAGGACGTGGCGGTACCGGCCGGGGGCGCCCGCAATCTGCCACTCGCCCGTGCCCAGCGGCAGGACCTGGTCGTTTTCCACGTAGGTGACACCGGGCGTCGTGGGGAGCATCGAGGCGTTGTGGGCGGCCAGGGCGGTGAGGTACGTGTCCATGACACCCTCCAAGCATGTCCTGTCGCAAGCGGCCGCCTGGGCTGTCCAGGCCCCGAGCGGGAGCGCCAGCCAGGCCGATGTGCACAAACGACGGATCATCGTGACAAAGCACAGACAGACAGAAACCAGTGTACTCGATAAGAACTTGTGTCAAGATGAAAGCTACGAGTCCCCTACAGCGGAAAGCGGAAAGGATGGGCGCCTCCTTTTTTCATTTATATACTGGCTCTCCCTGGTCACCCGGCACAACGGCACGTATTAGGATGAACTGGATGCAATACCGGCAAAAATACAAGCACACTTTGCTTTCCCCCCCCCCCCCTACTAGCACCCCGTCCAATCAGGCACGATGGGCCGTCCAGATTGTGGCAGGCCACGCTCACTGGCAAACAAAGCTCGCCGGCACGTCTGCGTTGCCGCCCGTGTAGGTCTGGACCTGGGGGTACACACACAGCGGGCGCTGCCGCAGGATGCCCGTCCGCGGGTCGCTGGCCGTCTTCCACGTCGTGGCGATCAGCGTGTCCACCGGCCGGCCGCGCTCCACCCACGCCATCACCGCCCGCAGCGCGTCGTGCTGCGCGTCGTCCAGGCCGGCGCGCACCGCGCGCACGTCGGTGAGCACCGTGTGCGCCGTCTGGCCGCCGCCGGCGATGAACCACGGCGCGTCCACCGACGTGCCCCCGACGTGCTCCATGGCCGGCACCGCAAAGTGGCGGAACCAGGGCCGCAGCGCGTCCAGGCCTGCGCCCGCGCCCAGAGCCTGGGCCGCCCGCTCGTACAAGACCGTGGACGACGCGGGCACGATCAGCGCGTCGGCCAGGCCGTGGAACATGACCATCTTGCCGCCGCGGTCGCGGAACGCGGCCAGGGCCGCCACGTCGTCGGCCGTGCAGGCGCCGGGGTCCCGCTCGTCGGCCAGGCGCACAATGTCGTCGCTGTACTGCTCCCAGGTCCAGGCCGGGTCGCCGAGCAAGAAGTACTGCATGTACCCGTCGCCGAGCGGCGAGGGCTGCGTGCCGCCCAGCATAACGGCCCACTGCGTCTCGGACGAGTAGCCCAGGCCGGGCATCACGAGGTCCGGGCGGCCCTGGGCGTTGGTGTACGTGTAGTTGGCGTAGAGGCGGCCGAGCGTCTGGAGCTGGGGAGGCGTGAGGCAGGCGGCGGTCGCCGCGGACCCGGACCCCGCGGACCCAGCGGACCCAGCGGGGGGGCAGGCCAGCACGGACGGGTCCACGACACAGGCGTGGGGCCACGACACGATGCCGTCGCGCACGCCGTCGCGGCCATCGCACTGGTCGACGACGGCCTGCGCAATGGCCGCGAACAGGCGCGGCGGGATGTGCTTCGGGTCCGTGACGGGCAGGTTCAGCCCCCCCAAATGGGTGGCCGCCGGCTGCAGGTGCTTGGTCCACCAGGCCGGCGCGCCAATCACGGCGCCGTCAAAGGACGCCGGGTGCAGCTGGATCTCGCGCAGGCCCTGCCGGCCGCCCGTCGAGGAGCCGCTGTAGTACGAGTAGCGGATCCTCTGGTGGTAGAACGCCTCGGTGACGGCCTTGCCGGCCACGGTGCTGCCGTGGATCGCGCGGTGGCCAAAGTCGGCGACCGTCTCGGGCGCGTGCAGCGCCCACGACGCATCCGAGGTGGACGAGTTGTGGCCCGTGTCCGTCGAGACCACGGCGTGCCCGTAGCTGACGCCCTCGCCCATGGCGAGCCAGTTGATGCCCCCGGCGAAGCCGCCGTTGCCCACGACCAGGAAGCGGCCGCTCCACGCGGCCGGCAAGAAGATGCCGAAACGGAAGGAGGACGTCGGCGAGCTGGTCACGTTGACGATGACCGCGCAAAGCTCCGGCAGGTTCGTTGGGTTGGTCGGATAGGGGATGTTGGCCGCCCCCTCGCCATAGGAGCCGCCGTCCGGGACGTAGGCGGCGGAGAGCACCGTGGCTGCGGGTGGGAGAGCGCCCTGCAGGGCGGCTGTGGCGGCCTCGCGAGTGCACCGGTCTTTGATCCGGGACGGTTTCGCGGCCAAGGCCGTCGAGGCCGCCGAAGCCACGCCCGCAGCGGCAAGGGAGCCAAGGGCTGTCTTGGGGCGCAGACGGCCAAGAAAGTAAAAAGCACCGAGAAACAGAGCCAGGTAAAGCAGAAACACCTCGGCGGTGAAGGCAGTCGCTATCTGGTCCATGTTGCCAAAGACGACTGGTCCACCGAGCTAGATACGGTAACGAGTCAGAGATGTTTGTACGGGCAACACTGAAACGAGTCAATGGCAAACCCAACAACGGACAGCGGTCTTCGTTGGGAATTTGCAACGTAAGGAATTTGTCCACAAGAGGCGGCATTGGCAGTACGCCAGTATTTCCATGCCGTACTCAGAGTCGGGACGACTACTGACGAAGAGAAAAGCGTGAAAAGCGTGAAACAGCGGGGAGATCCCCACCAGATCTCCAGATTTCGGGAAATGCCCAGAGCTAACGTCCGGGAAATCATGGTCTGGCCAGTGGGCCGTCCTGCAACTCGGTGTTCTGCCACAAACCATGAAACACCTCGTTTCCTGGGATTGCTCTTTGCCTTAACCCAATACACTTCGATCAAATCAGGCTGTCTGCAATAAGTAGATGTTTCACCTTCATCGCAGACGTCTCCAGCCAAACATCTCGGCTTTATAGAAGCGCAGGAGGGTTGGCGTTCCCGGGACGCTCGTCGGCAGTCCTTTTGCTCAGGCCAGCTCGCTCGAATTGGGGATCTCGGCATCTAATGAACTTGCATCCATTTCAGACGTGTCTGACATGGGATCGAAGTGGTCAGGCCTTGCTCACAACCGGTTCGCTATTTGTCGGACGGAACACTTTGCGCGGATGTCAGCTTCCGGCGGCGTAGCGACTTTTCTCTTTTCACTGACTATGGGCGAGACATCAGCTGACTCCAAGTACTGCCGTTCTGATCGACGCTTTCGTCTGCCGTATTTGGTCTGATCTCGTTTTGTTGCTGGTCCATCATACGCCCCGGTCTGACATACTTGCAGCACTACTTGGCCAGTCGCTTCATCTCATCAAAGACAACGCAACAACAACGCAACAATGACCGGCGGAGTTGCTCTGTTGATGCTCTGCGCCGTTTGTGTGGACCTGCCGGAGCCATGCCAGATCCAGATGTCCGGAGTCGGTCTCGCCCAAGCTTGACAGTAGCGCGGATTGAGGTTCCAGCGCCGATGCGGCGGCCGGTGGGTCGATATCCGGCCAGCCGACGGCGCTATTAGTACCAAGAATACCTAATTCTCCAAATGCAGTTGTTTTGTTGGCTTGTTGCGCCGCAGAGCTGTGCCATCTTCGGGCGAGTAACGGGCCAGCGCAAAGGCAACTCGAGAGAACAGCTGCCCCTCCATGTCCGTTTCTTTAGCAGCCTCCCTTCTTCTCTCCAAATTCATAGAACATCGCCGTACTCGGATAATAGCCCGGCGTGCTCGAACGGGAACAGCATGAGCAATTGTGCGATTGTAAGGAACAGCCCACCACAATTGAACTACTCGGAAACGGCAGCGATCACCAGAACTGTTACAACCATATTGGCGTAGGCCATTGGGCATGAGACTCTGCAAAGAGAAAGAAGAGAAAAAAAGCATACCCACGATGGGCTTCAACATCAAGCCGGCTTCAGCCCAGCCAAGACAGACGCCAAACTTCCGCACTATACCAAACAACACGCAGCCACATTGGTGGCGTGATCCATGTAGGAGCCCGCTGGCCATAACAGGCTTCCACAAACATTCCATGGCGTTGACATCGAGTAGCTTTGCGATGGAACATGTTCCACCTATTCGGACTCTGCTTCACGCTCTTCACCAACGGATGTAGGTGCTCGTCTCGGTCACGGCTTTCAGCGGCTTTCAGTCCCCCTCTGTGACGTCTCGATCCCGGACAGATACTCACTCACGCAGACTGTGGCAGTATTCTCAATGGCTTGCAGAGCGTTGAGCAATGGAAATCCTACTTTGGCCATCCGGACGCCACCACCATCGGTCTGATGAACTGTGCTGGCTTTCTTCCAGGAATCGTCGTCAGTTTCGTGTCCGACCGCATAGGCAATCGCTTTGGCCGGCGCATTCCCATCTACATGGGGACCGTGGCTGTCGTAAGGAACACCTCCTCCTCGTTTTTCTTCTCCTGTCTTGTCATACACGCGCAGCTCATACGCGTTCTCGTCCAGATGATAGGCTCCGTCATCATGGTTGCCTCCCGATCCGTGGGCATGTACTGCGGTGGCCGTGCCGTCCTGGGCCTCGGCAACTACACGGTTCTGACCATGTCGCCGGCCCTCCTGCAAGAGATTGCCCACCCCCGCCTGCGTGCCCAGATGGGTGCCTTTTGTAAGCAAGTTCGACCAAACATCTGAGAAGGCTACTTGCATCAGCTGACCCCCCTCCTTCCCGCAGTCATGAGCATATACTACATTGCTGCCTTGATCTGTGCAGCGGTCTGCCTAGGCTGTCTCTCCATTGATGGCCAAGCTTCATGGCGAGTCCCAATTGGATTGCAGTTGGTTTTCCCCATCATTACGCTGCTGATATTGCCCACCATGCCGGAGTCGCCTCGGTGGCTGGCCAAAAAAGGCCGCGAGGCTGAGGCGCGGCAGGTGCTTGTCCGCTACCACGCCAACGGCAAGGAAGACGACGAGCTCGTCGAGCACGAGTTTCGTGGGATCCTGGCGGCGCTGCGTGCCGAGTCGGTGTCGGCTCTGAGTCATTACAGCGATTTTGTGCGCTGCCCAGGCAATCGTCGCCGCCTGGCCATCATTCTGTGGGTGTCCCTGGGGACCAACTGGAGCGGCAACGGCGTCGTAGGTTACTATCTGAGTCCCGTCCTCGACTCCTTGGGCTTCAAATCGAGTGCTACTCAGCTCGAGGTATTGCTCGGCATGCACATATGGAATGGTACGTGCTCGTGTGCTGATGGCCGGTTCATGTACGTTGCACTGGCTAACAACACAGCTAGCCATCCTTGCCATCCTCGCGGCCATGTCGGTTGAGTGGATCGGCCGACGACCACTCTGGTTGATGTCCACGGGTGGCATGCTGGTCTCCACGATCTTCATCATGGTCCTCTCGTGTTTGTATCAAGATCATGGCAACACGGCTGCTGGTGTCGCTGTCCTTCCGTTTCTGTTTCTTCTCTTCGGATCGTATGACATTGCCTGGACACCCTTGAGCTTTGCCTATGTTGTCGAGATCCTGCCGTTCTCCCTGAGAACAAAGGGCCAGGCCATCTTCATCGCTCTGCAAGCTAGCGGCATAGCCATCAACACGTTTGTCAACCCGGTAGCCATCAATGCTATCCAGTGGAAATTGTAAGTGTATTCGCGGGCGCTGGAAAATTTGCAATATTTGGCTTACGAAACTCCCAGTTATGGTGTCTATGTCGGCTTTCTTGTCGCCTCCGTGGTCATGATCTGGGTCTTCTTCCCTGAAACAAAGGGCATGACCATAGAAGAGATCTCGTTGCTTTTTGACGATAACAACGCATCTGTGACCAACATTAGCATCAACAACACTGCAGCAATAGTGGAGGACGTGGAAGTGAACAAGAAGGCAGGCGAGCCAATTCGTGGAGGAATTCTTGCAAATGTGACCGGGGGGGAAATTAACGAGCGAAAGATGCAGCCTGTCTAATATTGTGGGAGCTTGGACCACTAAACAGAACAAAAATAAAGACATTGTCAAAGATGGAGAAATCCAAACCACGTTAAAATTTGGAGCATGAAGGATGAAAGAAAGAAAACATTTGTACATGTCACCATATGAGCCAAGCCATAAAACTGCGGAAACGTAAACGACGAGATACTTGTCATTGTGTTGTCAACTCTTCGTCAGTGCTTGTCCCAGTAGGCAAATGAACTTGTTTTGTCTGCTTCGACGTCATAAATTCCACTTGGCCGAAAGGAAGTCAACAGGATGTCTACTTTAGGTATGAAGCATCCATTGGCTACTTACTAGTTAGTTAGTTTGTACCCAAAGGATCCACTCTTATGCGAACTGGGCCCGGCATTTTAAATTGCACCGCTGCCCGTCTCGTCCGAGGCCGTGGAACGGATTTCGAGTGACTTTATGGTTCTTCTCGGCCGCAGCTACCTCTAGCTGCAGACTGTGGTGGCGCTACGAGGCATAGACTGCACCCGGCAAGGCGAGAGAGAATGGGAAGGTTGGCATCCCTGCTCAAAGTCTATCTTGCTGGTGTTACGTGCAGGGGCATTTGCGTGGGCAGTGGGACGGGGGCACGAAAGAAAGTGCAACCCAGTCAGCTTCTCATTGCTCGTCTTGTTAATTTTTCTCTCGAGACGAATATTGTGGTAGGCGAATCAGCGGGAAACTCTACTGCGGGAAGCTTCAAGTGCGGGCCTCGCTTCGGGTCTCAGTAACCGGCCTGTCCGGCCACTGCTGCTGGTGTTTGTTTCTATTTCAATTATTTTATTGTTAATAGCTTTAACTTAAAAGTCAATTCAAGGGGGAGCTGTCAGCCAGCGGACTATTTGCTATTGTCAGCTGTGAGCATGTTCGTCTGACGAGGAAAAACTCATTGTGAGGTGTAGTCAGCCTGCATGCCAGCTGTCATTTAGGAGAGCTCGTTCCGCTACCGTTGGCCAAGTCAGACAGGACATACTCGGGTACCGGTCCTCGTTGACTATCATGCTTTCGCGCTAAGTGCGGAAAACAGAAAGGACGAAGAAAAGGCAGGCACAGTCATACGGGGACAGGGCGGGACAGCTGGCCAGGAAGACAAGAGTACGAGAACACTGGTGATCCAAAATGACGCCGATCTTTGCCTGGGATTGCTAAGAACAGGTGAGTGGTTTTTTGGCCTTTTCCCCCTCTTTCTCCCGCGATAGGAATTGCATAAACTCTCGGCCCAAGACGAATCTTGTTTTGATGACGTTCTCCCTCCTGCATGGGTTGTTAGACTCGGTAAGGCAAAGGTCTGATTTTTCAATATCTTGCATGTGGCTTTCGGATGGGCTGAAAGTTGCCGTCCACGCCGGTTCTGGGCCACTGACAGTCCCCCACGCAAAGAGGCTTTGTGGATGCAAAGAGTGGGCATGCATAAAAAGAAGCAAACACTATGATGGCAAAAGTACGCGGACGTAGCCTGGAAACCGACGGCGAGAAGGATCAGATAAGAAACTGATGCCATCGGCCCTGGGGATTGGTTGCTTGGCAGGGCGGGGTGGAGACGGGACAGGCCAAAGGAAAAAGGCTTGGTTTGCGCTAATGCAGTGGCAGGCGAAGGCGAGGAATGGACAAGGCGGGCAAGGCACGGGACAAGAACCGAAGAAACAGAAGACGAGGAGGTGGGAAAGCACAGCAGGGTGGTTGGGCTTTTTTGGAAAACGTGGGACTAGAACGGGTTGCGCAATGCGGATGCTTTGTGGGCAGTGCAGTGTCTGCTGGTCCTGTCCGGTATTTTCTGTGAAAACCAAGGTTTGTGACACTGCAGAGACTTGCATGGATTGCTTGTGTCGAAACAATCAACGAAACGAAAATCACAGGCAGGATGCTTTGTTACTAAGGAACCAGCAGAGCGGTACAGACGTCGGGTAAAAAGAGTTCCGGGGCAAAAATAACACTGGAAGGACGCCGCAAAGGGAAGGCACGCTCGCGTACATGCCCCAGCCACACTCACGCGCCGCCTTGCTGGCGAATGACACCGGCAGCTGTGCGCGGTGTCTGCTGGGGAAATGCTTAATACCCTGCAGTTAAGGCTTCAGTGAACTACAGCGCAGAGACAACGCCGTGCCCGAGGAAGGAGCGGAGGACAAATGGGAAGCATGCACGCGTAAAAGGAAGGCACGTCAGAGTGAGATAATAGTTAGTACGAGTACAGTGGTCTCTTGCCAAACAGTCAGCGAAAATGAAATAATAGATACAAATAACAAATCACTATTGCAATAAGCGAACGAAATGAAGGCAATGCACGACAAGTTTGAAATCATCCACGACGCCGCATTTTCACCCCGGCCCCTCTGCGGTGTGCTGCAACTGTTTCGTCCGACCTTGCGCTGCCTGTGAGCATGCAGCATTGTGTTTTGTTTCCTTGTGGGTGGGTGAACCGACCGTCTGGCGAAACGGCCAAGGCCAATAAAAAAATCAATTAAAAAAATACCAAGCTTTTTCGGCTGTGGGATCGAAACAAACAACACAAACGACCGGCCCTCTCTTTGTGTCTTCTAGACAAGTGATGTGAGATCGGCCGGCACCTGTGGGTTGAGCTGGGCAAATGCTTGTCTGTTCTGGTCGAGCCCCCGTCTGCCCAATCACGGGGCGTACTGGCCGGGGCATGGCACCCACACTCTGACACCCAAATATGCAGCACTGCAACCACCCCGTCATTTTTTATTTTTTTTTTAAACTCTTGCTCAGCCCCCCGGGTTAAAAATAAAGCAGAACACCACTCCCAGGCTGGCTGACAGACACCGGAGAAGCAACCGAACCCAACGAAAATCTTACGCGGGGGCCAAAATGGCGACCCAGAGAGGCCAATATGGCCCTTCTCCACCGTGGGTTCAACAAGCAGCGATGACGGGGAGGGGGGGATGACAAGGACGGGCGCAGTGGGAAAAGACTGGCTCGACACAGGCTGGTGCGTTCCTTGTGGGCTCGCGGCCACTGGCTGCCACAGGCTGCCACACCTCCCGTGCCCTTCTGGGTCACCTTGTTTTCTTTTCCTGGATCCTGTTCGTGGCTGGTGTGCCGGAGAGCTCTGTTGCCGAGCGGAGACGGGCCAACGTCCACGTCGTGGCCCACACATGGCCGCCCTTGCGTCTTGGTGTGAGAGCGTGTGAGTGTATGTGTGAGCCATTCTGTGCTGCAAGTCCACCAAGCCGCGGACAAGACAGGGCCCCAGGCAGAAGACCGGGTACGGCCCCGCGGGCTGGGTGATCCTCGCCCCGTCATCTTGGAGATCGTCCTTTGCAAGCTGTGTGTTTGTTTTGTATATAACCGTTGCGATGGCCACCCCCATCTGGAGCCTTTTTGTTTGGAATCTTGTTTCGCATCTCCTTTCAGTTGCTTCTTTTTGTTTCCCTAGTTCTTTATCACTCACAGTCACTTCTTTGTCTGTTTTTTTTTTTTCCCCTTTCCTTGCTACATTCACTTGACTTTAGAGATATCTCTTCCTTTTTTTATCGTCAATTTCCTTCCCACAATCACTCACTCTTGTGTGCATCCAAGTCCCGTGTGTTTTTTTTTTTGATTCCCCAAACCAAAGCATCATAATGTTGTTCAACACCCTTTCCACCGCTGCCCTGCTTCTGGCTGGCTCGGCCGTTGCTGCCCCGGCCCCTGGCCGCACGACGACCTCCACCAAGACCTCGGGTGCGTCCTCGGATGGCTTCCCCAACCCCAACGCCAAGCAGCTCCTGGGCATCGAGAAGCTGGCGGACGGCACGCTGTCCAACGCGCCGCCCCCGCCCAAGCTCAACGCCAGCAGCATCCCCATCTTCCAGCTGATCACCTTCAACGAGAACTTTGAGGTCGCCTTCTTCCAGTCGCTCATCAACAACATCACCGCCAACGTCGACGGCTTCGAGCTGCCCTTCTCGGCCGAGAAGGACTCTCTCTTGAGCGTCCTCGAGACCGTTCATGCTGTAAGCACCATACACAGACCCTCTTCTTTTTTTTAAAAAAAAAAATTATATATATATATATATATATTTGGGGTTTTTTTTTTTTGCTAACACACACCCACAGCAAGAGGAACTCCATTCCATCAACGCTGCCGGTGTCGTCAAGCACTTTGGCGGCTTCGTCCCGCCCCCCTGCCACTACAAGTTCCCCTCGACCACCCTGGGCGAGGCCATTGCCCTGGCCGAGACCTTCACCTCGGTGGTCCTCGGCACGCTGCAGGACGCCTCCCAGGGCCTGGCCAAGAACGGCGACGACGGCCCCGTCCGCGCGGTGGCCAGCGTCATCGGCCAGGAGGGCGAGCAGAACGGCTTCTACCGCACGCTGCTGGACCGCAAGCCGTCGCAGAAGCCGTTCCTGACCACCTCGGTCGCGGCGTTTGCCTTTTCTGCCCTGCAGGACTTTGTCGTCTCGTGCCCCTTTGACATTGCCAAGGAGATCCCCATCCCCATCTTCCCGACCATCCGCGTGCTCTCGGGCCACGGCGGCGCCGACGTCTCCCCCCGCGACCAGGTGCTCACCTTCCAGGCCGACCTGACCCACGTCGCCGGCGCCAAGAAGTACATGGGCCACATGCAGGCGACCGAGGGCGGCCTCTTTGTCACCTACCTGACCGGCCAGGACCTGCCCATCAGCGAGCCCGTCAAGAAGGCCAAGTGGAGCGGCGGCGTCCTGACCTTTGAGGCCAAGTTCCCCTTCAACGAGTTCATCATGGAGGGCCTGAGCATTGCCGCGCTCACCACCGACAAGAACTTTACCAACCCGGACCAGCTCCCGGCCAAGACCCTGGCCGCGCCCGGTCTGATCCAGGTCAACGACAAGCTCATCCACCTGTAAAGGGTCGAGCAATAAAAAAAGTGAGAGCCACGGGAATCGTGGGACGGGTAATGGGATGGGTGGTCAACTAGCATAGATGGGACAAAAGGGGGGAGGCTCACTGGTTGCCGAGTATGGGCTGTTACTGCATGGAAAGTGTGTTTTTGTGTTTGTTTTTGTTTTTCTGTTAATATTTGCACTTGCATGTCCATGATCGTCCTGTGTATGGAGTCCATATTCAGGACATCTCGGACTACTGCAAGGCTTCAACATTCACTTCTCTGCATACATTTTAATTTAAACCCTTTTTTGCATGTAGCTCTCCGAACCATGGCAATGATATTGCCGTAATTAACAGAGGCGTATCTCAAAACCCAAACCAAACCCCAAACCGAGACCCAAGCATTGCAAACCAAACAAGAAACGCAGAACCCGAAAAGTTGCATACGCAAACCCACCCTAACATTCGTTATTCCCAGTACCGTTCCTGCATTGAATCGTCCAAAAATCGTGCATCCCACATCGCTGCTCGTAGCGTCATATATATATATATTTTTCCCCCATTAAAAAGAGAAAAGACCAAAGAAAGAGACAGAAACGAACTGAAAAACGACGTCTGCATAAGGCTCCTAGCTTTGCTGCCGTCGAAAAACATTCGTCATCGCCCGCCTCATGGTAGACGTGCGGCGACTCTGCGTTGGCCTGATGCCACTGGCACTGCTGCTGCCCTCACCCACATCGATGATTTCTGGATTTCCTCCAGGAGCAGAGTCGTGGTGGGCACCAGTGGCATTATTGTTTTCGAATTAATCATAATCAATCCCCTGGATAGGACTGAAAGCCGTGCGAAGGATGCGATCTTCGTCGCGGTTGGCCTGCTCTTCAAGGCTGAGACCACCATCCGGATGCCACTTCCCATCCCCTCCACAGTAACCGATGTGGAACTCCAAATCACCGCCCTCGCTATAGGCGTCGTCAAAATTGTCGGATCCGTTGTTGTCGGCTTCGAGGGTGGGATCACACACGTCGGCAATGTCGCCCAAACCGCCGTGGCCAGAATCGAAAGAACCACCAGTATGACGGCTACCATGAGTGTCTAGTTCTTCCGACCCCTGCCCGAAAACGTCCCGGAAAGCATCGCTACTTTCAAACGGATCTCTGGCTGCCAAGTCGCCGACCACTTCATCATCGTGATATAAATCACCGTAAATGTTTTCGTCATCCAGGTCTGCGCGGTCCGCTTCCACAGGATCCTGTTCTGCATCGCCCATCTCTGCACCATGGCGATCTGCTCCATTGGGGTCTGATCCATCGACGTCGGCTCCGTCAGAGTCTGCATCAATATTGCCGACAGTATCGGTGAACTCGATGTTCTCTCTATTCTGAAACTGCTGAAAGAGAGCAATCTGAACATGGGGTGCGTCTATTCGGACATCCCTGAGTTGTGTCGTAATCCCCTCAACTGGGTCATCGATATCCGCGCGCAATTCAAGAATGGCCACGCTATCGCAGTTGTCGCGCTCGTCGTCGTTCTCGTCTCGGTTCTGCCTTCTCCATAATATTTGGTTCTGAAATTGTTCGTCACCATCCGCGTGGGCAGTGGCAACCATGGTCGGCAGACCATCGTTAGTCAAGGATCCCCTATTTGCAGTACTGGGGCCGCCGGTATTCGAAGCACCAGCATGCTCAGCCAAGGCGTCGTGGAAATTTTTGTGTAGGTGCTTCCAGAAGTTCCCCGTCAGGTACACATCGTCGGCAGCGACATGGATATCTTCGGTCAGAACACTATTTTTAAACGCGGACTCGGCTTCCCGGCGGAGGAGGTAGGCAAGATTATACACGAGCTCCCTGTGCATGCCCTTGAGGTGATTGCCTGCTTGGACATGAACGAGGGGTTCGTTCCTCTTCCAGAGCGACAGTGCCTGCTCCAAGACAATGGCCAGAAAGACGACAGTGTTTCGACGACGTCGAGCGGCTTTCTGGATGTTCTCCCGACGGTCGCTTTCTTGCGCGTTCTTGTCGACATTGCGGCGCAGGAACCTCAGCGCCCTCATAGCACTGATGGCGCGAACAACGACAGCGTCATTCTCGTTTAAATCGAACGACGTGTAGATAAGTGCTTCCCGACCCTGTAGGACCACGCTGGACTCGTAGAACGGGGCAAAAATCACATGGTGGCGCATAATTTCTCTTTCGGATTTTTCGAAAAATGGCTCAGAACCGCAGCGGGGACCCTTCTTGAGCTCTTTCAGAATCTCCATGGCCCTTTTCAGGCCAACAGAGCGGCCAGTGACCTTCTCGACAGCCTGATCAGCGCGGATGTATGAAGTGCCCGGCGACTTGTTGACGCGTTCGTATAGTGCCTTCTGGTCGTCGTCCAGGCCTATAGTTTTGTGATCGTCAGAATGCAAAACGAGAAGTGACAAATGAAAGAAGGAGTGAAGGGAACCACAGCATACATGCTACAAAGATGTTCTGGGTCTCCAAGTCAGAGCCGACACATACGGGGAATCGGGAGCCAAAGTCCGTGCATCGGGTACAAGGTCTGTCTTCGCCACACTTTTTCAGAAAGTATCACAGTCAGCATCAATTGCACCACCCAAAATTTGAAAGGGCG
>PCDI01000004.1:2578225-2732243 GCA_002778195.1 Raffaelea ambrosiae | reverse complement strand
GGGTAGCAAACAGGACGAAAACTTACTTTTTGGCGCCCAATGGTACAGCCGCGGCAGGCTTTCTGCTTCTTGTTCTTCTTCTTTTTCTTCTCTCCATCTAGCACTTCTGTGTCTGCGTTGGCCTCTGAACGAGTCCTTTTCATTGATGGGTCGACAACTCTAAACTTTCCCAGCCTGTCGGTCGGGACGGTCTTCACTTTTGGAGCCACTCTGTGTGGCGGCAGAACACTCCCAGCCACATGAGACGGCCCCAAAGAGGGGGAGTGTCCTGCCGTATTTGCAGGCTCGACTTTCGAGCTGCACATGGACGAGATTGGGGAACTATGCTTGTCGATGGGCCGGCTGTTGTCGGAGGTGCCGGCCAGACTCTGGCTGCGTGTGCGGGCCATTTGTCCTGCCGGAAACACCTCTTGTGGGCTGTTGTTTTCCATTTTGACATCGAAGCCGCAGTTATTGAGATCTGTAGAGATGGGTGGTGCGTGCTGGTTGCCGGACCTGGCCACGATCTGATCAACACGCTCCGAAGAGAACCGTTCCTGCTCCAGCAGCACCTCAGCATTTGGAGAGGCGTGGTTGGCAAAACCCAAGTTGACGGATGGATTGCTGTCAATTCCCAGGAGGGTGTTGCCAGCACCGACGTCGCCGAATGCTGGGCTTGATGCCGGTTGTAGAGTGTGGGATGGTCCCAGCGTTGTCGGGACGGATGTTTCTTCGGGGGTGTACGCAGTATCGTGGCCAGATTCTGGAGTGCTGTACATCACCTCAACACCTAGGTGACCACCTTCGGAATGTACGCTTTCCTGTCGTCGTGGAGCAACCCCGCCCGAGAACGGATTAGAGGCCACCCGACCCAGATTGAAAGCCAGCTGCTGCTGCTGCTGCTGCTGCTGCTGCTGCCATGGTGGTTGTTGTGGTTGTTGTAATTGTTGCTGTTGCAATTGTTGCTGTTGAAGTTGTTGCTGCTGTAGTTGTTGCTGTAGTTGTTGCTGTTGTAGTTGCTGTTGTAGTTGTGGCTGTTGTAGTTGTAGTTGTTGCTGTTGTAGTTGTTGCTGTTGTAGTTGTTGCTGTTGTAGTTGTTGCTGTTGCAGCGTGAGCTGTGCCGAATAGGATTGGATGTGCCAACCAGAGGCTTGGCCACCGTCCGAGGGCATGGCGAATTGGTAAGGGATGAATGCGTTGCCTCCGAAGTCACCCTGCAGCGGTCGTGACGGCATCTGGGAGAAGCCGAGTCGGTTGTTGTTGGTTTGGACGTCGCGGCCAGCGCTTGGAGCGAGGTGGGCAGCAGGGAAGCGATTCTGACCGAGAGGCATGCCGTTGAAAGACATGTGGAAGGCAGCAGCCAGGTCATCGTCGTCGAAGTGTGTGCTACCGCGGATTGCAATGTTTTGGCTCAGGAGGGGCTGGACAACGCCATTGTCCCAAGTCTCTCGCTGGTCGGCGCCATCGCGTCCGTTGAAGGCCATGTCGGCGAAGAGGGGAGGCGTCGAGATGGGGGGAGAGAAAGGAGAAGGGCGAAGAAGAAAGAAAGAACGAGAGAAAGAGTCGAGCAGGGCCACGAAACAAAACCCAGTCCTGCCAGGAGCCGAGCACGCCGGAAGGGGCCGGCAAGCGACGCCAAGTGAGGTGAGACTTGCAAAGATAGACAAAGCGGGAGAAGGATGAAAAGGAAGAGCCAGAGCGACGCGCAAATGCGACAAGATCAAAGAGAGATTGGTCGCAGTTGGCAAAAAAGAGGCAAAACAGGCAAATGGGGCAAGTCGTCGGCCTGTGTCAGGCGAAAAAGAGAAGGCAACCGAGGGAGTTGCGCACTGGGGAAGACAAGCAACGCGCTTGGCTGTTGGAATCAAGACGATATGGCTGCTGGGCGGAGGGGCGAAAATCAGCCTTGCTGGGCAAGGCGTCCTTTTGTATCAAACGGCCAGCTTTGCGGGGCCATTGAAGGGTGGGCTCGTTCTGCCCAGGCGCTTCTATTTCGAGCCTGGGTCGCCTACCTCAAAACGGCAGCGGCTGAAAGCTTGACTCCGCTTTTTTGCTGCAGTCAGCCAATCGTCTGCTTCTGTCTGACACCAACCATGCTGCTCGACTGTCAAAAGTATGATTTGATAGTTGCATTTAGCACCGTATAGGGCTAGACTATCTGGAAGAAAAGGAGGATAGGTTGAATGTTGAAAGTCTAGATACATAGGGGCCAACACGGAGGAGCTTTTGTACGTGGAAATAAGTGGGGCCTAGTGCCCAGCCAGCCAATCAGCGCAGCGTGTGCACGTGAGTGCACCGTTGGCTAGCAAACACTTGCCAACATCGACTACGAGTGGATAGATCCACAGGGCAAGCCCAACCAATACGAGGGCAACCTGCCAGGCCAGACCCGTTTTAGCTATGGAGTTGGAGAAGGCGCTGACAGCTCACACAAACAAAAACGCTAGCGAAAAGGAAAGAACAAGAGAGAGCCAGACAGCAGGCCCGGAGCAAAGCAATACGTCAATAATAAGTTCGAGTATGCAGGTCTCCCGAATAAACGGGAATGGGACCACGGCAATAGATGAGACCTGCATATGAGCGCAGGAGGACAACAGCCGGGATGGAAGGCCAGACGAGCGACCGGCTGCGAAACACGCTCGGCAGGCGGCCAGGTCGCAGGGGAGGCCGCAGAGACGGACCGGCCAGCAATATGTGACAAGCACCAGAAACCCCGTAAAATCGAGCGCCTGCCATCACAGCTTTGAAACCGGTCGGCCAGGTCAAAGGAGAAACAAAAATCGAAACGAAAGTCGAAACGAAAATCGAAACGCCAACATGAGGACTGCCTGAGAAGGCGAGACGACTATGATCGCACTTTCCCTTACGCGTTTGCGAGACGAGCGGGGTTACCGCGCACCTGACCAATTTGTCGGCGGCAAGGCTGGACACCGTGAAGCAGGGCCAACTTGTGGAAAGACGACGAAACAGACGGATGCGAAGGCAAGGGCCGTCGCCCGTGGGTCTGAGTAGTCATGAATTGTAGAAAAAGAAACGGTTGAGGAGGCCTTAGGGAAAGCGTGGGTAGAGCTAAGCCAAACTAAGAGTTTATAACTAGGCTTTAGCCCAAATTGAAACATCGAATACCACAAACCATCCGATATGGTGTAATGGCTAACATCCGACGCTCTCACCGTCGAGCTCGGGGTTCGATTCCCCGTATCGGAGATACACTCTTTTTTGTTCCTGGAGTGGATATGTTGGTAATTCTCTTTTTTTATTTTTTATTTTTTTGTGGTGTGTTTTTCTTTTTTTCTTAACTGCTTTTTAAGTCCCCTAAACTGGTTTGCTGATTCTATTTGCACTTTCCTTCTTTCCAGCTCTTTCCCGGTCGCACCTTCCAAAGTATGGATGGGCCTTGTTCCTGCCACCAAAAGCTTCAATTGGCACCATTTACCCCAATTGCATTTCCAGTTCCCTTTCCACGGCTTGAGACTTTTGGTCAATATGCTGCGTAAGCCTCAGTGTTCACTCCCGCGCTGCTAAGCATTCTTGCTTGCACCGCCATGCCGTGCCCAGGGTAGCCGGATTTCGATGTCTTCCCGTCCACTGTTGCAAACGCTCTCCCGTGCAGCGTAACCACGGCTCCATCGCAGTGGAGTCTGGGCACTGACGCACGGCAGCATCCCATCAGATATCCATGCGACACTCGTCCGAAGACACGGACGAAGCAACGAGTCTTGTCTCTGGAACCCTTGAGATTCACGGGCACTACCCGGGATTTCGTGCACCGCATCGTGCCGCTCGGTTAAGGTAAAAGGAGACGGGCACGGTGAAAATGAGACAGCTCCAGGTTACGGGCAAACGTGCAATGCAAACACACGATAGGGCAGGCACGCCATGACAGCAGCACAGGAGTGAATGAACGCCGGCTGCCTACCTTGCGAACTGAACCAGTCAACACAACTTGTCTTAAAAGGACAAGACAGAGATGTCGAGTTCCCATATCTTGCATTTCCAATGGTTGCTAATCATCAAATAAGCATCACGAGATGAGTGATTCTCCTCGAATATCGCGAGTTGGAACAACAGGCGGATGAACCAGTCGGACCGACCGGGGTAGGAACGAGACCCTGCCGCTGCTACCATATCTGCCCGGTTTTGATTGGTGGTGGCACATCCTTACCCATTTGTGCACTAAGACCAGGGCAGCCAGGCCGTCCAGATGGCAGGCTAGGAGGATGGACAAGCTCGCGACAAGCCTGCCCGGCCTCCATGTCTGTGCAGCCCTCCGGGAACGCACGGCCAGAACCGGTGGAGCGAGATAATCGTACACCGTATTTTGACTGTCATTTTTTGGTTCTGTCTTTGGCTGGTGACGTCGTGGTTTTTCGACTTTCGGGTGCATTGGAAAAGCTGGGGAGTCACTAACTAGTATTGTGGCTTCCGCCAACCCCCACTCGCAACGTGTACTGTGGATTGGGCGACGCCCGCGGGTTTGTCAGGCTCTGTCATCACATTATGGAACTGCGGTTTCACTGGAGTACTGGCTGCCCAGACGCAGGGAGAGGGAGAGGGCGGCCTCTGGACAATTACGCGTACATTGCCGGTATGCAAATGTTGGTGGCCGAGCCACATGACTGTATCCCCAAAGTATTTGGCGTAACTTTAATTTGGTAGTCCAAGTTATTCCTCCAGTCATCCAGCAGTCCACGGTGGTCTAGACACTCTGCTCACCCCATTTCTGCGTTTTAAGGGGGGAAATGATAGAATAAAAGAACCTTAATATTCCTCCGAGAGGCTAAGTGGCGCATGCTGCAGTCTTGATCGCACACCGAACCCCGTGCGCATCTATCCCCTCTAGAGATCTGATTAAGTTGGCTGGACACTTGGGAATCGAGTTCAGACCAGCCATTCTATGCCAGACCGTGGATTGACACGAGAGAAATACGGCGATAAATCCTAGACGAATGCGAGTGATCTTCTGTCGAGCTTCCCCAGGCAGGAAGGAGATGTAAAATAAATAAAAATAAATAAATAAAAAATGCAATGGTGGCGATGTATGGGGCGTTATGATTGTCTCCTGAAGGGGGCAACGTCTCTCTGCCTTGTTCTTGCTGCTCCTACCCTGTCAGGCCTTCCAGACACCCGCATGCAACCCTAATTGGCTAGCGTCAAGGTCGTTTGCGCATGTCTTGCAGCTGGGATTGGATGCCGCAGCGAATGGCATTAACACGGACTGGGAAGGACGCAACAACCGGAAGGGGCAACAAGAAAGTTGCAGAAAAACAAATCACGGAGGGGGGGAGAAGAAAAAGAAAAGAACAGGAAAAGGACTCTGAGAGCCAGGTAATGTGAGATCCATGCAAGATACTGTGTGTCCTTAACAGCCCAGCTCATCTAAAGATCCCTGTGCAACGTAGGGCTTTGCTTGTAGGGGAACATGTCTCTGGGGGTGTAAGGTGCTGGAGTAAAGGCTCTTTCGCCCAAATAAGCTTGGCCTGGGCATTGTGGGGGCGCTTGAAACGACGATCCTGGTATGAAAATGGAAGGCCCCCGTTTGTGTGCTCGGAGGAAAAAAAAAACATAACAGTACCGAAGGAAGGCAACAGACTGGAGGAGCCCGGGAAAATGTGTGCTTGAATGCTCATGTGTCCCTTACCGATATAACGCCAAGTCCAAGATATATAAATGGCTGTCCGTATCCCGCTCGTTCCCTTTCTGGGTTCTGTCATTTTTACCCGGTAGACGGAAATCTTATTTGCGTCGTCCATTGACTTCCCGTTCCACCTGAAAACTTCCTACCACATTTTCCGTTTTGCTGGAATCTCGAAGCTGGCCATCCACTCGCTGACCGCCACCATGTTGGGCAAGACTTCTTTGGCCGCTGTGGCCGTCGCTCTCTTCAGCCTCTTCGATGCGGCCCAGGCTTACATCATGCTCTGTGGAGATGTCGGTTTGCACTACGCAGATGGTAACTGAAAACGCATGCAGCGGCACCCTGTCGTGGTGCCAATAGCATAGGCTAAGGTGTCTTTCTCCCAGGCTACATCGTCCGGAACATGACAAACTACAGCCGTGACATCAGTGGCTTCGTTGCCAACACCACCTTCCCATTGTACTGTACGTTTGCCAAAATGCCTCATTCCCGTTCTCTTGACAAGCTCGTCCCAACTCATTGCTTTTTTTGTTGCGCCAGTTGAATTCGGCAGCGAATCGTCCAAGCCCCTGTACCCCATTCAGCTGGCCCAAAAGGTGGACAACGTGTACCAGGTCTATGACTGGTATTTCTACATTGATGCCGGCCTGGACGCCGTCAAGCCCGTCAGCTTTGTCAAGGGCGGCAACTCGACGCTTACGGGAGGCCAGACCACCTGGGGATTCTACAACCCGTACGGGATCTTTCTGTGGATGAATACCGAAGTGGATCCCTACGGACTCATCAAGCGACGGCACGCCGCTCGTGCCACTGTCCACCAGCAGGGCTGGCAGTGGGTGCCGATTCCGGGCTACACGGACATTTCGCAGCTGTACTGGAACCAGACACGCTTTGATCTGGTCGCGCGAGGCATGGCAGCGGGCGTCAACGACAAAACCACCGATTTTGGCATGATGTATGCCGCTTACGACTACACCGCAACTGCAGCAGATGGGCCTTGAGAAGGCAATGCGAGCTCTGCATTCATCGCCTCTCTATTTTTTGGTTCCGTCTTCTTGCATGGGGTCCTAAGGAACCGACTTCCGTCGGTCAGAGGAATATTCTTTGTAAGAGAATTGCCCTGGTGCGGACCATAATGGGTTGCTTTGCAATGTCCACACCTTGATTGAAGTTTATATCTGTTTTTTTCTTGGTTTTTTTCATCAAATGCTCCTCTTTCATTCACCCGTGTAAACCGAAAATAGTATATTATATTATGGTCGTTTTAAAAGGCTTCAGATTGTTATTAGATTTGAACTAAGATCAAAATATTAATGATATTTTTGCTCATAACTTGATGCGTGGATGAGTGCACTGGCCACCGCATTCTCCTTGAGGAAAAAAAAACAGAATATCGTGTTTGGGAAAAAATAAATAGCTCTCTTGGCGACTGCGGATCAACACATTGTAAAAAATAAAATAAAAATAAAGAAAAAAGAAAGAAAAACACGCGCTGTGACAATTGTGTCTCGCGATGTTGTTGGTGGAAAGGGCAAAAAACAATGCCCAGACGCGGGATCGAACCGCGGACCTCCTGCTTACTAGGCAGGCGCAACTACCGCTGTGCTACCCGGGCTTGTTGGAAAACACGGGTGTTAATAGCACTCAAAAAGTCTGGCGTGCAACGTGAAGACTACTGCCGAGCTCTGGCCCCCCAACCCCACCCTAGCAAGGCTCCCTCCCCACTCGAATTTTGATTTTTGCGTTTGCCATTGCCAACTTCTCGTCTTCCGTCTCCTTTCCCCTTTCCCATTCAATGCTCATACACAAATGCGACCCTCGATCTCCTCCTCCTCCTCCTCCCTCGTCTCTCTTCCTCACAGCAATGCTGTCGCCCGGATCGGCAGCTCGATCGGGTTGCAGTTGAACTTTTCGTGGTGCTGCAACACACACCCTTCTTCGGCCAACTGCCAGTCGAAAGCCAGCACCAGCGCGGCCACGCAGATGCTCAGCTCCATGTACGCCAGATTGCGTCCCATGCACGCCTGCGGGCCCATGCTGAACGACGCGTCGACGCAGGCGCGCGCAAGTAGGGGCCCGGCCGGGACGGGTGGGCGGCCAGATCGCAGAGGGCGTTGGTGAGGGCCGACTGGGTGGTGTCGTTGCCCGCGTTGAGCATGACGGCGCCCTCGGCCACGATCTCGTGCATGAACATGGGCAGGGGCCGCCTGGGCGACGGCGCGCCATGGCCGTCCAGTTGTCGCCGCACCGGGCGCGGACCGTCCGGGCCAGCAGGTGCCTCTTGAAGAGACCGTGCCGGAAGGGCGCCAGGTGGCCGAGGAGCACGCTGAACGCCGCGCCCGCGTGGAAGGCCTGCATGGCGTGGACCGTCTCCCGTGTGCCGTCGGCCTGCAGAGCCGTGAAGTCGTCGTCGCCGCGGTCCAAGAAAGAACCCGTATGTCTGGGACCAGAACAGGCTGGTGATGGCGTCGTAGGAAAACATGTTGAGCCACGGCCGCACGTCAAACGCGCAGCCACCGCCACCGTTCTGTTGGTCAACAGGGAGGGCCGAGAAGCGGTCGTGCGCAGAGACGCGGCCGCCCTGCGATTTGGCATGGATGGCGCGTGGAGCAGCTTCTGGACCAGCGCCATCACGCGCGGCTCCACGGTCGTGATTTGCTTGGCCGCAAACACAAACGCCAGGTTTTTTGCGCTTGCCGCGGTGGACTTGTTTGTCTGTGGCATCCGCCATGCTGGGATTGCCGCCGGCTTGGTTGTCGTAGAGCACGTCCTTGACGACGCTGGTTCCATGTCCGTAGATATCGCGAAACGCCTTGGGCGACGAGAAGGACACGTGGTGCGGCCCCAGGCGCACCACAGGCCCAAGCTCTCGGTGCGCTCTGCCCACGGCTAGATACTTGCGGCCGTTGTAGTTGTGGTACATTTGCCATGGTGGTGTGAACGCCGCAACAGGAACGTAGACAAGAATTGGGTAAAGCAGAGCGATTACGACCACCCCCAAGGGCAGCATCACGCCTAAAATGCACACATCAACATACGGTTACGGTGCATAGTCAAAAACGAAACACTTACTGAGAGAGGTCATTGTGAATTGGGGAGCAGACCTGGTCCTGCGCTGGTATCCTTGAAAATCTGTCTACGTATACGATGGGGTGGGATGCTCACTACCCCAGGATATATCCCCCCATCGGTGAATACCTCTGCGAAATAATCTAGTGCAGTACTTGTATTTCACAATGCAGGTTCGCTCTTAATAGTTTGGGCTTAAACAGAGAAGTGCGAATACAGGTAGTGTTGCTTTCCGGTTCGACGGAAATTGCCAAACGGGGCAGTACTCGGCGAGGTGAAGAGGCCCCGTCCAGATCTACACTAACTAATGCTTACCCCGGACAGCGTCCCAAAGATGAAGGGAACCTTGAACAGATGCGGGGAGTGTGCGGGTAGTCAGATGAGGGTAGTTGAACATGGACAACGAAAATGTCACGGACAGGGCAGTGGTCAATGGCCGGTTGCTTGTTGCAATTGACTGCTACACTTTCTTTTCTGATTCAATCATTTCTCCTCACTCTGCGAACCCCAACTTTTTTTTCTGGTTAAGATCGTGACAAGCAGGTTTACTGTAATAATGGACTGTAACAATAATTACAAATAAATACGCTTGCCGTTAATTATTTGTTCTTCTGGCTTAGAATCTGGCCTTTAACGCAAGCGCAGCGCAGCAAGACTTGGCGTGCATACAACAGAAACTTTGGCTCTCTATTTGGAGTGGTTTTAACTTGTCGTCAACATGGTATCATGATACCCAAGTCTGGCTTTTACCGCTCCAAATTCGCCCCAGCCGGTCACAACACGTCTGATTAGGCCATTGTGTGTCACGAATAAAGTCGTGAAGGAAGTTTAGAAGCCGGGCTTGTTCTCCTCCTTCCCGGAAAGGACCTGCCCCATCCACGATACCAGGGCCGTTCCGTTGATGATGGTCCCGAAAATTGGACACGACATGGTGATTTGACAAAGCAGTCTCGCTGGAGCAAGAACTCCGGACTAAACGGAAAACAGCGTTAGACTGTCAGCCACAACTTGCCTACTTCAATTTGTTGTTCCTATTTTCTTGTTTCCTTTTTTTCTGACCTCCATGTACCGACTCATCTCCAAAACATTCATACGATCTAGTATTATTGGAATCCAACAGTAGTTGGGCCATTTTCTAATTTACCAGCCCGATATTCAAGTCGTGTATTCTCTGGCATCATTTCTGCAGCAGCAATTCGAATACTTGGGCAATGGCCAGCACCTTCTCCTCCTCCAGACGCCGCCCAACAATCTGCAGAGTCACAGGCAGCCCCTTGTACACGGCGGGGTCATATCGTTCCCGGATGACCTTGTCCAGCGCGCACGTAGGCGCCGGAATCGACGCGCCACCGGCGGCCCGATCGGGCGCCGTGTCCGCCCGGTCCGCCGTCTCGTCGACAAACGTGACCGGGATGGTGCAGGCGGTGAAGTCGCACACGTTCACGGTGCTGGTGTACGCCAGGTGGCGCACGATCTCGTAGTCCCCGTGCTTGGGGCAGACCGACGGATTCACCGGCGCCAGGTAGACGTCCAGGGGCTCGCCCGCCTGCGTGAGCGAGGCTGTCGCCGCCCAGTTGGCCAGCACCTCGGCCTGGAAGGCCCGGCACTCCCTGGCCAGCGCCCAGGACTCCAGCAGGCTGAGGGCGCTGCGGTCGCTCTGGCCGATCTGCGACAGCGGCGGCTCGCCCGAGCGCGCGACCGAGCGGCCCACGTCGCCGTTGTTGTCCGAGGCGAAGACGCGCAGCGCCAGGGACAGGCCGCGCGCGTGGTCGACGAGCTGCGCGGGGCCGAGGGGCACGACGTCGTGGCCGGCCGCCCGCAGAGCCGCCGCGACGTCGCGCAGCGCCCGGCGGACCGGCGGCTGCGGCAGCACCACGCCGTCCCACGCCAGGAGGCCGATCCGCAGAGGCCGTCCCGACGACGAGGCCGAGGCCCATGCGGACGGCCGCCAGGGAAGGGGCACGACCTCGGGGTCGACCAGCCACGGCTGGGCGTCCACGACCGTCTGGGCGAAGAGCCGCAGCGACGCCACGGACCGGGCCATCGGGCCCACGACCGACGCGACCGTCTCCTGGCCCTCCATGCTGTTGAGGATCTTGTGGTACGGCAGGCGGCCCACGGACGGGCGGAGACCCCAGAGGCCCTGGTACGCGGACGGGCTGCGGATGGAGCCGCCCAGATCCGAGCCCACCCCGAGCGGGCTGCCCCGGAACGCCAGCAGAGCGCCTTCGCCTCCGCTCGAGCCGCCGCACGAGAAGGACCGGTTGTACGGGTTGCTTGTGCGGCCCAGGATGCTGTCGCTGTCAGCCAGGGGGCCAGGAATCGAGTTCTGGGCAGCCTTAAACGCACTTGTTCACGGTTTCCCCCCACATGCAGCCCACGCTGAGGCTGGTCTTGCAGAACGGGACCGCCCCCGCGTCGAGCAGGAGGTCCACCAGCAGCGCGTTCTCCGTGTCGACGGTGCCCAGGTTGGCCACAAAGCCGCAGGTCGTCTCCGTGCCCCGGACGCGGCACTGGTCCTTCAGCGAGACCGGCACGCCGTGCAGCGGACCCGTCGGCGTGCCGCCCGCGCGGGCAAACGCGTCGTCCAGCTCCTTGGCGCGGGCCAGGGCGGCCGGGTACATAAAGTCGAGACAGCAGTGCAGCAGTTGGTGGGCCATGACGGCCCTGTGCGTCATGGCATTGAGGACAGCTTCGGCCGTGTATTGGCCCCGGGCAATGGCCGCCGCCAGGCGCTCGGCCGGCAGCTCGGTCATGGCCATCTCGTCCGGCGTCAGGAACCGGGCAGGCACATCCATGACCGAGGCGGGGTCGGTCTGGGAGAATGCGAGCTCGGCATGGATGAACGCGGGCGGCACTGATTGCAGAATGCTCTCGCGCTTGGCGCGCACGCGCTCTTCCCACGAGACGGCCATGGCGTTCCAGACGGCGAGACCTGGCGCTGTTCGAATTTGGTCCTGGGCTGCGGTCTCCTCGTATTGCCGACCTGCTTGCTATTTGCGATGCACTGTGTTCTTCTCCTGTCGTCGCCAGGCTGGTGTGTCGGATACGCGTTTCCCTTTCCTATGGCCAACGTCGTACGTCCTCCGATCGTGTACACAGACTTCCGTCTAGCACACAATAGATAAGACGCAGAGTCGCAACGATGCTTCCGCTTACCGGAGCAACCCAGCGAGCGCGATGTACCCAGATAACGCAAGGCGATCGTTGTCGGTCGGGTGCGCGTAGCCGATTTGGCAGCGTCGGGCCGTCGGCGACCTCCACATCGACAGTTGGGCATGCCATCTTCACAACGAGCGAGCGCACGACAAGTGTAAGCCGGATAGCCACCCAAGGGGACATTGCCCCTCTCCAGCTCTTTGATTTGTGTTGCTCCATCCAGTCGCGGTGGAAGCAGTGCTGTCTCCATTTTGAGAGCCTTCCTTGTCCATGCCAATTTCGCAGATTGGTGGAAACGTTCTCGTTGTGTAGCTGATGGCCCTTTCTTCCATCCTGTCTGGTCCCATCCTCTTCCCTCTGTGCCCTGCTGCACCATGCCAGGCGAAATCCCTTGGCAACTGCCGCCCCAGAAGCGGTACATCTTCCGCAATGCGTCGCTTGTCGAGCCCGTCGAGGGTGTCGTGCTGCCCGGCACGACGGTCACGGTCCGGCACGGGCTCATCGACAGCGTCGTCCTGGCCCAGGACAGGATCGTCGGCGGCTCCCCGCAGATGGTCGACAGGCCTTCCTCCTCTTCCTCCTCCTCCTCCGCGGAGGACGAGCCGCCCGTCGAGATCGACCTCGCGGGCAAGTTTCTGTGCCCGGGCCTGATCGACTGCCACGTGCACTTCAGCGCCGTGCCCGGCGCGTCCGGGCTCTACGCCATGAAGACACTCGACCCGGCGGTGATCCACTACCGCGCCGTCCGTATGGCCCGCGAGATGATTGCGCGCGGCTTCACCAGCGCGCGCGACTGCGGCGGGACCTCGCTGGCCATGAAGGAGGCCGTCCGCGACGGCGTGATCAACGGGCCGCGGCTCTTTGTCGGGCTCCACCAGCTGACGCAGACGGGCGGCCACGGCGACCTGCGCACGCGCTACGACACGATGCCGTGCTGCGGCGGCGACGTGCTGGGCAGCAGCGGGCGCCTGTGCGACGGCGTGGCTGAGTGCCTGCGCGTGAGCCGGGACCAGATGCGGCGGGGCGCCGACTTTCTCAAGATCATGGGCGGCGGCGGCGTGAGCTCGCCCACGGACGCCATCGACAGCGTGCAGTTCACGCCCGAGGAGGTGCGCACCGTGGTCGGCGTGGCCGCCGCCCACCGCACGTACGTCAGCTGCCACGCCTACACGCCGGCGGCCATCCGCCAGGCCGTCGAGAACGGCGTCCGCGCCATCGAGCACGGCAATCTGCTGGACGCGCCCACCGCCCGCCTCCTGGCCGCCCGCGGCTGCCTGCTGACGCCCACGCTGGCCACGTACGCCGCCATGGCGTCGCCCGACTACGCGCGGTACCTGCCCCCCGAGGCCGTGGCCAAGAACGAGGCCGTCCTGCACGCCGGCCTGCACAGCCTGCGCATCGCCGCCGCCGCCGGCGTCACCCTGTGCTTCGGCACCGACCTGCTGGGGCCCATGTGCCACCTGCAGACGAGCGAGTTCGCGCTGCGCGCGCAGGTGCTGCGCGCCACCCACGTGCTGCAGACCGCCACCACCAACGCGGCGCGGCTGCTGATGCAGGAGGCGACGCTGGGCCAGATCCGGCCCGGGTTTGCGGCGGACCTGCTGGTGCTGAACACCAATCCGCTCGAGGACATTGCGGTGCTGGACCGGCCCGAGAAGCACCTGCTGGCGGTCATGAAGGCGGGCCGGGTGCACGTCAGTCGCTGGAGCCGTCTGCCCGTGGATGTGGACGCGCCAGAAGACCGGATCGAGTGATTCACATCCAGAGATGAATTCGGGGGAAGACATGGGGCCTGTCACGGAACTGGGTATTGGTCACACGAATCATCTTTTTATTGTTCTGCATTGCATAGGCATACTTTATCCAGGGCATCGAAAAAGCAAAGTAGTAAAAACAGTCTCAACGGCCTCCCAGCACCTTAGAAGTCTGGTCGCGACAGCGGAAACTCGAGCCCTTCAAAGGCGCTGAGTCCCAGGAAGTTCAGGTCGTCCGGCCAGTTGTACGTGATCTCCTGCGTCGACGCATCGTTCCAGGAAGAGAAAGCATGGGCTCCGCCCACCCCAGCACCCATGTAGCCTGTAGCCGAGATGGAACGGGACAGCATCGGACCTGGCGCCCCCGGTCCGCCGGCAAATCCAGCAGAGACACCACGCACGGAGACCGCTGGGCCGGGCTCCCACTCTTGGGCTGCCGTCCTGTTTTGCTCTCCCAGCAACGGCGCGGATACTGCAGCGGCTTCTCCGTGCGGGAAGACACCACTGATCGTATTATGGCTTCCGCTGCTGCCGGCTTGTCCTTGTTGCTGCCGACCCACTGTCTGGTTTTCGGCCTCGGCCATCCAGCTCTTCCATTCCCGGTATCCGTCCTTGTGCGGAGGCTCACGTCGTCCGCGGTCTTCCTCCGGCGTCCCCATGCCGGCTCCGCCTGCCTTGTCTTGTCCCTTCATCGCCGCCGTCACCAGGACCAGCAGGTTCTGCACCAGCTGCTGCCCGTAGCGTGCGTTCTGGCAGCCGGTCGCCATGTGCTTCATGAACTGCAGCATGGAGGCGACCGCTGTCTCGTACAGCGGATGGGGGCGGATGATCTCGTGAATGATGATGATGATGGCGGCGGTGCTGCAACAGTTGGTGTCGGTGAAGGAGAAGCGAGCGAGCCGCTTGCTGAGGTAGAGGAGGCGCAGGAGGTCGATGATGCGGTAGGCGGCCGCCACGCAGTCGTGGGCCAGCGCATCGGCGTACGCGACATCCGGGGACAGCGGGTCGTCGGTGTCGCCCTCGGACGCAGCGGCTCCGCGCAGACGCTGCTGGATGCGGCGAAGCACGGTGGCCCGGCCCATGGAGATGATGATCTGGTTGTACGTCATGTGGAGGTGCACCGCACCGCGGAACGACTTGGACTCGGGGTGCAGGTTGCTGAGCTGCAGGCGACGGGGCAGATTCGTGAGCCACAGATCGAGCTCGTGGCGGATTGCGGCCACGCGCGGCTCGGCCTCCCTGTCGGCAAAGTCGAGCCTCTTGCCGAGACGGACCGTCTGGTTGTAGAGGCGCGTGAGACGGATGCTGGCCTGCAGGTGGTGCATGTTGTCCCAGGCCGCCGGCAGGTCGAGCTCCGCATGGGCCTCTGGAAATGGCGTGTCGATGTCTTCTATGCGGATGGTCTCGGGACGATCGAGGATGATGGTCAGTCGTCTTGCTCGTTAGCATGTCAGAGGGGGACGACGAGAGGCTAGTGAGCGTCTACCAGACCAGCATGGCAAAACGAAGACAAAAAAAGGTTGGGGGTGAATTACCTTTCACTCGTGTACAGAGACCACCACAGGCGGTTGCGCACATGCAAGACGCGTGGACTGAGATTCGTATTGCCGACTGTGCGGTGCAGCCCGGCCGAGATGGCCATCTTGACCGCCATGCCGTGGTAGATGTACGACAGGTCGGACGTGTTGGTGGGCAGCAGAAACAGGCCGATCAAGAAGCACACCTGGATGCTTTCCAGGGAGCAGCGGGCCACGACGTCGGCCAGCAGCGGCTTGGTCTGGACATAGAAGAGGGCGCCAGGCCCCAGCTTGGAGGCACTGGCGGCCGTCGAGCAGGTGAGGGCAGGCGCCCGCAGGTCGGCGAACTGGCTCCCCATGGCGAAGACCATGAGGGCGAGGCTGACAAACCCGGCGTCGAAATCGACGCTCGCGGGCGTCCGTTGCTGGTCGTAGCATTGGTCCAAGCGCTTCTTGAAAGCCACGCGGTCCATGTAGTAGTAGTTGGCCTCGACACTATGAAACAGCGTGGCCACGAGAAACTCGGCCACAGGGCGGGGCGGGAAGCCGGCCAGGGCGGCCCTGAGCAGATCGGGGTCGGCCGTATCCGCGTCCAGGGACTGGACGAACTCCTGCATCTGACGTTAGACAGACCAACGAAACCGGAGCAGAAGAATCCTGTTATCGGCGCACCGATGGCATGTTTCGGTCCTGCCGGGCGTTTTCAGGCGAATGGACGACGACAGCATCTTGGACGTCCGAGAAGAACGTGCCGTTGGATATTTCGCCGACAAAATCTAGTGGCTGAACGTGAGACTCTGGCACTCCATACACAGCTACAGACAAAACGTGGAGACGCACGGGTTTGGTGTGGATTTCGCACGACCAGCTGAGCCAGTTGAGGGCGGGTTTTCTGCTGTGACGACTGCGTCTGTTGCCGTGGTCCGCCGCGGGCGACCTCTAGGCCACCGGACTGGGCGGGCGCTGGGTCCGCGGGCGAGCCACTGGCCGCCACGGCAGAGGGAGAACTGGCTGTGTGGGGAGACGTGGTGGACACGAGAGGATCCCGACGCAACGGTGTCCGAGGCGACGTTGTGCTGCGTTGGTCCTCGTCGTCCCTGCAGGAGCATGTGAGCGAGACAGCGTGACCGAAGCTGGACTGCATACAACTGACCGACTAGGAGTAGCCGGGTAGTTTCCAAACAGGCACGCGACCCTGTCTTTGCGGCATCGTTGGCACACTTTGTGAGGCCATTCCTTGTGTCCCGGGGCCAGGATGCACCGGCTCTTTCGGTTGCGGCAACGCCAGCAGCTTCACGTGGATGCATTAGCCTAGCTGGCCGTAGTCTGACAGCGTTTTATTTTTTATTTTTTATTTTTTATTTTATTTTATTTTATTTTTTATTTTGGCCAAGCACCGTCTGCAAACTCACGCTTGAACAGCTCGCTGTCTGTCGGCGTCTCGCACCCGGGGCCGGACTCTGGCCGACGATGTTCCCTTGCCGGGGAGCCGTAGTGGGCTGGCCATCATGGGCTAGCAATGATGGCTGGTGTCGTCGAAACGTGATGCGGAATTGGTGGACGAAAGGAAAGCAAGCGACGAGGAAGAATCAACGGCAAGCTGCCGACGTATATACCAGTTGGGGAACCCCAGACTCGAGTGGCTCCGCGGGAGATAGTGGCTTATCACCCTTGGGAGCGAGATAGCGAGGTTGGCTCGCCCCGTCTGGTGCGGTCCTAGCCCCATTGGTTCGCCGCCGGCCTGGCGTGGTCTCTGGTCGTCGCGACATGGGCGACGGGTACAGGCATCCGACACTGCATTGCGGAAGGCATCGTGCCTATCAAGACTAGGGTGGCTCTCGACGCCCACGAACGAGCACTCGACAGAAGGCAGAAGCGACCAGCCGACATGGCCCCCCGCTAAAGATAAGCCTGCCCAAGCAGGGAGGGGAGTCCAGAGGCAGGGTTGCCACACCCGGATCACTTGGACGTAGCCGGATAGGTACGCGCCCTGGGCCAGCCGGAGGCACATATAATCAGACTGAGGGAAGGAACAGGGAAAGGGAAGACAGACAGATAGACAAAAACAATGGGAACCGGAAAACCCATAGCTGAGAGGTAAGGCATTCTTCCACTAATACAGCAAGCTATAGGACGATTCCCTCCCCTGTCTTTTCCAGATATACCTCCATTCTAGTCCACGGACATCACCACATGGCCGACGTACAGCCCGGAGAGAAGAACTTGGCGGAGCATGCCGTGCAGCCGGCCGACGATGCCGACTCTCATGGCAAAGGCGAGGGGGACCGCGCGCTGGGCTCGGATGCCGGGGCGGTCGAGTATGTGATCGACCCGGCCGAGGAGCGCCGAGTGCTGCGCAAGATCGACGGGATCGTCATGTCGGCCATGACGCTGGTCTACTTTTTCCAGTGTAAGGAGACAGCCCCAAAGACCAAAAGAAGGGAAGCGTCGGTCCGCGCTGACAACGGCAGACCTGGACAAGCAGACGATCAACTATGCCTCCGTGTTTGGCCTCAACGCCGACCTGCACCTCACGGGCAGCCAGTTCTCCTGGGTGGTGACGCTGTTCTACTTTGGCCAGCTCACGTCCGAGTTTCCGTCGTCGTACCTGATGAGCCGCTATCCCGTCACCAAGGTCGTCGGCAGCTGCATGTGCGTATCCGAACCGTCGGTCCTCTCGTCTACGTGCTCTCTCTCTAACTCCTGAAGCATCGTCTGGGGCGTCTGCGAGATGTGCATGGGCGCCACCCGCAGCTTCGGCGGCCTCGCGGCGGTGCGCTTCTGCCTGGGCCTGTGCGAGGGCGCGGCGTCGCCGGCCTGGGTGATCATCACGAGCAACTGGTACAAGCGCAGCGAGCACCCGCTGCGCGTGGGCATCTGGACCAGCATGTCGGGCGCGGCGCAGATCGTCGGCGCCGTGCTCATGTACCTGCTCGGCCAGGCGCCGCCGCTGGGGCTGGCCAACTGGCGCGTCATGTTCCTCGTCTGCGGCGCGGCCACCGTCGTCGCCGGCGTGCTGTTCGTGGTCGCCGTGCCGCCCGACGGCGCGCGCGCCTGGTTCTTCAGCGCGGCCGAGCGGCGCGTCGCCGTCGAGCGCCTCGCGGCCGACCGGGCCACGCGCGACCGCGCCGCGTTCGACCCGGCGCAGATGGCCGAGGCCCTGCGGGAGCCGCGCACGTGGCTGCTGGGCGGCATGGCGCTGCTGATCTGCGTCCCGTCGCCGATCCTCAAGTTCTCGTCGCTCGTCATTAGCGGCTTCGGCTTCAGCACGTTCCGCACCATGCTGGTCGGCCTGCCCAGCGGCGCCCTCCAGATCCTCACCGTCGGCGTGTGCGCCGTCGGCATGCGCCAGACGGCCAACGGGCGCTGGGCCTGGGGCCTGCTGGCCACGGCCGTGCCCTTTGTCGGGTCCGTGCTGCTGCTGAGCCTGCCCGCGCGCAACCGCTGGGGCATTGTGGTCAGCACCTGGCTCGCCGCGCAGTCGTCGGATCTGATTGTCATTTCGCTGTCTCTGGTGGCGTCCAATATCAAGGGCAACACCAAGAAGAGTACGGTCAATGGTATGTTTTTTTTTTTTTTTTTTTTTTTTTTTTTTTTTTTTTTTTTTTTTTTTTTTTTNTTTTTTTTTTTTTTTTTTTTCTTTTTCTTTTTCTCTTTTCTTTTCTTTTCTCTTTCTTTCTTTCTTTTTTTTTCTCTTTTTTTTCTTTTTTTGTCTCTTTTTTTGTCTCTTTTTTTTTCCTTTCTTTTTCTTGTTCCTTTCTTCCCCCCATTGACACATTTCCGACGTAGCCCTCTACTTCATCTTCTACTCTATCGGCTGCATCGTCGGCCCGCAGCTGTGGCAAGGCACGGATGCCCCCCGCTACTACAAGGGCTGCATCTCGTCCATTGTCTCCTGGTCCCTGCTCTTCTTCTGCTTCGCCGGCTACTTTTACCTCTGCAGGCGGGAAAACCAGAGGCGCGACCGCGCGGCCGATGCGCGGGCCGCCGACGAGCACCTGGGCGTGCCGGTCGACTCGGACATGACCGATACGCAGGATCTTCATTTCCGGTACACTTTGTAAGGGAGAGAGTGTAGAGACACAGGCGCCTGTATGCTGCGTTGCATGCCGGCAGTTCGAGCCAATACAGACAGTTCTTGACAATGTTCCAACCCCTTTTCTGGGCGTGTTGTGCCATTGGCCAGCTCCCAGAGCTAGTTTGCTCCCCCAATCCAGTCCGTCGGGCCAACATGTCTTGCGTGTCCCCATAGCGAACGTCCACAGCACGGGTCCAACTGCCCGACCCCGGTACCTGCGTGGACGGCGAGGGAGAGAATAATGGAGACTCGTCAAGCCCCACCACGTAGACCGCGGCGAAGGGCGGGCCGCCCTGGAAGGGCCTAAAGGAACAAACGCTTTTTTTTTGGGAGGGAAGGGGGGGGTTGTTCCTTCTTTTTGTCTTTCACCCATCGCCTCGCCCGCATCCGCGTCTCACGATGGCCTCCCGCTTGCTCCCGCGGGCTGCCTTCCTGCAGTCTCTGCGGCAATCCAGCTATGCGCTCCCCATCCGGCCCGAGTTTCTCGCGTCGCCGTCCGCCCAGCTCGTCAATCCGCGGCACCATGTGATGAACACCGACAACGTCACGCAGACCTTGCCGGCGTCGGTGGTGGCCGGACTGAGCGACGAGCGCGTGCTGGCGCTCTTCACCAGCGGCTTCGTTGGCGGCTTCGTCTTTGGCTTTGAGCGGTTCATCTTGCGCATTGGCGGCTACCGTCTGCTCCCAGCCCGATACACAGGTGTGTGGCGTCTTCGCCAACGTGTGCATGCGTACGTACTGTCGGTACTGATTCGCCCCCCCCCCCCCCCCTCAGGCTTTGCCGTCCCCCCCGATGCCGTCACCGTCTGGACGAATGCCGACGTCCCCGACAGCCATCTGCTCCCCCTCGGCAGCTGCTTTTTCGGCTCGTTCCGCATGCTGGCCAAACAGATCGCGGCGGCCCCCTCCGTCCAGGCGCCCAGCTACGTCGACTACGCCTTTGGCTCCGACGAGTTCACGTTTGGCGGCTGCCATCGCTTCCAGATCACCCGCTTGCCCGTCGCGGGCACCGGCGCGCCCCAGATCCAGATGGAGCTGCAGCATCTCCGCTGCAATCCGCAGAAGAACCAGCCCTCGGTGGCCGAGTACGTCGAGCGGTTCCACTATGTCTACGCAAAGTCGTTGTTTGCCAACGGCATCCAGGCACTCCTCTATAGATAGACGGTCTGGCCCTTTTTCTTTTTTTCTCCCTTTTTCTTTTTCTTTTTCGTGGATTGTCTCTCTCGGAGTTCGCGGGGGAAACGTGGCCCTGCATGTATTCGATGCCTAGGATAGATACCGACATGGTTCAAACAACCTCTACCCGGGCCCCTCCATCGCTTCCAGTGCCTCCTTGAATCCGCCCAGCTGCTCCTGCGACCGGCCAAGGTCGGCTTTGTCCAGCACCGACGTCGTGCCGTCCAGCCAGCTTTCCTCCTTGCAGTCGTGCCAGAGGCGCAGCATCAGACCCATCTCCTCGGCCCACCCCGGCCACAGGGCCGAGTAGTCGGCGAGAGAGGTTTCCACATACACGGCGGGCCTGCCCACCACCGCGGACCAGTCCTGCAGCATCTGGCCCAGCGTCGTGTCTTCCGCGTGGGCCTTGACCAGGCCACCCGGCAGCGTCTTCTCTGGCTGGTGGAGGATGGCCATGGCAAACAAGCCAATGTTCTTGTCGGGGTCCCCGATGGTGGGGACAGGCGTCGACGCGGCCGCGGGCGACAGCTGGAAGTAGAGGCCGGACGTGGGCTTCTCGGCTGTGTCAGTGATGCGGGTCTCCCCCACGCCCAACGCAAAAAGGGGGACGTCTCACCATCAACGTCGGCGCAAACATGGGGTAGCGGTAGTTGTTGCCATAGTACGTGATCCACAGGCGCGTCGTCTTGGCCTGCAGGGCCGCATCCTGCGCAATGTAGTCGTCCACGCGGTTCTTGACTTGGAAATGCGGCACCGTGCGCGTGCCCCCGCTGATCCGCTGGCTGTTGGGCAGCGTGCTCCAGACAAAGTGCTCCAGCGTCGGCGTCTGGGCGGCGGCCTGGGCGATGTTGAGCCCCTGCGCCGCCTCGATCGCCATGGCCTGGTCCAGCCCGAAGACGGCAAAGGGCGCAAAGAAGTCCGTCGTGCCAAAGATGGCGGCCGACCCGGCAAACGCAGCCCGCAGCGAGCCCGCGTCGTTGAGGTCCGCCTGCACCACCTCGACGCCGCGCTGCCGCAGCACGTCCGCCTTGGCGCTCGCGGGGTCGCGCGTGATGCCGCGCACACGGTAGCGGCCATCGCCGAGGGCGGCGGTCACCACCGAGCCGCCCTGCGTTCCCGTGGCGCCGACAACCGTAAGAAGTGTGGCCATGGGTGTGCTGTTGCGAGAGAGACACGTGCTCTTTGGCTTCGAAGCGAGACGTGCGGGCGCTCCCCAAGGCAGGGGGGGGCCATCATATGTACACACAATCGACTGCACGTGCACGGAGTCGGCGGGCGCGGCCCCGACCTCCGCGATTCGGTGGAGACAGCGCGGACCGCTCCTCCATCCAGGACGACCACCACACCAAACCTGCTCGCATCAGCACGACGGAGTGCGCTCACCTTGCACGCCAGATTGTAGTATGTCTTGTACGCCTACAGGCAGTTGGCATCGTTTTGGAGAATGCTGCTTGACAGTCGAGTGGGCTGTTTCTGTCTGGGAGAGGGACTGGTTTTTTTTTAATCTATTCGTTCTAACTATTAGTTCTAACTAGCATTGAATCTGGCTGCGTATGCGTAGAGGTAGCTTGGTCTTGAAAAGCTGTTGCTTGTCCTTCTCCCTCATGTAGGGAGCGTCCTTGGACAAAAAAAAAAAAAAAGTGCCCATATTCCACTACTCGCCCGGGCATTTCTGATCGCTCGGTCGGATTTGCGCCTGCACAACCAGGCCACTGTCACCAAAAAATTCACTCGAGCCTCCGAGACCAGGGCCGCAAAGAGTCACAATTCTCCGCGCCGCAAATGCGAGGTCGTGAAGCTTGATGTGCGTGTTGTCAAACAAGAAGCCATTGAACACGCAAAGTTTGACACCGTTCTGTATAAAGCTGTGCGCGCTTTCGCGACCGAGTGGCACAAAGTTGGGATCGGACTCGGGGGGATTGAGGTTGTTGTTGTCGACATCGTCGATCAGGGACTGGATGGTGTTCGCATCGAGCGCCCTCCCCTGGAAGCAGTTCACATCCAGTGCGGCGACAGGCAATGCCTGCTGGGCTGCCAGAAAGCAGCAGGCCAACAAGGCCGAGGGAGCAAAGAAGCGCATGGTGGGATGGGAAGACAGTTGGAAATGGGGTGTTGTTGGTCGATTTTGGAGAGATTGGATGGTGTTGGAGAGATGATGCGTATTTTGAGTATGGCGAGTACATTCTGGTCACGAAAGTACAATGATGCTGCTGCCTTTATACACTCGCATGTGCATCGTCGACGGCTTTCGTACAAACATTTAGCAAGCAGGCTGTTTGTTGTCCGTGGGTTCTCGGTGCTGACTCGTTTATTTCTTATTCCGAGACTCGACCGCTCTCGAAGAAGGTGTCTGCTTTTCCCCTTGGCAGAGGAATCAGCTTATTCCTCCCAGACGTCCTTTGCCAAATTGTGTTGGACCGTACCTGGACAGTATGTCTGACGTGAGGCTGGCACGCTCTAGACCTTCTCCTCCCATCTTACTTGCACCGCCTCTCCCCGGCCCATTTCCACAACTGGCAGGCTGCCTCACGTCGCTGTTGACGTCCGTGTCTCGGGTCGTCCGACGGGACGTCTAGCTAGCCAACCTGTAATTTGGGAACGGGTACGTTTCTTCCGCCTCCTCGCAGACTGCCGGGCTGACCAAGGAGACAGACAAAAGACGACAGGCAGTACCTTTCTCTCATTTCTTTGCTGACTATTACATGACAAGAATGACGGATGAGATAGGGCGCCCCACCTCTGGAACAATGCCACGGTATACCCGAGCAGCTAGGGATTTGATGGGCATCAAAATAAGCTTAACGTCTTCCAATGTAGACGAGACGGTGTGGCTCTCCCAACTCTGTACAAGATAAGCTGACAAGTACGACAGGTGAGAGAGGGCCTCCCCGCTTCGCTGTCTAATATCGGCGTATCCACCCTCGCCTTAAGCTTAATGTCTTGGCGTCGCCGGAATCTTACCAGCCGATTCAGAACCCCTGCCCTCGGCAAAGGCTAGAGAAGTGGCCTATTTCGCCTTGCTCTTCGGCTTTTGCTTGTCTGCCCGCAGCCTTCTCTTCCCCTGTCTCCAGAGTTCACACAGCCCGTCAGAAGCTGAACTGCTCCGGTTCATATCAGCTCCGTTGGTTTGGTCAGTAAGCTTATTCCGCGCCAGTACGCGTTTTGCGTGTGGACCCGTGGCTCGAAAGCACGGCATACGGGGGGATGGAAAGCGTATAAAACATTACGGCTCCAAGCTATGGAAACAATCAACATACTTCCTAACCATATCCTCCATCTTCACTTGGTCATAACAAAAGAAAAAAAACAACAAATCAACAGAACAAACATGCTCCCTTTTAGCAACAACAGCATTGCCCGCGCTGTCGCGATCAGCCTCGTCGTCGGCCGTGCGTACGCCCAAGTGATTGGTGCCAACTTGGAGTGCCTCTCCGGCAACAACATCAACAACGATGACAGCCAGAACCTCATCAACTTTGTCAATGCCAACAATCTCAATCCGCCCGAGCCGGACCCCAACTTTGTCCGCCTCGACCACCGCAAGTCACACCAGTACAGCTTTGGCAACGCCCAGATCTGCGTCGTCAATGATTTTGTCTTTGAGAACACGCACTACAAATTGACCGATGTGGCCGCCGGGGCGCAACAAGTGCATGACGTCTGTTCTGTCGCCGGAGGGACGATCAGGATCAGGGGCGACAGTGGCTTGCTATTGGATGTGATCATAGTCGAGAAGGGCGCCACATGTATAGGTATTCTTGGTTGAGTTTAGATGTAGTCGGGGCGGCCCTATTGGAGGGGCTCGCCAGTGCTCCCTAGGAGACCTTGCCTCTACGCACCATAGAACACGAGAAGAACATGACCAGATGCATGCGTCGTGGGCAGCTCCGATGGCGGGATCTTCTAGACGGAAAAGCTTGTTTAATTACCAAGACAGATAAATAGACTGCTGGATCGACTGCTCGACAGAAAATGGAGAGAATGTCCCGAGTCCGATCCCCAAGGCGGTCTTCCCAACTAACTAGCCAACTTTTTTTATACGCCGTGCTAAATGCGTTCCCACTTGACCCAACTGAGAGGAGATTTTGTGTCTATTGTCTTTCTATTGTCTATCGATGCCATCACTGGCCTCGGCCATCCAAAACCTGCATTTCCACCTCGGACTCTTGGCCCGACGTCCCGTCCTGCTGTTCCTTCTCGTCCGTGTCCTCCTCCTGTAGACCAAACTCGGTCACCAGCTCCTTGCGCAGCTCGACTTCGGGGATGCAGACGGCCAGGGGGAACGCCGCCAGAGCGAACGCGATGAGCACCTGCCACACGAGCTTGAGACTGGACTGGTAGACGTCGATGATCTCCTGCTGCAGCACGGGCTGGTCGTCAAAGGAGGTGATGAAGGCCTTGGTGGCGTGCTCGTAGGCACCGCCGCGGGCGAGCTGTGCGCGCAGCGCGGCGTCGCTGATGTGGGACAGGTGGGCGTCGAAGTGGGAGTTGAAGACGGCGGCGGGGATGGCGGCGCCCCAGATGGAGCCGAAGCTGCGGACAAAGGCCCAGCTGGCGGTGGCCACGGCGACGTCCTTCTCGGGCAGGGGCGCCTGCACGGCCGGCAGCGTGGACGTCAGGGCGAGGCCGCCGCCGATGCCGGTGATGATCTGGAAGATGACCCATTCGGCGGTGCTGCTGTGCTGGGTGAGCAGGGTGAGCAGGCCGACGCCGATGCAGATGATGCTGTAGCCCAGGATGATGGTCGGCTTGTAGCGCCCCGTGCGCGCCACGGTCAGGCCGCCCACGATGCCGGCCGGCATCAGCGGGATGACAATGGCCAGCAGGTCGACGCCGGAGCGCATGGGGCTGGCGCGCAGCAGCACCTGGAAGAAGACGGGCAGGAAAAAGGACAGCCACGACATGACGATGCCGTGCAGGAACGTCAGCACGTAGGCCAAAAACGACGTCCGGTTGCCGTAGACGCGGTGCGGCATGGTGGGATCGCGCGCCACGTACTCCTGGTGCAGGCCGAAGAGCACGAGCCCAAAGGCGCCGACGAGCAGGGGCACCAGGATGTGCCACGACGACCAGGCGTAGCTGGTGCCGCCCCAGGTGAGCGCGATCAGGATCGACACGATGGACGCGCTCAGCACCGCGTTGCCGCCAACGTCGACGCGCGCGACGCGCTCGGCCAGCGTGCCCTCGCGCTTCCAGCGCACGCGCAGGAAGAGCGACACCAGCACCAGGGCCACGCCGGCCACCGGCAGGTTCATGTAAAAGATCCAGCGCCAGGAGGTGCGGGCGACGATGGCGCCGCCAATGACCGGGCCGATAAAGGTGCCCAGGGCGAACGTGCCCATGATGATGCTCATAAAGTTCTGCCGCTCGCGCAGCGGCACCAGGTCCGCCACGATAATGTCCACCATGACAAAGATGCCGCCGCCGCCGAAGCCCTGCACGATGCGCGCCGCGATCAGCATGGCGGTGGTGCTGGCGCCGCCGCAGAGGCCGCTGCCCAGGGCAAACAGCACCACGGACACGATCATGGGGTAGCGGCGGCCAAAGATGTCGGAGGCCTTGCCCGCCACCGGCTGGATGGCCGCCACGGACAGCGCGTAGCCATTGATGGTCCAGATGTAGAGCGGGCCCGAGTGCAGCTTGTCGACAATCGTAGGCAGGGCCGTGGCGAGCACGGATGTGTCCAGGGCGGCCAGCAAGATGGCGAAGCAGAGGCCCGGAAAGACGGCCCAGAAGCGCCAACCGCGCGCATAGGGGTGTTGGCCGGCGTCCTCGAGTTCCTCTAGCTGCTGCTGCTGCTGCTGAGGCGTTGACACGCCATCGTCGTTCTTCTTGGAGATCGCCTGGGACGGGCCGTTGTCGAGTATTTGCGCCATGTCTTGCACGAGAAGGAAAGGGAGGATGGATGGGAGAGAAAAAAAAAAAAGAAAAAAAAAAAAGAAAAAGAAGAGAAACGTGCAGCTAGCAGCCCATTGATATCTATTGTCGTGACAAGTCCCGCAGCACGCCGTAGTGCTTCCGCAATAAGATTTTCATCGACAAGGAGAAGGGAGCCAGTTTTTTTCTTTTTCCTGGCCCCCAGTACGGCGTAATTATCGTGGCCCGTCGGCGCAAAACGGAGCCGACGGAGGTGCGGCCCGCCCTTGCATTAGCTTTTGTGGGGCACCGGCAACTCCAATCTGTGCAGCCACTTTTTCCTCCGTCCCCGTCTTGCGCCTTCCGCGCACCATGGGGATGGACAATGCACGAATTGACTGGGAACGGGTTGGCCGTTGCAACCCAAATCTTCGCCCATCCCTTGGGAGATCTCCATCGGAGCTGTGGTGTCACTGGCACTCCGGTTGCATCCGCTGTGTGGTATCCGTGCCTGGAGTAATACGGCGTTTCTGTTCTCTTCTACCTAGCTAACAAACCCGCTTCGTACAGTGTGTTGTCCACCTCCGATCAACGGAAGGACCACCGTCCGGTCCAGCGTTCGGCGCACCAACATTTTGAGCACCGGCGAGTTTTGCCCCCCCTCAGAATGGACTGGGCTCGGCGTCGAAACTCGCCAGCCATCGCATCGTTGGACGCGGACTGGACCGACGACGTCTCCGGCAACACCGAATCCGAGCCCACCATGATGCCCCCCTTGGCCAGTTCCCGGGCCGTCGCCTCCATGACGCAGTCCCAGTGGCCGTTGCCGTCTGCCAGGCGGCGCATGACGGACCACAGCTGCTGCAGGAGAGCCGCAATGTCGGCCACGTTCTGGGCCGGGTCCTTTAGGTGGCGCAGCAGACACTGGGACGCCGCGGAAAAGGGCCACATCAGGAACACGCTCGAGATGCGTCGGAAGACGATGACCGCATAGCTGTCGAGCTGGGCAATGAGGCCGGCATACCCCGCCACCTGGATGGCTGTGTGCAGACACCGGCTCTCGCTCTCGACCCGCAGCACGTCGGGCAGGCCGTCTCTGTGCACTTGGCGGAGGGGCGTGCTCGTGGAGGCAGATGGCGGTGGCGCACAGGTTGGCGTGCACACACAGGGCCAGGGGGTCGCCGCCCGACGAGCGCAGGGTCGGCTGCAGGTGGCCCAACAGCTCCGTGGCGTGGAAGCGCACGTCCTTGTCGATCTGGTAGTGGTGCTTCCAGAAGTTGTAGTTGTGGGCGTCTTGGTCTGGGGCTTGGTCGGACGAGGCGAGGAAGTGGCGGTGGTAGCGGCGGTACAGCACCACCATGAGGATGATGCCGGAAAAGGACGAGAGCTGCGTCTTCTCCTCGACCATCACGGCCTGGCCGAGCGGCGGCATGCTCGGCCGTGCCACGCCATCCTTGGCCGGGTCGCCCGGGGAAGGCAAGGGAATGGAGATCTTGCGGGAGGTTTAGCCGGGTTCGCGAGACAGATCCCAAGAAAGGAGTGAAAGGAACCAGCAATAGGGATGAAAGCACGTCAAGGGTACAGCCCCCCCGGATGGGTGGCACTTTCACTCACCTCGCCCTCTTCAAGGGCCACGCTCGACCCTGTGCGGACACTGGCGTAGGCGTCAAAGGTGAACAGCACCCAGAGCACCCGCCGCCGGTCCTCGAGCTCTTCCAGAGAGTCGGCCTCCGGTAGGGGCTGCATATACTGAGGGTTTTTGCTGCTGCTGCTGCTGCTGCTGCTGCTGCTGCTGCGCGGCCACTCTCTGGGGTCGGCGCGGTGCAGGCCCAGCATCTTGGCCAGCCGGATGGCCCGGCCCAGGCTCATCCACGCCCGCGCAAAGGACGTGCGCCGGAACTCGTAGTACGCCACCAGGGTGCACGCCTGCAGCATGACGAGGCTGTTGAATCCGCTCGCTTCGTCGTCGCCGTCGGCCACGTGGAGGTGCTTGCGCGCAACGCGGTAGCACGTCTCCTCCACGTCGACTCGGTTATGATGGGCCTTTGTCGTGGCCATCGCGGCCACGGCCCCCAACAGCGCAACGCTGTAGCTCAGACTCTTCACTTCCGGTCGCAGATGGCCGGCCGCCTTGACCTGCGCGGAGAAGCGCCGCCGGTTGATCATGGGGATGGCCGCATGGACGTGGTGGAAGTAGGCTTCATGGCTAGTTGGTGGGGTTTTGGTCAGCTTCTTCTCCCGTCTCTCAATGATCGCGCGCCGGAGTCCATTACAAGATGTGGAGGTCCCCGGGAGTCAGCTCGTGCTCGCTCCTGCTGCTGCTCGGAGCCGCGTGGGCCGATGACGGCACCGACGGAGGGTCGGGCGGCGGCGGTCGGTCCGCCAGGTCCACGGGAAAGTCAAGACCGTCCGCGGGCAGCACCATGCTATCAAAATCGATGCTCGGCTGGTTCCTGCCACCGCCCCAGATTAGCCTGCGTAAGCTTCTTGGGATGGGGGACGTCCGTCCTCTCGGCCGGCTCACGGCTCCTTACCAGCCGTCCAGCACAGGGTCCATCAGGGCCGGCTGCGGGTCCATAAAGGGGAACGAGTCGTAGCGAAACGCATTTTCGGACGACGCGATTGTCTGGCTAGGAGTCGAGTGCTGTGCTTCGGCCTGGTCCGGATGGCTGGTGTGTGGATTGGCCTGCTGGGTCAGGGCCAGCTGGGCCTCGGTCTGCGCTGCATCACAGTCAAAACCCTGAGCCCTTTTGCTTTTTTTTTTCTTTTTTTGGCCTTTTTTGGCCTTTTTTGCTTCTTTGCTTCTTTGCCTCTTTGCCTTTTTTTCTTTCTACTGTTTCTACTGCTTTTACTGTTTTCTTTCTTTCTTTCCCCCTTTCTCTCTTTCTCGCCTACCTAGTCGTTCGTGCAGGCTGATGAGGGCCTGAAAAATGCTGAGCTTGGCGGCATCTCGCTTGCGGTGCCCCGAGTATCCGCATTTGTGTCCCAGCCGGCGACATCGGCCGCACATGGGATGCACCCGATCACAGCGCACCTTGCGGCCTCTGCATATGTCGCATGCAATGCGACGCGACGCCCTGTCGTCGTGAGCCGCGCCGGGGTTCGCGTTCTGCTCATTGTCGCCCTTGGCGGTCGGCGAGGACGGATCACCCTCGGAGACACGGATGCTCGGCACTGGTCCCGTCTGATCAGACATGTTTGTATTTGGGGGGGGGGGGGGGTGCACGAATGGAGTGGCGGTAGTTCGGGTCGTAAAAATGGAAAGCAAAGAAAAAAAGAAAAAAGAAAAAAACACAAATCCCGGAAAACCGTTAGGGTCCACTTTTTCGGGTTTACGGTTTTATGCCCCTCGCGAACAAGCTTACTTTTAAGGGATGTTCCTCCTGGGCCATGGCCAATGCACTGCCGAACCAAATCTTTCTATGTCCTGGATATCATTATATCGAACTGGCACTAACTTAAGCACTATCTATTTCCTCTTCAAATAGAGGGGGGGGTGGGGACTGTTGGGTATCATATCGAAACTCGTGGAACGCAATTATTAGTACGGTATCAATTCATGTTCATCTTGGTTGTCCTTCCTTATGACGCTTGTGATTCTCGTCATGCTTTCCGTCAACTCCCTCCTGCCCATAATGGCGGCATCCGGTCCCAGGTACACCCTGCCACCGCTACCGATTGTCGGCGGCGCATTTGGGACCGACCTGCCTCTGTTCGTCGAGTTGCCCCACGAGTCGAGCGCGAAGATTCTGCGAAGCAACGCCCAGCAAAGAGGAATGTTGGCGATCATGACCGCGGCACTGGCCTCGGCGTTGTACCAGTTTAGAAACACCAGGCTGTTGACGTCGGTAAAGTTGTAGTACCGGTTGAGGATGGCGATGACAACGACGAGAATACCCAGACCAAACACAATACACAGCAGAATCTTGCGTCGCCACCGCAGGGCCGAGCCGACAATAAGGGGGAGGGGGATGCCGAGCATGGCCAGGTCGGAGGATATGTGGAACGCGGACACGGTTATCATGTGGTGTCTGTATGTTTTGCATTGTTCTGGCCGAGAGGTTAAAAAAAAAAAAGAATGCACATTGGTGTACCAGATGGCAGACGACTTACGAGCATTGTCGGGAACAGGGACGGCCCAGTAGTTTGTAATCGGCCGGCACCATACGCCGAGATAGAGAATCTGAATCACCACATAGCCAATGGCACAATATACGGCGAGGATCTTGACTACCTGGCCCTCTCGAAGCTTGGACCTGTGCGACAGCCGGCATTGTCAGTATGGAGTCCAGGCGGGCAGTTGTATATTGGGCGACCCACGTCATTCGGTAGTAGAGGATGAGCAGGCAGGCCTTGACTATCCAGAGCGTTGCTAGCATAAACTCTTCCAGAGCAATGAGCATTTTGCTCCCCAGTATGGCGTGTCGCTTTTCTTCGGGTGTAAAGGCTTCGGCCATTTCGTCGGATACATAATTGCTGCCGTAGATGGATACTTGGATGGACGTCACCACCACGCCCGTCAAGGTAGCCTGTCGCACGCGGTTTTTTTTTTCTGTCAGTTCTGTGGATCATCGGGATCAGAAAGTGGGTTCAATTGCAGAACGTACAGTGGCTACGACCATGAGGTAGTCATCCAGTTGAAATCTGGACAGGGAGCCCAGATTCAGCCATCTTGAAGCCATTCGGCTGAAAACGGTCAGAATAGCAATGCCCCATAGTATCCAAGCTTCAATGACAAGACCATGGTAACCCGGATCCGTTGCCTTCATGTTGGACAGTGCTCTGGGGTTGGACTCGGCACCTGGCATACAGCGGGAAACATCTCCACGAGGCTGCACGGACAAAAAAAAAAAAGAAACAAGAAACAAGGCCGTAGAGTCAAGGTAGACTCTTTTTGTGATGTAAGGGGGGTTCTGACTTCTGGTGGGAAAGGGCGGAGGCATTTCGAAAACTGGGAGAAACGTAGCATATCTAGGAGTGTCAGCCGAGTCACACCTGTATATGAGGTGTGCCTTGCTCTTCGACTCTATTGGTGGCTCGAGGCTCTTATCTCTTGCGATTGAACGGGGGAGATAACAAAAAGATACGTGAAGGATTCAGGCCTGGTACGCAGGAACAATTCCTGGCCCCGAGCATGCGCAACCCCATAATTTGATCAGGGCAAGCCGGCGGGCTGGGAACAGCACGGGCTGGGAACAGCACGGAAGGCGGCGCTAACCGAGCAGTTGGGTTTCTGCTAGTTATGTAGCAAAAGTGACTAGTTACCGTCGCCACAAACCCCCACGCCATGTCCAACGGCGGTGTCTCCTAGGGCCTGATAAGAGACCGTTTGGTATGGAAAAGCTTCTACTATGTACCTTGGCGGGGGGGAGGGCTGCTCTATTAATTGCGAGTATGAAATAACCATGTGCTCGTGGGGCAGGGCGTTGTCTGCTAGTACTCATGCGCCCAACTTGTATGTGAAGGGATGTGCATTTTTATGACCGTTTATTGCCGAGACGCGATTCTGTTCTATATACTTCAGCCGCACCGATTGTAACGCTTTTACACATAATTCGAACAAACTTTGCACCAAAAGGGACCCCTGTCAGATTGAGATAACGGAAACATTGTTCCTGGCCATAGGGACCTGCCCTTTTGGAGAAAGCGACTAGAAAAGGAAAGAAAAGACGAAAAAAGAAAAGAAAAAGAAAAAAGTCCAGCACAAGCAAACACACAAACACACACACACAAAAACCATATAAGTGCAAGTCAAAACTCTCTAGGAAAAACGAGCTAGGACTGTTCACATTTGGCGGACGAGAATTGGGCCTGAAACGGGTTCACAACACAGCCCTCATTCCATAGCGCCCCTATCACGACGAGATCGGGGCCGTGGTTTTAAGAGAGATGGGCACGCTGTTCGTCTTGGATGCGCCAGCCGCGTTCCACATGAGCGCCCAGACTCCCGAGGTATTCGTGCTTGTTGCCCAAAACTCCGAAAGATAAGTGCCGTCGCTGGACAGGTACATGACATACGGACCGTATGTGAGGAGTCCGGTGGTAGTGGCACCAGTGGGCACGCTTCCGTTGGAAGACCTAAAGCCAGCCTGTTCATAGGCATCGTCGTCGGTCACAATATAGAACGCGGCCGAAGAAACCGTGGAGTTGGTGACTGCCCCGGTTGTCACGTTCCATGGCAGGGTGCCAGAGGTGTCGATGGTCCCTGGGGAGTCTGGTTAGTATGGCTGCCATGTGGAAGTGGACGAGTAGGAGGGAGGGGGTGGTGGTAGCCATTGGATGCAGTACGAACACGTGAGAGCGGTGAGGTTGGCAGACGGATCGGCGATGTAAGCCAGATCTAAAATCAAGTTAGTTGACTGTATTCCCCCCCCCCCAGTCTGAGAGACATGCGTGGGCTCATATACCGTCGTCGTCCGTATACACCGCAAGCCCTGGAATGTTTGTGCCATAGGCGTAAAGCTGCACGTCAGCAGTGCGTTTGACAGGCTTGTACGGCGTGGCTGCTTCCGTGAAGACCAGGCAAAGCGCCACGCTGGCAATGGTGCTGTACCACATGGCGAATGATTTGATAGTAAAGGGGTGTGAAAAAAAAGGGGGGAGGAAGAATAATCTAAACGAAAAGAGAGTGGAAGAAAGAGTGAAAGAATAAAGTGCTGGGTGTTGGCTACGTGATTTCGATGGTGCTCAGTGAAGGTGGCTTGCTGGTGTGCGCTGAATGAAAGGAGCAATAAGACCGTAGGGCTGGGAAGGATTTATATCTGAAAAGGGCAGAGCGAGGACGTCTGGAAATCGGCTTCGCATAGGCTGCATGCGCGGCCCAGACCGGCCTCGTATGCCGGCGAGCCCTGGACGAGTACGCACTACGCACGGGGCTGAATCATCGGCCCTATCACAGGCCTCCGTGGCTCTGTGGCCAAGTGACGACAGCGTCTTAATACGGGTGTGCTATTGGATTCATGCATCCAGAGACCAGTGCTTCCCAGATGGAGTGCTGATGAAGCTATTTACAGGCGCCTTTCGAAAGGGAGGATTGTGCACGGAAGGAAACATATAGCAGGCCGCGTCAACGGGCTCCACTGAAATCGTCAGCCACGCCCGAGCTGTCATGTGCCGCCAGCTACCGTTGGCTCCCAGCGGCCCGCTTTTGGTTCCTGCTTTTTGCCCCTTTTATAGTGGATCCGTGGGCCATGTCTGCGCTAAGAACCGATATTTTTGTACTCAATTCCACGTCTGTCCAGTTGCTGAAACGCTTCTCCGCAATACTAGGTCCATGCAAGGTCCCCCCCTGGCAGCAGCGCAAGGCAACCTTGGATGAACTGAGCCTTCTTTGGACTCCGTAGAAACCTTCTTGTCAATGCAATGCGTGTGGAGAAACTCGTCTTGTCAACGTCAGAAGAAGCTTTGACGAGCCCCTCGCTCGCGTAGGCTTGCCCATTCGCATTTGCTCCTTTTTTCTTTTTTTTTTTTTGCTGCTTTCGTGTTCAATGTTGCATTATCAGCCGAAAACACGTCCATCCAACAACGTGCATAGAAACCTATCCTATGTGCAGTTGCATTGATAGTGGCCGTGCTTGGTCGCGTTGTATCGTACAGGAGTAGGTTTCCTTAGGATCGCAATATTGGTTGGCCCTGATTGGTCAATGGCATGCGATGACGACCCCTTCAGAGCCGCATCCAAGTCGAGCAAGCGAACGAGAAAGGATTTTTTGCAGTCGGTTTGCTTCCTAGTTGGGCACAATGCTCAAGCACAGTTCCATCGCCATTGTTCATATGGCTGTCGTTGACGCGTCACTGGCTGGCCAAGACCGCAATGGCAGTAGAAAAAAAAAAAGAAGGGGTAGCAAAATCGAATACGCTCGAGCGTTGACGCGTAACAATGATCTGGAGTTTCTCTAGATGCACGCACGGCTCTACCGATAAGCCCACTAATATGTGTATACTGGAAAAAAAAAATTATTGTTGTCCCATTATGGAAATGGAGCAACTACAGAGGATGCAGTCGCTGCCACGTAATATGGGCAATGGCATCTTGAAACTCAGATGGGGAGTCTCGAGGCTGTGCGCTGGACGCCAGTGGCCGAAAGGTCAGCATGTCCACGGTCGTCGTCCAAGGGCTTGGACTCTTGTGTATATAGACCAAGATGATCGTGCCTTGTCTGGTTGTGTTGTTGTCTCGGATCATCACCAAGTCTTCTTCATCTTTTCATTTCCGGTCAACACCTTTTCCCTTCTTGTCTTTGATTCACCATCACCCAATTTACTTCATTCTTTCATTCTTTCACCTTTTTTTCTTTTCGGTCTTCTTACCAGTCCTTCTTGATTCTTTCTACATTCCCAACGTTCCGGCTCACAGTCAATCATTATGCGTATCTCTGGTGGCTTCCTGGTCACCGGCCTCCTGGCTGCCTTGGCCTCTGCCAGGCCCCAGGCCACCACGCCTTCCTTGTCCAAACGCTGCACAAACAGTGCGGACGACCGCTCGTGCTGGGGTGACTATGACATCTCCACAAACTACTACGATGAGAGCCCCGACACTGGCGTTGTCCGGGAGCACTGGTGGGAAATCACCAACACCACGGCCGCTCCGGATGGCATTGAGCGCCTGATCTTGGCCATCAACGGCACGGTCCCCGGCCCAACCATCTACGCTGACTGGGGTGACACCATCGGTAAGCCGTTGCATTGGCAGCCCTCGCCGCCCAGGCGGTACATTGTTTGCTCGTGCTAACCTTGCACCACACAATAGTCGTGCACGTCACCAACAAGCTGGAGAACAACGGGTCCAGCATCCACTTTCATGGCATCCGGCAGAACTACACCAACCAGAACGACGGTGTCACCAGCGTGACGCAGTGTCCCATTGCCCCTGGCGACACCTACACCTACACCTGGAAGGCCACGCAGTACGGCTCGTCGTGGTACCATTCCCACTACTACGTGCAGGCCTGGGACGGCGTCTTTGGTGGCATCCAGATCAACGGCCCGGCCACGGCCAACTACGACGAAGACCTCGGCGTGCTCATGCTGAACGACTGGATGCACCTGACGGCGGACGAGGAGCTCCTCATCGCCGAGGCCACCGGCCCCCCGACGCTGACGGGCGGTCTCATCAACGGCACCAACGAGTACAACGACACCACCACGGGCACGGTCACCGGGTCGCGCTTTGAGACGACCTTTGAGGCGGGCAAGCGGTACCGGCTGCGTCTGGTGAACGCCGCGGCCGACACGCACTTCAAGTTCAGCATCGACAACCACACGCTGGAGGTCATCGCCGCCGACTTTGTGCCCATCGTGCCCTACACCACGGACAACGTGGCCATCTCCATGGGCCAGCGTTACGACGTGATCGTCACGGCCAACGCCACGGCGGACAACTACTGGCTGCGCGCGACCATGGTGCAGGCCTGCAGCGAGAACGACAGCCCCAACAACGTCAAGGGCATCGTCCGGTACGACAACACGTCGACCGACGACCCGACGTCGACGGCCTGGGCCGACGCGGTGGACACGGGCGCCGACTGTGCCGACGAGGACATGGCCGACCTCGTCCCGTACCTGGCGGTGGCGGCCACCGACGACCCGACCAACACCACCGACTTTGCCGTCGCCATCTACCAGTCCAACGGCATCGGCCTCTGGAAGATGGGCGAGACCTCCTTTGTCAGCGAGTGGGACTACCCGACGCTGCTGCAGGTGTACGAGGGCAACGACACCTGGGGCGAGGCGCAGAACGTCTACGCCTATCCCAACGCCAACGAGTGGGCCTACATGGTCATCGAGACGTCCAACGGGCAGCCGCATCCCATGCATCTCCACGGCCACGACTTCTGGGTCCTGGGACAGGGCACCGGCACCTTTGATGCCACCACGGCCAGTCTCGCCGTGGAGAACGTGCCCCGCCGGGATGTCGTCCTGCTGCCCGGCGACGGCTATGTCGTCATTGCCTTTTACACGGACAACCCGGGTGTAAGTCCACTCTCTCCCTTGCTTCTTTCGCCATGCTGTTTTCACGCATACTAACATGTCCTGCAGGTGTGGTTGATGCACTGCCACATCGCGTGGCACACCACGGAGGGGCTGGCCATCCAGATTCTGGAGCGCGAGTCGGAGATTCCGGCTCTCACGGACAGCACGTCTCTGAACTCGACCTGTTCGGCGTGGGATGCATACACTGCGGAAGACAGTGTTGTGCAGGACGACTCGGGCATTTGAAAGAGTGTATACATGAGCAGGTTTCATTTGTATCATCGATCTGGTTGCGCGCTTGCGTATGCATATGGCTGGCAAGACTAGTTGCAGGGCGGATGCATGGGTGACTGTCTTGGCGTTTCTTTTTCTTTTTCTTTCTTTTTTCTTTTGTCTTTTGTCTTTTGTTGAATTTCCTATTGTCTTTCTGTTTTTCATACACGTTGATTTCTTTGTTGACTGCGGCGCCAATGTTTTTTTTCCTTGTTGTCAAAGACTAAGCGTGCTGTGCTCCCAGTGCCAGGACTGGGACACAGCCACGCAATAGAACGAACTTTTGTTTGAATAGCAAATGGTACTATATTTGAAAAAAAAGACTGACATTTTATTCAAGGGTTTTTTTTTTGTCTATTTACAATTTACATTCTTTCCACTGCCAATTCTTTGCAGCGCTTTCACGACTTCGTCGTCGACATGCTCGGCGGCAAGTCTGCCTCTGCTGTGCCCCAAGTCGTGCTCTCCTGCGCGCCCAGAGTCAGCTCCAGAACACCGCCTTTGGAGAAGAAGCTGTGGTCCAGCCAGTTGCGCGTGTATGGCTTCCCATTGAGCGTCGCACTCTGGATGTAGATCCGCCCGTACGCCGGATCAAAGTTGGTGGACCGCACCGTGGCTGTCTTGCCCGTGATGCCGTTGGTGATGTTCACCTCGGGGAAGAAGGGCGCGCTGATGAGATAGACATTCTGGCCGCTGACCGGCCACAGGCCCATCATGGTCAGCGCCGCAAAGGCGCCCATGGCACCGCTGTCGTCGTTGCCCGGGATGCCCACGACGGTGTCGTTGAACTGGCTGGGGATGTACTGGTGGGCGTAGTAGGACGACAGGCCCGGGCGGCCGGCATAGTGGAACAGGTGGACCAGCAAGAAGGCCTGCTCGTCGCCAATGTACAGCAGGTTGGGCGTGTCGTGGGCGTAGCGCAGACGGGCCACAAAGGTGTCGGTCCCGCCGAGGCGCGTGATGAGGCTGGCCATGTCGTGGGGGGCATAGAACGAGTAGAGCCAGGAGCCGCCCTCGTAGGTCTCGTGGCCATCGGTGTTGAGGTAGCACGACGTGAAATTCATCAGGGGCTGGCAGAAGGCCGGGTCCTGGAAGCCAAAGGTGCCGTTGAGATAGCGCGGCTGCAGGAAGCCGGTGAAGCCGCTGTCCGAGACAGCCGGGCCGTCGACGGCCACCGGCAGGACCGACGTCTGGTCGTCTTTGAAGAGCTTGGCCCAGTTGTCAGAACGGGCGCGGTACTTCTCCGCGTCGCCGGGGTGGTGGAGGGCGTCGGCCATCTGGGCAATGCAGAAATCGTTGTAGGCGTATTCGACGGTGCGGCTGATGCTGCGGGTGAAGGGGCCCATGCCGGCCGTGTCAAAGTCATCCGCCGGGATATAGCCGTATTTCAGCCAGCTGGCAATGCCACCGCGACCCTCGACGCTCCAGATCGGAGGTTCCACTAGGGACAGTGTTAGTTGAAGAACAGAAAAATTCCAATCCAAATTTCTAGGACCTTACCCTCAGCATCCTTGACAACCGCTTCGTAGCCAGTCTTCCAGTCGATCCCCTGGGTCAAGCCCTTGACAAAGGAATCAGCCAGAACCACGTCGGCATTGCTGCCGCCTTGGGTGTAGCCCTTGCACAGACTCATGCGGCAGTCTGGGAGCCACCCCTCGTTGCGATAGACATCGATCAGGCTGCGGATCATGAGGGCCTGGCTCTGGGGGTCCAGGAGAGTCAGCAGTGGATGGATGCTGCGGTACGAGTCCCAAATGCAGTAGAACGAATCGTAATCTAAACATGCATGTCAGTGTTTGCAAAGAAGAGACAAAGGGAGACAAAGAAAAGACGTACATGGCTCATCACTTTTCCACAGCGGATTCTCTCCGGTGTAGTCCTGTGGTGAGATCATGGTCCGGTAGATGCCTGACCAGAAGACCTTACTGAACGTGCTGTTGACGTCCGTCTCGTCTACGCTGACGACCTGCAGCTTGTCGCGCCAAGCTGCCTCGGCCGCCTCTTTGGTCCCCGCAAAGTCAAAGGTCTCAATCTCCTTCTCCGCATTGGAGCAGGCCTGGGCTGCACTGATGAACGAGAGACCCACCCGTACCAAGATCTGGTCGTCCTTCTCGGGTGGCGCAAACTGCACCCAAGTACCGGCTGGAATGGGAGGCGACGAGTCAATGCCATCCTGGTAGGCACGGATCGTCTTGGGGCTGTTGCCCGCGCGGTTGTTGGCAAAGACGCCCGTGTCGTGGATCGTGGCGCCCTGGAAGTCGGCACAGACGTGCAAGTCGTACGTGCCGATGCCAAAGGACGGCGAGAATGTGCCGGTGCCAGTCACGCGGCCCGACTTGGGGTCGACCGTCATGCTACCATTGACACGGCTGTCTGGCAAGTCCTTGAGATCGACCAGGATCAGAGGGTTGTACGGCACATCCGTAGTCGCCCCGGGGAACGTAAACCGGTAGAGGGCCGTGTGGTTGGTGACGGTCACCTCGGCGTGGATGGACGAGTTGAGCGTGATGGCAAAGTAGCCAGGCGAAGCCTCGACCGTGCCGTTGATGCGCTTGAGAGCCCGGTCCGCCTCGGCAAACTTGCAGTTGTCCAAAATGCCCCCAGGACAGCCTGTCTGGGGGAAGATGGGGAAGTTCCCGAGACTCGGTGACTAGCGAGCATTGTTTAGCAATCAGCAGTTACCGAACAACGTCTTCGAGCGGCTTCTGAATACTCACTCCGCCAGTGCCAGAGTCGTGCATGTGGCTGAAGCCGGTGATGTCGCCATCGTCGGAAGCAAAACCACCCTGGAGCTCCGTATTCACGTCAGCGGAAGCCTTGGCCATGCCGAAGGGCAAGGTAGCTCCAGGAAAGACATGGCCTGGTGAAGATGCATTAGTTTGATCCCAGCTTCGGTGTCGTCAGTCCCAATCGTAGCTTACCTCCATTCAATGTTCCGATGAGGGGGTCAATGTATTGGAACGGGTCCGAACTGGCGGCCCGGGCCAATGCCACCAAAGGCACCAGCCAATAGAGCAATTGTCTAACAGAACTCATTGCATGAGATGAACTGTTGAGAGATATGTTGAGTTGACAGTTCAAATTCTCAAAAAGAAAAGAAAACTTGTCCACACTTCAATTGGTGTTCATGCATAAAACAATTGATTGTCCAATGTCCAATTAATTGCAAACTTTCGGGGCGAGGCACAACCAGAACTTCTGCAGACCAGGAATACCGCCGATCATATACCCTGTTGGCATCCCCAGAAACGGCATGTCGAGTTACAATGACCCGAACGCCCCGATCGTCTCCCCATCCCCCGCTTCATGACCCTCACGCGCCCGGTGATGCTACAGGGCTCCCAGTTCATCTCAACTTGGTCATGCGGGGCGAGCCAGGTCGTAGTATGACATCAATTCCATGGTTGTCTGGCATTAATACGGTGGTAGTTTCGTTTTAGCTGCAGGGCAGTGCGTTTTTGGCCTTTCTCGTGGTCCATTTCTACTGTCTCCGCTCCTGGCGTCTACAAATCGGTCCGACAGAACAGGATCACGTAACGTCGCAGCAGAGGATTTCGGAGGCTAGGTGTCCGGTTTTCCACTGAGCGAAGAACAAGTGCAAACATTCTTCGGTGCGTACACCGTAGTCAATGACAAGACAGAACGTCTCCTGCTACCGGCTAACCAGACGGTGTCACGTGTTTCTTGGCGCGGATTTCCGGTTTCTGCTCGCCGGCTTTTTAGACCCTGGGACCCTATTTTTGCGCTAAGCATGCCAGGTTGACACTAAAACCACCTTCCGTAAGTGTCGATCCACGTGCCTGTCGATGATCGTCTTCTTCGCTCTCCGCCCGGTAGAAAGGATTCTCGATTCTCCTGACAATAACGCTCACTCGAATACCGCTCCATCCGACGATGAGGACCAAACGAGCCGACCGGGGTGATTCTAGACTAGGCGCCTAGACTAGACAGACAACGAGACCTTTGCACCGTCCCAGGCCGCGGCATTGAAGACAATGGCCTCGAACGGGCAATGAATTGTCATCTTAAACTCCGATCGACTTTCGAGTATGGGCTACGGGATGATACCAAGCGTATTGGCGGGCTCTCTGCTGCCAGACAGAGTCTCAGTCAGATTCAGAATCGTAACACGGATGCGGGTGATAGAGTCGTTTCAGATCCAGAGGCTTAGCTTGCAATGCCAACGGCTTAAGCAATACAAGCCTTTTACTGCGCTCTTTGAGCCTGACCTGGAAAGATACATCGGTTCTGCTTGTAGTTTGCTCAACAATCAAAGTAACAGAGCTACAATGTATGCTCTGGGGAAAGTCGCTGTTTGCACCAAGTCGCCGTAGCAACGCAGAGTGGAGCAGTGGTCACCGCCCCCCCCCAAATCCCAAATTCCCCGCCCAGCCGTTCGGGAACAGCCCGCCAAAACCCGCCCCTCCAAAAAAAGAGAAGGGCTTTCCAAAGCTTTCCACCAACATTCCTCACGATGCTCCGCGACGAGGACGTCGACGCTGCGGCGGACCAGCTGGCCGCCTTTCGCGACAAAGACGAGCTCGGGAAGATTCTTAGCAAATACGAAGAATTGATTAAAGATTTCCGGCGGCTCAAGAGCGACTACGAAGAAGAGCGGGAAGCACGCGAAAAATACAAGCAGCTGGCACGCCGGCGCGAGGAGCGGCCCTTTTCGGTCGTGCTGGTGGACGGCGACGGCTATGTATTCCACGAGAGCTTTGTCGACAAGAAGAGCGTGGACGGTGGCAACAATGCCGCGCACGCGCTGCACAAGGCGATCGGCCGCAGCCTGCGGGCCAAGGGCCTGGACGGCAACCCGGTGATGGTGCGCATCTATGCCAACATCCAGGGGCTGTCCAAGGCGCTGTGCCGGTCGGGGCTGGTCGGCGGCGAGGCGCGGTCGCTGTGCCCGTTTGTGGCCAACTTCAACCGGTCGTATCCGCTAACCGAGTTTGTCGACGCCGGCACCCTGAAAGAGAACGCCGACGCCAAAATCCGCGCCATGCTGCAGCTGTATGCCGACAACCCGCAGTGCAAGCACATCTACTTTGCCGCCTGCCACGACGTCGGGTACATCTCGGAACTGACCCCCTACCGGGGCAATGCTGACAAGTTCACGCTGATACGGACGTCCGGGGTTCTGTTCCACTCCGAATTCACAAAGCTCGGCATGAACATTGAAGATCTCCCGGGCGTCTTCCGGACCAAATCTCTGGATTACTCGCCGGGCGCCGCCGCCACCGCACCCACTCCCCCGTCCAAGAGCGCATCCACGTTTGCGTCTGTGCTGACGGCCGAACGACCCAACGGCGCCAAGAGCAGCGGCATCATCACCGCCACCACCACCACCACCACCACCAACACCGCCGGCAGCAGCACGACGCACACGCGGAACGGCAGTCTATCGTCGGGTGCGGTTCTGGCGGCCACCACGCCCTTATCAAAGGCGTACAAGGAGGAACGGGCGATCTGCCAGTTCCATAAACTGGGCAAGTGCCGCTATGGAGACCAGTGCAAGCTGCTGCACCCGGACGACGGGCCCGACACGGCCAACTGGCGCGCCCGTCCGTCGTCCAAGGCGTCCTCCGCCAGTTATTCGTCCCTGGACGCACCCGTCCCGACATGGAACGGCGAGGCGCTGGACGAATTGCACATTCCGCCCGGCTCGGTGGCGGTCAACCGCGACGACTACCGTCTCGATCCCTATGTCGCCGTGGCAGCCGACGCCATGCAGAAGCTGCACAGCCGTATTCGGGAGCGGCCCCTCTGCAACGAGTACCAGCTCCGGGGCAGCTGCAAGGCCGGCGACGCCTGCGAATACGACCACAGCCCCCTGCCCGACAGCCTGCGGCCGCCCATGAAGGCGCTCGCCCGCTCGCTGCCCTGCACGCGGCGCGGGCGCTGCCGCCTGCCCGACTGCATCCGCGGCCACATCTGCCAGAACCCCGAGTGCAAGTACCGCGGCGGGCGAGCGCCGTGCCGCTTCTCGCACTTGGCCCACAGCGAAGACCTGAATGCCAAGCGCTTTGTCAGGGGATATTCCACCGGCTCGCTCGATGACATATCCGACAACAAAGCCGACTATGAAAGCGAGGACGGAGACGGGGTGCCCATATCCCCTTAAGACTGGAAAAAGAAAAAAAACCCAAGGGGGGGTTCTATCCGCGTTACGGATACCGGTGCCTAGATGCCGTAGACGGCAACAGAAACCCGAGCACCGGTATCCGTAACTGCAAAGGGGGAAAAAAAAAGAAGAAGAAACATGGAGAGGCCCCCGGGAAAGATTATACATGTGTGACCTACCGTGCTCTACGAAGCTACACGAAACGCGCCAAAGTTGGATAGTTCAACATCAACAGGATATACCATTTAACAGTGGTATCGAATGTCCTTGGGAGCAGTATGGATATCTAGGAAAAAAAAACAACACAACCGCTGAAATGAGGCAATATACACAAAGTTGGGTACTGTGTGTGGCTCATCAATGCTCCCAGTACGCAATTCTAAGGACCCAGATGGGTGCAGATCATATTCAGATAGACCCCCATATTGTTCATAGCGCTCCAATTGGAATACCCCCATGTTGCAGGCTTGGATGATAACGAGTCTGTAGAAACTGGGGATATGAGACGGCACACAGGCGCTCTCCTGAATCTGGCGAAGACCCGTTTGGAGGGTGACGGACTTGACTGCACAGTATAATGCTGTTGTCCAGCTTTATGTCGACTTTGCGGGCAAGCTTGCGTTCCTTCTCCAGCTCCTCCGGGATGGGCTGTTCACCCACGCCAGAGGGGCCTGGTGGTTGGTGTCGGCATCGAGGACCTCGCCAATGCCAATGTCTGCTTGTTTGCCGGAGCGGGCCGTGTCCGCCATACCAGAGTTTTCGCGTTGGCGGATGCCAGTGACGGATGGTTTTCTAGACCAAGACGCAACCGAATTCAGCCGTTTTGGTGGAATGTCTCCTTTGTCTGGCAGATCGCGAGAAGAAAACAGAGCCCCTTTTCTTCTCTCGGGAGATCCCGTGGCTTTTCAACAAGCCTTGTAAAGGTCTCCCAACGTGCATGGCACAAACAAGAACTCTGGTGCTTGTCGGATGGGAATCTGGTCCATTATCCGGCCTCGACCGCCATCGAGAACTTCTCCACTAAGACGCAGAACACTGTCGGCGTCGTCCGCACACACTGCGAAAAAGTGGAGCCACTCCACAGCGTAGCCGTGCCGAGTATCGGGGATGCTGTGGCAGCCCCTGTATAGATAGTCGGGGTATGCGCCGTCTGTTGAGGGTGCACCCCAGCTTCTATCTAATACAGCTCACCACCAACACAGCCGATAAGCTGAACCCGGTCTTCCTTGTTCGAGCCGGCAAGCATGACGGCCCAATCCCCGTCCCCTGGCCCACGGGTCCCGGCGTTCCCCAAGAGCCTCATCATTATTGGTGCGGGCGTCTTCGGACTGTCGACCGCCCTGGCTGTCGCGAAGCGCTACCCTCACACCTCGGTGACCGTCGTCGAGCGCTTGACCCCCCCTGTCGTCGACGGAAGCAGTGTCGACACGACACGTTGTATCCGGGCTGGTGCGTGGAAGCTCTGCCTATCCGCCGTTGGTTCCGATTTCCTGTTTTATTTTTATTTTTTATTAACGTCCCACACCCACCACAGACTATGCCGACCCGTTGTATGCCAAGCTGGCCAAGGCGGCCCAAAAGAAGATCGAGAGCGACCCCGGCCTGGCGCCCTACTACCACAAGCAGGGCATGACCTTTGCCTGCGACGGCGCGCCCAGCCGCTTCACCGACATCTGGGACAAGCAGCACGACGTGGCCCTGCAGCTGCACTCCCCCAGCGACATTGTGGAGATGCCCACGCGGGACGACGTCTTCCGGCGCATCCACGGCGCGGAGGCCCAGCCCCCGCCCGCCGCCGACCTCCCCGGGGGCCAGTCGCGCTGGAACAAGGCGTACTGCAACACGGACGACGCCTTCATCGACGCCGCCGCGTGCATCCAGGTGTACTACGAGCGCGGCCTGGCCACCCCCTCCATCCGCTTTCGGTGCGGCTCGGCTGTCGAGGCCCTGCTGCTGGAGACGGCCGCCCCAAGCAGCGGCAGCAGCCACCCTGTCTGCACGGGCGTCCGCCTCGAGGACGGAAGCGAGCTGCGGGCGGACCAGGTCGTCGTGGCCGCCGGGTGCTGGTCGAACAAGCTCGTGGATTTGGGCCGGCGGATCCACCCCATCGGCCACGAAGTGGCCTGGATCAAGGTGACGCCCGCGGAGGAGCAGCAGTGGGGCCACATGTCCATCACCACCAACTTCAGCACCGGCCTGAACATGTTCCCGCCCTACCGCGGCGAGATCAAGATCCTGCGCCGCTCGCCCGGGTACGTCAACACCGTGCGGGTGCCGAACCCGGAACACCCCGACGAGCCGATGGAGATCTCGTACCCGCGCACCATTGTCAGCCATCCGACGGACGTCATTCCCCTCGATGCCGAGCTGGCGATGCGCGCCAACCTCAAGGAGATCATGCCGCCGCTGGCCGACCGGCCGTTTGATCGTACCAAGATCTGCTGGTAGGACAACGAACTCGCATCGTCTTTTTTTTTTTTTTCTTTTTTTTTTCCGGGGGGGTTGGAAGTGTTTCTTGTCCTGCATGCACTGTTTGTCTCTAACAGTTGGATTGTTTTCCTACGCCTCTAGGATTTGCACGACACCGACAGCCGACTTCCTCGTCGCTCCGCACCCGCGCGTCTCGGGGGTGCAGCTGGCCACCGGCGGCTCCGCGCACGCTTGGAAGTTCCTGCCCATTCTTGGAGACTTTGTGGTGGACTCCATGGAAGGAACGCTGTCGCCCGAGTTGCAGGCGAAGTGGGCGTTTGAGAGGTCGAGCACGGGTGATGGCAATGCACCCAGAATGGATGGTGATCCCGAAGAGCTCAGCGATGTTGTTCGCAGTCATATGTGAGTGCTTAGTGTAGCCTTCCTGGGCATAACAACATAACAAAAAAAAATTGGATGAGTTAAATGTATGGAAGACTACCAAAAGCATGAACAGCATCTCCATCAGATTGGTTTAATCTCTTGAATATTTCTGGCTTTATGCATCCTAGCAAAAACATCACCTTCGTAGGTTCATCAACATTTCAACGTCAAACAAACCATCTATATTGTCCAGTATCCCCGAGACTTCTTCAATCTGGGTCTCCTCGTTTCGCCAATGTCAGCAGAGAGGAGATCGTGCACCTGCAGCGTGGGGAGCAGCCGCCTATCCATACGCCGGGCGGTGGTGGCTGGGGCGAGCAGAGGAGGACAGTGTCGAGAAGAAGTAATATTAGAAAAAAAAGGGTGTAGTAAGGTGGAGGGAGACAGACACATATGAAAAGGTAAGAGAACGCTCAAATGCAAAAGGGGGGAAGAGGGCTTGAAAAAAGGCATATCGCCGATAGAAAAGGGGTCAAGAATGAAGCATCGAAGGCCTAGAGCTTCAATGCATTCGTTTTTTTATATTGCTTTCCGATTTTATCTCTCTCTTCTGTCACGTCGGGAAATCAATACACAAACTGTGCCATTAGACATTTCAAAAATTAGACGTTAATCATGCTATGTACAATTGGGATCTGAAAATAAGTAGGTGGGGTTTCGTTCAACCATATTTTGTTTTCTCCTTCAAAAGAATTTTTTTTCTTTACATTTCGCCAAGCATCCCCCCCCCCTTCGCGTTCTGCATGACTTTTACGACAAAGTCGCCTTCAGAGGCAGCTTGCGGCTGCTCGAGCCTACATAGATCGTCTTGGGGTAGCTGCTGATCACCCAGTCTTGCTGCGCCGTGTCCCAGTTGCTCAGATCACGGCGCGTCAGCTTGACCTGGAAGGTCTGCGAAGCGCCTGGGGCGATGTGTCGCAGACGGTCGAAGCCGCGCAGCACCTTGGGCGGGTCGTTGGGGCCGCCCAGAGACAGGTACAGCTGCGGCACCTCGTCGCCAGTGACCTTGCCCGTGTTGGTGATCGTGGCCGTCACCGTGTACAGAGTGTCGTACAGGCCCGAGTTGCCACCGCTGGACTTCTTGTCGCCAGCACGCAGGAGCGGCTGGGCTGTGCCATCGCTGGCATGGGGCGGCAGGAACTCCTTGTCCGTCTCGCCGTACTTGGGGTCCTGCGAGGCGGCCTCGCCCGACGAGGTGTTGTTGAAGTAGGGGTAGATGTACCGCTTGATGTAGGGGAATGACTCGCTGGGGAATTTGTAGTCGGCCAGGTTCTTGGACGGGGCTGGGCCAAACGTGGGTGCAGCGTCGGTCTTGCCCGTCGTCGGCTTGTACGCACTGACATGGGGGTTCTTGGTGACCTGCAGGTTCGAGTAGCCGAAGGTGGTGTAGCTGAGACCAAAGCCGAACTCGTAGATGGGGGTCTCGCCGGCCTTGTCAAAGTTGCGGTAGTCGATGAAGACGCCCTCGGAAAAGTCCAGCTGCGGGATGACGGCGTTGGGCTTGTACACGACGTCGGTGCCGTAGCTTTCGCGCGAGGCACCCCAGGTGAACGGCGTGCGGCCGGCCGGGTTGACGCTGCCAAAGAGCACGTCGGCGATCGAGTTGCCCGACTCCTGGCCCGGGACACCAGCCCACAGAATGGCTGTGATGTTGGCGCTGTCGTACCAGTCGGTCACGACAATGGGGCCGGTCGAGTGAATCACGACGATCGTGTTGGAGCACCACGAGCTGACGTTCTTGACCAGGGCGTCGCCGTCCTTCCACAGAGTCAGATTGGCCCGGTCACCGTAGTTGTCCTCCACCGCGATGTAGCCCTCGCCCGAGTCGGCATTGACAAAGACAATGGCCGTCACGCTGTCCTGCGAAACCAGCGCTTTCGTCGCATCGGGTTGGTTGTTCTGCAGGATGCTCTGGTAAATGGCACCCGCGCTGAGAGCCCGAGACTGAATGGCGGCATCGGGCGTGACAAGGTAGGTGAAACTGGCCGAGCCGGAGCCCCAGGCCATGCCGAGAGTGCCGTTGTCGCAGCCGCGGTCGCTGCAGCCGTTGGGACCCGCCGGGTTGGAGCCGGCATCTTCGCCAATGACCGCGATGAACTTGGGCTTGCTGAGCGGCAGCGTGTTGTTGGTGTTCTTGAGCAGGACGGTGCCGGCAGCAGCAATCTGGCGGATCAGGTCACCGTGGTTGGCGCGGACGTCCACATGCTCGTTGATGACCTGATAGCCCGTCTTCGCATAGTAGTGGAAGTCGCCATAGGTGTCTTCTGTCCAGGAGGAGAAGTTGGGCTTGTCCTGGCCCTCGATGGTGTTGCCGACCTTGAAGTAGGCGGCCATGATGCGCATGGCCATGTCGTCCAGACGCCACTCAGGCACCGTGCCGTTGATGGTGGCGATGGTCAGGTTGGCGCCCCAGTAGCTGAAGCCGGTGTCGAAGCCGGTGTCGCCGGGCATGGTCATGTCCAGGCCGGCTGCAGCGCTTGTGACGCCGCTGTGCTGGGCGTTCCAGTCGCTCATGATGAAGCCCTGGAAGCCGAGCTCGTCCTTGACCAGGTTGTTGAGCAGCTTCGAGTTCTGGCAGGCGTACGAGTTGTTGATCTGGTTGTACGAGCACATGATGGAGCCGACGCCCGCACGGATGGCGTCAGCAAACGGCCACAGGTAGAGCTCGTGCATGGTCGCGTCGTCAATGTTCGTCGAGAGAGACTCCGTGATGTCGAGGCCAAATCCATAGTCATTGGCCTCGCCTGCCTGGCGGAAGTGTTCTGGGCGTTGTTAGCGAGACCCCTAGTCCTGACCAATGTGTATCGCCGTACTCATCCCAGTACTCACCTTGCTCGTTGCCAATCAAGTGCTTGGCGCAAGCAATCACACCGGCATCCTGGATACCGCGAATGGTCTCAGCAATGCCGACACCCGTCAGGACCGGGTCGGGCGAAAAGCCCTCCCAGTTGCGGCCACCCTCCGGAGCACGGCCGAGCGGACCGGCCACGGGGCCAAGCTGGACGGTGACACCCTTGCCCTTGTGCTCCCGGCCCATGGCCAGGCCGCGCTGGTACATCAGGGAACGGTCGAACGTGGCGGCTGCCGTCTGGCCCGAAGTGAAAACGGAAACGTAGTCGGCATCGCGCACACCCACGGGAGAGTCCTGCGTGCAGAAACCCAGGAAGCCGAGGCGCGGCACGGAGCCGGTGTTGCCGACACACTGGGCGCCCTGCCAGCCGATGCCGGTGGTCAGGTTGACCTTTTCAGGCAGAGTCAGCTGGGAAACGAAGGCCTTTGCCTTGGCATAAGCGTCTTCCCAGCCGGTCGCCTCAGGCTTCATCCATGGCGATGGGTAGAAAGGTGGCGAGTAGGCTTGCGTGTCGCGCGTACCCAGCGGTGCCTTGGGTGGTATGTTAGTGGCAGTCGCGGTAGCAAGAAGTGCGAGAAAGACGACAAAGCCGGGGGCGCAGTTCATGGCTGGGACGAGGCCAAAAAAGGAAAAGAAGACGAGGTCAAAACAAAAACGGCGCCCAATTTCAAGCTGGAGATACACAACATGCGAAATGTGCAACACAAAAGGAGAAGAAAGCTTTTCAGGGTCCCGAAGAAAACAATAGAATTGAGACACGCGGGGAAGCACGGGGGCTGACGTGTAGACGTGCCGCAGTCGAGGAGAGCAGCGTAAACAAAGACGAACAAAAAGCCGTGATGCCGACGCGAATCAAACAAACAGGAGTGTGCGTTTTACGCCGCAGGTGATATGTCGACTGAAATTTCAAAAAGGAAGGAGCGAAGGAAGGAAAGCTGTTGCCGCACTTGCCTTTTCAACCAGGACGGCGCATGCGGCAGGTGCAATGCACCCAGCCAGAAGCACTCCTGCCGTCTTCATATTGGAGGGGTCGGGTTGGACGCCTCTTTTGGGGGATTTGTGTTTGCCGTATTCCTTGTATCAATGTAAGGTCTCTGTTGGCTTGTTGGAACCGGGTAAATCCTGCGGCGTCGACAGCTCAGGAAGCTGTAGGAGGCAAAGCTGAAGCTCCCAAACAGGCAATAAGACTTGCTCGACTCTCTCCTTTGGGAATTGGGTACCCGAGAGAGAGTAGGAGAGATGAATAAAGAAGAAAGGGGAGGTGGGGATGGGGTGGGGAGAAATGAGGAGAGGCGAAGAGGCAGAGAGAGGTAGAGATCGTCGCAGCAGACCGGGAAGACTGAACCAGATTCAAGGGATGTATGGCTTAACTTATATACGTGGGGATCTTACCGTGTAAGCTGGGGGCGTTGCCGAGATTTGCATAGCTATGGTCCTCTTACCACACAGCCGTCCCATGACGTCCCAGCTTCTGTTTATTATTATTATTCATATAATGGAATCTTATGTTTTTTGTCTTTATTTCTTTTTTCGTCTTTGCCCGAGCTACCTCGGACAGCTGTAGAGCTGTCGTCCGTACCCCGGTCCCATATGTCGGCCAAGGCGGCGTTTCTCCCCCCCAGAACGGCCGATTTCCCTTTTTCTTTTTCTTTTCTTTTCTTTTCTCTTTTATTTTTTTATTTTTTTTGCGAGTGCAGGCACTGTATTCGTTTGAGGAGACTACGCATCTGACCACAAGTTATGCATAGTATGTCACACTGTATGTCTGTTTTTACGAAGTCGGGGAAGAACGTGTTTTGCAGATCGCGAGGGTCGAGGGATCCGCTTTTTGTGGACATTCCAGCCCAGGTGACGATGGCAAAGGCCGAGGTTAACCTACTCGTTCCAACGGCAAGTACAGCTGTCTCGATAGAACTACTCTCTGCTGGAACGGTGCTTGTATCTGACATACGTTAGGCGCACGGCGAAACTGCGGCGGGCAAAAGCAAGCAGGAGACCGTCAGCCAAGACTGAGGTGACAATGTGTGCTTTGGCCAAGGTTGTATTGGGTTCGCTCCCAGATCGTCCGGGATCATCGTGTAATTCATCCCAATTGGAGTCTTGTGCTGTCTGGAATGGGCATTTCCCCTCTGTTTTAATTTGGCCACTCGCGTATTTGATGGAATGGCACGCATGGCTGGGATGCTGTGGGAACCATAGAGGAACGGCAGAGGAGCAGCAAAGTAATAGCAACACTTTGTGAAGGAACTGCAAAAGACAAGACGAAAAAAGAGATGCATCGGCAGACAGGGACAAGGATGTGTTTGTGTGGACGCGTTTTTCTGCTTCCTCACTACTTCCTAACTAACCACCTCCTTGCATGTTGGTGAGCCACATCTCATCGGTCAGGTGAGCCCCGAGTGATCAGTGAACAAAAGACGAGACCCAGCAGAGCGCAGTCCATGGCCTGCTCTGGTGTGCGTGAAGCTCCGAGCCTCTTGGTGTGAGCTGCAACCCTAGCCATTACTCGGGCACCAGTTTGCTAAACGGGCCGATCTCTCCAACGTCTCCGCATTTTTGGTGCGTCGACTGGGGAGGAAAGAGGGGGGGAGGGGAAATCCCTGAGCTGTGGCACTGTGGCTGGAGGGGAGCTTCTTGCTACAGAGGGCATCTGTTTCCTGGTGTGTGCTGTGTGCTGCTTGATGCAAGCTGACCTGGAGCTGTTCACGACAGAAGAGCCACAGTCATTGGTGCATTTTTCCAATCATGTTGTTGTACCGCACTTTAGTCAATTGGTGTTTTTTTTTTCAACCCCCTGTTTCCCTTCCCGTACCTTCTCCCCAAAACTCATGATTGTGCATGCCTCCAGTTGAGGCAAAAAATCATGCCGATCCGTATTAATGAGCCGTTACATGGCGGGTGGCAATTGAGAGAGTCTCGTGGGACGCCGTCTGAGGAATTAAGAAGCAAGCTTTGACCCCAATCCTGGAATGGTCCGGCCGCTTTGACCTGGCTTTTTAGTCTGGGGTCCGGCTGGTGGGAAACCTGACTTTCTTGTGATCGTGGCATCCGTTGCCTCCGGGCGAATTCCGGCTCAGGGTCCGAATGCTGGGGAGGAGCCCTGCAAACCCTGGTTCCTTTTTGTTGCCCTGTTCCCCTGTCACTTTTCTTTTCTCCAGCTTGGACGGTGTGGTCCACGGTTGTGAGCGGCGCTGCCCTGCAGACGACCCAACACGCCAAATGCGCGTCCACAACTAAAATGAGCCAATAAATGGCACCCATTTTTGTTGTGTCTCGCGGCTCTGACGTAACCATGAATGAGAACATTTTGTGTGTGTGTGTGGAAGGATGTCTCCAACTGACAAAATTTCCGGGCTATCATTTCTGTTTACTTTCACTTTTCCGACGGCCTGCCGGCCATCACTACTCCGCGTCCCGACTGGTGTCAATCCTTGTCCAGAGCCAATGGCATCCGGTGAGACCAGCAAGACTTTTTCCCCATTTCGAATTGTTTTCGGGTTGATGCCCTTTTTGGATTGTCCAGGATGGCTGGATTTGATTTTTTTTTTCTTTGCTTTGCTTTTTTTACATATTGCTTCGTTTCTCTTTTATTTCAAACTTCGTATCATTGCATGAGTACCATACCGTGGGCAAACCAATTTATGCATATCTTTTTCTTTATCTCCTTGCCGCTCTTATCCGTCTCGACTTTGTCGTCTTTACTCCAATGGCTCTACTTGAGCCCGCTTCCTCTGCGGGACTTTCTTTCAATGCTGCAGATGACCATATGCATTTCGAATCGAGTGCATTGTGTGATACTTGCATTTACACTTCCAGTGATACTCAGACGGAACCATGCGCGACCTTCGCTCCTTGTCTTCTACACTTAGTACGCAATGTTCCTCCCGGAAACGACACTAGTTGTGGTTTCTCGTAGCCAGAAGTCAACGGACGTCCTGATGAACATTGACCCGAAAAAAAAGAACCGAAATGTTTTTGAAAAGAAACGCCGAGAAGAAACACCCGGCGCTTTTTTTTCTTCTTTTTTTTTCGAAACTGGTCTAGTCGAAACCATACCAATGGTCAGAAGTCATGTGTTTCGACGTTTTGTTGTCCGCAGCCGCCACGATGAAAGAAGAAAGGTGTGTTGGGGAATGGGGAAAGGTCTTAGACAAACAACAGACAGTCTGTTTAAGCGTGGTTCTCACAAGCTTTTTTATGCTGTCTCGTCTTCTGTCCCGTACTTTCGTACTTTCTTCCTGAAGAAATAAAGCATTTGATTTGATTTCCTCTCCTCCGTTCTGCCCTCCTCTCCAGATGCACCCTCTCGCCTAGTCTCGGCGAAATTGTTACGTAGCTCGTCTGACACCGGGCGCGGCGCCGCCCTCCGGTTGGGGTAGGTATCCGGGGTATGGTGTAGTGGTGGTGTCGTTTGGTTTTAGCTTTTTTAGCTTTTTTGGGTTTGATTGTTTGATTGTTCTTTCTTATCTTTTCCCACCTGTCCTGTCGAATATTCGATCCCAATTCAACTCATGATTTCAAACTTTCGTTCTCCTTTGTCTTCTCCTCCTCCTCTTCCCTCTCCTTTCGGCTTCGCAATCGACGACTGCCGAACCTTGCTTTATGGCAAGTTGGGATTAGGTGTTTTGGTCTTTGTTTCTGGGGCTTCCCCTCATTTGTGTGCTGTCTGTGTTCCTTCCCTGCCCTGTTCGATTGGCTGCCCACACCCCAGCTTTTCGTCCCAATAGGGAAGCTCCGTGGTTGATCCAGCAAACAAAGGATCGTGGCCCTTGCCCGTGGGGTTGGCAGAGTTGAGGGGTCTTGCCGTGTAGTACCCTGTGGGACCTGTAGGGCTCTTCGAGACCTCTGTGCGAGTATTTCGTATGTCTCTCCCCAGTCCCCCTCTCGACCACAACGGCTCAGCACATGCGTCTTGTCTCGTACTCTGGACTTCTGTGTTACATTTAGAGGTTTTTGTTTTGTCAGATTGCTACGGCGTTTGCCCTTTTTTTTTTTAACTCCATCCAAATATCCTCAAACTATGGAACCGCATCTCGCCACGTTTTTTTTGTCTGTCCTTCTGACTCAAAAGTTTTCTTGGTTCGCCTAGTTTCTCACCCTGGTTCCGGATCCCTTCCCGTCCTTCCCTGTGATGGTTTCCTGTTTGGTCTCTTTTGTGAGCGTTCGCTCGACCTCGGTCCCTTCCCCCTTTGCCCACCTCTCGCCGTGAATGCATGGCCGTCCGCCGAAAAGCCACATCGCATGCAGGGTGAACCTACAGGCGGTGTCCTGCAGAGACCGTAGTCTCGGCCCTATTCGAAGATCCACCTCCTTGGCTGCATGACCTGTGTGTCTGTTTGTTTGTTTGCTGCTTCTCCATTACACAAAAATATGTGTACTCGTAGGTATGTGTGCATGCATGGTCCGCTGTATGTATGGCTTTACCACCTGGTTCAGAAAATGCTCGCCGTCCCTGGCGTGTAAATGCGTTTTTGCCTTTCCTGCTGCTGTCTGTTTCCCCACCCCCCACCATTTTAGCTAATAGACGCCCGGAATAATGTGCCACCGCACAATCTTCTTGTACTTTTCCCAGTCCTCGCCGTACTTGCGTGCGCACTTCTCGCCGTCGCGCATGTCGCGGTGGACCAGAAGCACGGCAAAGTAGATTATGTAAAAGTAGGTGAAGATCATGCCGAAACCCTTGGCCGCGCCGCTCGTGACCAGCTGTCCGTCGGCCCGGGTGAACACTTGGGTGCCGGGCTCGATGCTGCCGGCGGCATCGGCCGCCAGGATCACATACCCGGCCAGCCCCGTTGGCAGGCTGTACGGCCACGACTGGATCCAGTCGCCCAGATAGTTGATGTGCCGCGCCAGACCCCACCAGCCGGAGACGATGAGCTTCGAGCCCGACTTGGTCTCGATGAACTTGAGATGGGCGACGCGCGGGTCGCTCGGGTTCGTGCGGAAGACGTTCTTCTCGTTGTTGGCCAGCCGGAAGATGCTGAAGCCGGCGAGCAGGACGGCGCCCATGGCGGCGAGGCCGATCCAGCCGAGCGACAGCGGGTGGCTGGCAAGGTAGCGCGCCTGCTGGGAGTAGATAAAGGGCACCCAGACGAGGTCGCCAAAGGACAGCATGACGCCGAAGCCGTCCGTGGTGATGTCAATGGTGGTCAGGATGGCCGGTTCATTGACCTGGCTGTCCAGGATGTACAGGGCCTGCACGCTGGAAATGAAAATGATGCTGTCGGTGACAAAGCCAAAGGTGCGGTACTGCTTGGCGGCAAAGGCAAAGTTGAGCAGCATCCAGCCCAGCATGCCGGGGCGCAGCTCCATGAACGACTTGATGTCGAATTCGCCCAGCAGCGGCACGGTCACGCGCGGGTTCAGCTCGCGGCCGATGAACCAGTCGTAGAGGACGTTGCCGGTGTGGCCGCCGTCGGCGAGCTCGCGCAGGTCGTTCGTGTCGGTGCGGCTGTTCGGGTCGGGCACGCTGAAGCTGCGGACGTAGACAAACGTGGCCAGGAGCATGGAGATCAGGACATTGGCTGTCAGGATCTGGATGTAGTTGTCGGTGATGAAGGTCCAGACGGGGAACTCGGCGCCCTGGTAGATTGTGCCGGCGAGGCAGATGACGAGGGTGAAGAGGGTAGAAGAGAGGGCTGCAGATGAGACTTGTTAGCTTTGCCCAGACAATATACACTTTCGCGAAGCCTCTCCAGCAACACTCTAGACACCCAGACAGGGACAGCCTCCCAACCGATTCAGATGCACCACCCCGCAGGCGCCCACATACTGTTGAACTTGTACTTGAGCCGACCGCCATTGGTCAGCACAATGCCCTCCCGCTCGTCGCCGGGCAGCGCTCGGTACAGCACGGCGCTCAGCAGGTAGTACGCCAGCGTCCATCCTGTCGCTTCCCAGCTGGCCAGGCCCCAAAAGCCGTCCGCTGGCCAGCCCACCTCGCGCTTGAGCGTCTCGAGTTGTAGGGTTGACGGATGGAGGAGGGAGGGCGCCGGGCAGCCGGAGATGTCGTTGCAGGCGAAGGTGAAGACGTAGACAAGGACGGGGAGGCCGAAGCTGACACCAAAGGCGCCGATTCTGAACTGTCGCGTTAGCAGTGCTCTCTTGCGCGTGTCTACCGAGGGGGACATAGAGAAAGAAGAGAGTACTTACGGGCCACCAAACTCGTAGCCATGCGCATGGTCTGTCTTTGCGACAGCGACTGTGGCGTCCTTGGCGCCTTTCGCCTCGCTCGAAGGTGTTGTCTTGCTGGGTGCCATTTTGCGCCTTCTTTCGTCGTTGAAGATGAAACGAGAAGGAATGTGTCGCAGGCCTGTGAGGACCAATTGAAACTGAAAGTAGCAATAGAAAAACAAACGAGCGACCGGATCGAAGGGCACTGCCCTCTTTTAACACGCCTGGAGACTCCCAATGGAATTGTCGGTGTTTCCAATGGCGGCGCCGATGTCCATGTTCGTCAGTCTTGGTGGCTCTTGCTCGTTTTCATTTCTCGGAATCTTTGGCTTCCGTACCAGCTGACATTTTGCTGGGTGGCTCCGCTGCCGTCTGGACGCCCTGAGCGGGCAGTGCTTTTATGGCTTAGCGCACGTTGGCGGTGTCCACGGAGAGTTTGGTGCAGCCGCTACCCGACTTGGGAGGTCTGACAGTGCCGACCCCGCCAAAAGGGGGTGTCGACACAGAGGGGCAAACAGGCACCAGCCAAGAGGCCGGTTGGGCTCATGCGTCACGTGTGGTTTGGAAGGGCCTCTGTTAATTACAGGCATACGACGGGAAGGCGCAAGCACCACAGCTGCCTATCCAGGGACTTCCATGCCTTGGGGTCATACGGCCAAACACTACACCGGTCGAGAAAGCTCTGTTGTGTCTGTTTGGCTAGTTTTCAGGGTCATTATCCAGGATGGCTTTTGAACCTTGGCTACGTTTACAAGCCTGCCATTCTGCCACGCCTGTTTCCAGGACTCGTGCCACTGAAACCGCCGATGCTTTCAGACAGCTCTCGGTTCTCACCTTCCAGTCCGTCAACACCAGTTAGATTGAGCTGGGCAACTTCGTTCGAACATCCTACATACCTCGATAATGACATGCCATGCATTAGTTGAACTTGCCCCAAAAACCGCCCGGCCAGGCTGTTTGATACCGTTGACCCCATGTTGTCTTGGCGCCGAGCCATAGCTCCAGGTCCAGCTTGGAGCTCGTTTAATTCGGGTAGTCTTAGGCCGCGTACCTGCGCAGACTGGACGCAACCCTGAGTTCCAGGCAGCCATAAAATGCCGGGCTGCTTGAATCTTCAGCCTATTTCTGGCTGATTCAAGACTCACAAACTTCAACATTAGTGCCCCGCCAGTATGTTGTCTCGCCCGTTCTCCCTCTCGCTCGTTTTCTCGCTGGCCCGTCTCACCACTTTGGTGACTGCTCGCGGCAAGTCCCAGGGGCGCTCCGCCGAGTTCGACTGGTCCACCATTGAACCCTCGCCGCAGCTCGTGTACCACGACTGCAACGATGGCTTCAAATGCGCCCGGCTCCAGCTGCCCCTGGACTGGCAGGACCCGACCAACAACGGCACCGTTGCCATCGCCATCACGGCTCTGCCGGCCGTCGTCCCCGAGAGCGACCCGTCCTTTGGCGGCACCATCGTCGTGAACCCGGGCGGCCCCGGCGGCGCCGGCACGGCCGTCGTGCTCAGCAAAGGCCGCTACGTGCAGACGGTCGTCGACGGCGCCAAGCACTACGAGATCCTGTCCTTTGACCCGCGCGGCGTCTCGCGCAGCGACCCCAACGCCGACTGCTACGGCGACGAGTTTGCGCGCCAGGCCGTCGCGTGGCAGAAGCGCAGCATGCCCGCCCTGACCAGCGACGCGGCCGTCGTGGACGAGTACCTACCGTATGCGCGGGCGCACGGCCAGCTGTGCGCCCGCGACGCCGAGGAGACCCGCCAGCACTTCTCGACGCCGGCGGTGGCGCGCGACATGCTGGGCATCGTGGACGCTGTCGATGCGCTGCGGAAGAAGACGCTGCGGGCTTCGGCTGCTGCTGCTGCTCGCCTCGGCGACGACGACTCTCAGAAGGTGGTCGACGCCTCGCAGAAAGAGGAAGCTCCAAGCGAAAACGACCTGCCGCGTCTGCAGTACATGGGCTTCTCCTACGGCACCGTGCTGGGCAACACCTTTGCCTCGCTGTTTCCAGGCCGCGTCGGCCGTGTCCTGCTGGACGGTGTTGTCGATCCGTACGACTACACCGGCGGTGTAAGTTTCTTGAAAATTCTGGTTTGTTTTGGAAAAGCTGTCCCCCGGCCCTGCTGACAGCCTCCCCCAGCTCTGGCGGAAAAACCTGATGGATGCCGAGCACATCGTCGACGAGTTCTTTGCCTCGTGCTTCGCCCGGGGCGACCGCTGCTCCCTCCGCGAGCCGGGCGACACCGGCGGCCAGTCCATGCGCGCCCGTGTCGAGGCCCTGATCGAATCCCTCGATGCCTCTCCGGCCGTGTTTCTGCCCGAGGAGGCCAGCATGCCCGTCATCGTCCATGGCTCCGACGTCCGCGCTCTGCTTCTGGCCGCGCTCTATTTCCCGGTGCCGCTGTTCCTGACCCTGGACATGGTCTTGGCCCTCGCCACCGCCGGCGAGATGGGCCCTCTGGCCAGCGTCGTCTCCATGCCCGCGGCGAGCGACTCGTGCTCCCGCATCAGCCCGCCGACGCCGGGTGCGGCCGGATACTCGTGGATTGATGATACCCAGCTGACGTACATTTGCGGCGACGCCGAGTCGTCGGCCGGCATGGGTGCCGACGCGTTTGCCGAGTACGTGGGCTACTTGGAGGAAACGGCCCCGCTGGCGAGCTCGGTCTGGGCGTCGGTGATGGTCGACTGCACCGGCTGGACGGCGCGTCCCAAGTGGCGCTTTGCGGGGCCGTTTGTGACGCCCGCGGCCGATGCCCGCGTCGTGCCCGGCAAGCCCGCCGCACCCCTGCTGATCTTGTCGACCCGCTACGACCCAGTGACGCCGCTGGCGAACGCCCACAAGGCCGCCAAGGGCCACCCCGGCTCCGCAGTCGTCGTCCAGAACTCGTCTGGCCATACGGCGCTGTTTGCCTCGCCGAGCCAGTGCACCAAGAAGATCGTGGAGCGGTTCTTTGAGCTCGGCGAGGTGCCCGCGGACGGCGCGGTGTGTGATGGCGACTGCCAGCCGTTCGAGACGTGTCAGCAGCCCGAGTTTGCCGCGCTGGGCCGGGGGGGCGCGCTCCGGGAGGCGCTTCCACGCTTTCCTTTGGGTGTCTGAACAAAAAAAGAACAGTCGGGATTGAACGTGGAAGCTCAAAACACAAATGGAGGAAACTGGAAATACTAGGAATACGCGAGCAAGAAGACATTGTACGATAGAGTCAAAGTTGAAAAATAAAACCCAGGGTTTTTGGAGCTCGTGTTGAATGAGAGGCCCATGCAATATTTGCAAGAGAACACTACTCCTGGTCCTGGTCCACCATTCCCACCATTCCCACGAGTCTCTCACACTTCGCCATTTCCTCGGCTGCTGGCCTCTGCTGAATTTCTTGCCTCCATGGACACTTTTTCACTCTTGTTTTCGGACACCTTTGCCTTTGCTGGCACTTTTGCCGGTGGAAACAGCCCTCGTCTGCCAGAAACTCTTGTAAGCCAAAGGTGACCATCTCATATCACGGCACCACTAACAAACAGGTAGATTATGCTGGTTCCCCAGCGAAAGTATTGTCACTCGAAGATTTCGTGGCGCCCACCCTTTTTGTATTGAAGAAAGACATGCTATATTGAGATCCAGGACTACATAAATGATTTGACCAGGCTCGATTAATGTGTTAGGGTCACAAGGACATGCCACTCCGTCAGACTGACAAGTTCAGACGGCAAAAAATGCGACCCAATTGCATACTTGAGACAAGTCTTGCTATTTCTTGCGTTCTCTGACCTTGGGAAACGAAGTTGATATATGACGTCAACCTAGGCTAGGCCTGCTCACGACAGGCTTGTAGACGTCGGCCTAATACAGATTGATCAAGACGGAGTAGCTTCTTATCATCTAGCGGTTTCCATATCAGCGTTCCCTTGCCTGATTGGCTAGCTTTATTTGCAATGATACAAACGGTCTACGCCGATCCAGACAGCGAACCGGCGAGAACGCCAATCCCCCCACGATAGATGGGTTTCGCAATTCGCCTTAATTGGCTACCCAATTACCACCATGAAGGTCTGGAGGCAGCTTCCACGAGAGATAACATCCGGTGATCAACTCCGTCTCTTTCTTTCCCCTCCCACTTTCGCCATTGGGAGATTCACACCCTTCTCTGCAAACCACATTTCCAGTAACTACTTATAAGCCACCATCATGGCAGACGTCCAGGAAGTTGTTGCCATCCCCCCATGGAAGGAGGCCGTGGCCGCGAAACAACTCAAAGTCAAGGAGACGCTTCCCAAGGAATGGGTTGTCTCGCCCGAAATGCTGGCCACGGTCGACAAGTCGCTGACATCCACGGCGAACCTGACCGAGTCAACCATCGTTCGCGACACCGGCCTCCTATCTGATCATGAATTGGAGATCACTGAAAAGTACAATGCGCGGCAGCTCCTCGCCAAGATGGCCCGGCAGGAGTTGACGTCTCTGGAAGTGACCATCGCTTTCTCAAAACGGGCCGCCATCGCCCACCAGTTTGTAGGTGGCCAATCTGCCCTTTTTCTTTTGTCGCCAATCATACAGTCCAGCACGCGCTGACAGGCCACTGAACTAGTTGACCTGCATCACAGAGATGTTCTTCGACCGGGCCCAGGAGCGAGCCAAGTTTCTCGACGACTATTTGAAGAAGGAGGGCAAAGTGTACGGGCCGCTGCACGGACTCCCGATCAGCTTAAAGGTACGACAGGTGTTCCCGAGTTCACCCCGTGTCGTGACTTCTAACTCTCTCCTGGTCATATATTAGGACGGCTTCAAAATCGCTGGCATTCAGTCCACCATCGGCTATGTGTCGTTTCTCAAGCACCCTCTTCCCACCACAAACGCTGCTCTCGTAGACGTTCTCCTGCGGCTCGGCGCCGTGCTGTATGTCAAGACAAACATTCCGCAGACTCTCATGGTGAGTGGACCCCCCCGAGAAAAAAATCGTGTCTTCTTTTTTCAGTCCAGCCACCAATACGGGTCTGCTATAGACAGCCGACTCGGACAACAACGTCTTTGGCCGCACGCGAAACCCGAGAAAGTTCAACCTGACCGCCGGCGGCTCGAGTGGTGGCGAGGGAGCGCTCGTGGCCTTCCGCGGATCCGTCCTCGGCGTGGGCACCGACATTGCCGGCTCCATCCGCATCCCGTCGCTCTGCTGCGGCGTCTACGGGTTCAAGCCGACGGCCGAGCGCATTCCGTACAGCGGCCAGGCCTCGCCCTCCCGGCCGGGCCTGCCCAGCATTGTGCCTTCGGCAGGCCCGCTGGCCAGCAGCATGAAGGACCTGACCCTCTTCTTCCGCAGCGTGATCCTCGCCCAGCCCTGGCGCGACGATGTCGCGGCCGCGGCCGTGCCGTACACGCCTGTCCCCGAGACGGCCATCCACGAGGCCTCGCTGGTGATCGGCCTGCTGCCCGAGGACCCCCAGGTGCCGTGGCACCCGCCCGTGCGCCGGGCCGTGAACCGCGCCGCGGCGGCCCTGGCGGCGGCTGGCCACAAGATCGTGCCCCTCCCCTTTGCGGCCGAGACGGGCGCGGCGACGGCAAATGCGCTGTCGTTTCGCTACTTTGCCATGGACCCCAAGGCCACGGGCATCCAGAACATCCGCGACAGCGGCGAGCCCATGGTCCCGTCGGTGGCAGACTCGCTGATTCCGTTCCGCGGCCCGCTGTCGGCCGCGTCCGAGGGCCATCCGCTCCTGGACGTGGCCGACATGAACGTGCAGCGCCTCCAGTTCCGCAATGTCTGGAGGGACATCTTTGGCCAGTACGGCCTGGATGTGGTCCTGGGGCCCGGGGCGCAGCACACCGCACCAAAGCACGACACCTACGGACCCCCGGCCTATACGGTCCTTTGGAACCTTCTTGATGTGAGTTGCGTCTGCTATTGATTAGCATACACGTAGACTAACAAACCCAGTATCCATCCACCATTATTCCGTTTGAAAAGGCTTCCGCAGCCCTGGACCCCGACGAAGCTGGAGCACATATCCAAGATCCTCCGTGTAAGACACCCGCAAGTACTCATATGAGTAAGCTTCCGCTAACTTGTCTCTGCAGACGATGCGGCTGCTTTTGACGGAGCTCCTACCGCTATTCAAATTTCTGCTCCTAGGTTTATGGATGAGTTCTGTCTTAAGGCTTCTGAAATTATTGACGAGGTGTTGCAGAAGTCACTCTAGACACTGCCGATGGGTAGTCTAGTTGGCGCACGAGGTTATCTGTGTTCACAAAGTTGTGTTCTGGTTTACCATTGAACGCGCTAGGTGTAGTGAATACAATTTAATATTTTATGGGTGGATATTATTATCTAGACCTGAGGGTAGAAATACAACGATCTGAATATAGCAGCAGATGCTACCTGTTGTCGTCAAGTAGACAGACCAAAGAAGTAGAAGCTCGGCAATAGGAGATCCTTTTTTAAGACGATTTGGGACGAGTGCGACGTTAAGAAATAGATATTTCTGACGAGTTTCGATGGCTTTTCTATTTGTATTGACAACCAGAGAACATCACGTATCCGCTATCTAGTTTAAAAGAACGATCCCAACCCTGACATGTCTTGAGTGTTAATGGTTGGCTAATTGCCTCAGCTTCATAGGACATAACGGAATCCCACACTATTGCTGCTACTTTCATAAGCTCTGTTCTTTTTCTTCAGTATAAACCGAAGACTAAGCGAGGCACATCCACACACAAACAAACAAACAGTGATGACAGTGCATGCTGTTCGATACAATCTAAAAGGAAGCTGTGTGAATACAACAGAGCCTCGACCTGAAGACTGCTAGGGCAATAACTTACGGAGCATCGGATGAAGGGAACATGTACGAGGTACAGATATTAGTGGAGTTACTGATGGCTGTGCACATGGCGAGGGCCACAGCTCTTTTGACCTTTGGGCGGGGAATCGTCGCCGAAATCCAAGACAAGATGAGCTGGAAAATGGAGAAAGACCCAGAGGTCTGAAGAAACATTGCCTGTAAAGCGTGTAATGCATAGTCAGGACCACAAGTGTATGTACGAAGGGTTCACCCAAGGCACCGTAAACTTACAAAGTAACGAGCTCCCGTGTTGTGGGTGGACATGGAAACAATCTGGCCTGTTGCGGACAACGCACAGCCCAGTATGATATGAAAGCAGAGCTCATTCGTTCGGCCGCTGTGCCAGGATACGGTGATGGAGTATATGCAGGCAAAGAAATAGGGAGGTGCCGTTAGAATAAGTGTCAAAATGTTCCCATAGCCCAACGTTTGAACAATGGACGGAAAGAAATCTCATGGTTGACTGTCAGCCGAATGCAGGAGAAGCTCGAGAATATTTGGACACATACAAGTGAAACTCATGGACACAACCGTGGCTGTCAAGATCAAAACTAAAAGCCAGACCTTGACATCCGTGACACATTGTCTGAGGCCAATAAAGACAGATTCCGTCACTTCATCGATTTCTCCATCGTTCTCGCGGGAGAGACGGTACTGCGCTAGGGCACTTTCGGCTTCACTCAGCCAGGGGGTGTTGTGGGGGTAGTTGGGCAGTAGGAGGTAGCCCAGGAGAGCGATTACTATTGTCGCCACACTTTCGATGATGAATATCCACCGCTTTTGAAGGTCAGTCGGCCAGAGAACTGAACCACGGCGAATAGACGCATATGCACAACTTACCCATGCCGCATACCCTCCAACGCCTTCCATGTTTCCGGTAATTCCAGCCGCAATAAGGCCGCCAAATGCCGATGAAAGCGTGTAGCCGGAATAAAATATGGATATCCTGGATGGAAGTTCACTCTTTGTATACCAGGATGATAGGAAGAAAATACACCCCGGAAAGTATGGTGCCTCGGTCAATCCGACAAGCAGGCGAAGTACGACAAGCCCGGCGAAGTTGTGAACAAACCCTGTCGAGCCAGAGACCTGGATATTGACCTCATGTTAGCGTTCCGCAGAGGATCGCAATCGTAATCCACGGGAATCAGATGCACTAACAATTCCCCAGATGATTACTACCGTTGGGAGGTAAAGTCGCGGTTTGAATATAGATAGCAGCATATTCGATGGAACCATCATGGAGATATAACCAGCTGTGAAGAGTCAGTGGCAGATAGCCCTTTGAAAGGCGGAGGTATGAAAAAAGCTATAGATGACCTACCCCAAAGAACCATCACAGCTGTTTGGTACTCTACATCCTTCAGATGCAGAGACTTCTCTAGGCCAGCAAGTCGTGCATTGGCAATGGCGTTGCGGTCAAGAATGTTCAAAAGAAAAAGGATGATGAGAATGGGGAGGCTCCGAAGGTCAATCTTCCGGACAAGAGACCTTTCCAGCTCTCGCATCCCTTCTGCATCGTAAGAGCGCAGAATATCTGGGATGTCCTCTTGGTGTGGAGCCAACTGAAGCTGCTCGATGTAGGGTTTCGTGTCTCCGTGATGTGTAGACATTTTTTCCCCTTGCGTTCTTTCGCGGTTTCTTTTGCTTGATAAGGTCAAGTTGTCATATCCGAAAGAAAGACAATACAATATACTCTAAATGCATATTCTGGGGGATGTTCACCTCTCCTGCTATTTGTGAAGTAGACGAAAAGGTCAAGTAATTGAAACCCCGGCTCGTCTTTGAGCCGGTATAGCATCGGACAGCTGTCCGGACAGGTAGCTTTATGGAGTCAAGAGAATTGCAACCCTGGCTCTCAACAGTGCCAGAAAAAGCGGACAGCTACATAACGCAATAACTACATACAGAGTTGAATAGGTTGGGCAACTATGATCATCACTTCTAGCTATGAAATACATGACTTGGCCAGACTTAGGTGAGTAGTTATAGAAAGCGCATGGAAAAGAGAGGTCTCGTAAAGGACCGTCTGGCTAACAATATCCTTCTTGACGTGAATACCGCGTCAGGCCATGTGGAGGTTCTCCGCACCGCCAAGCAAACAGTTTTGCGGGGCTAAATAGCTGTAATAAGAGTTCCTGCGTGTGTAAACAAGATCGGAAAAGAACACGCCTGATGATTTCGCGGATATTGCAATACAACATCGTCTTATGATGTGCTGCAGAACATACTAGAGTGCACACAGCCCTCGAAAGACACTCCACAACAACGAATCAGGAGAAGGTAGGTGAACGTCATGGTTGAGTACTTAGAAATGAAGAACTTGTAAATGAAGAGTGAGGATTTACTTACCTATGTTTGCAACCTAACCAGGCTCAGCGTTACTTTTAAGCTGGCATTTGGTCACGTAAGAGGCCATGTATGTTCTGTCCAGGAACAAGTTCGCTTCTACAAAGACCCCATTTGTAAAATCTCACTATCAGGCAGCACTATCTGATTGATGTTAAAATAAACCCATTTTGTTTGCTTAAAGAAACACAACTACGTTTGCAAGACTCGCAACACAACTTATGTTGGAGCATCAAGCCGATTGCGCGCCTCACAGAGCAGGTGCTCGTGAGGATCTTATTCACGCAGTTACATCATCTCCGATGGCAAGGAAATATGTTGGAATTTCATTCTTCAAATGAACAAAATTTCTAGGACAACACTTCTGGAGGGCACTCATTTATCTGGTTCTCGGGGAAAAAAAATCTTTTATGCCCTCGTGCTGATCAGTTGCACCCTCTTTTTTTTTTTTGAAAACTCAATCTTCGTTGATTTGAAGCTTCCACACATCTCCCAGCCGCGAGTTGTCCTCGGCAAGCCCGCCATGAACGAGAATGGCCTCTCCCGCTTTCCCATCGTCAACCACATCAGCATCGAACCAGCCCCGGGGCACGGGGACTTCTCCATCCGTGGCCAGCTTGCTCCAGGTTTTCTGCTCGACGTCAAACGCCCACACATCAGGCAGCATCTTGCCCGCGCCCGCGTGTCCCAGCGAACTCGGGTCTCGCTCGCCAAACATGGTCACGAGCAGATTCGTGCCCTTGTTGCTCTTCAAGGCAATCAGTGCAGACACGCTGCGCGGCTCTGGTCCCTCGACACCGTCTGGCTGGTAGGCATGCGTCGACCAGAGGCCGGTGGCGGAATCAAAGATGTCCAGTGCACCGCCCTGCTCTGTCTTGCCGTCGAATCCGTTCATGCGGAACAGCCGGCCGCCGAGCCAGGCAATTGAGGCGCCACCCCGTGCGGGCAGAGGAGCATCAGGAAGCTGTGTCCATTGTGCAGATGCGGTATGAAAGGCCCAGAGGTCGGCCAGACGACCTGTTTCGGGGCAGCCGCCGTGGACATAGATGGTGTCGAGGCCATCGGACGTGACGCAATGGTAGCTTCGGCCGGCCGGGAAGGGCGCGGCTGGGTCCTTTGGCTGAATGCGGTCCCAGCGAGACTGGGCCGGCACGTATCGCCAGACGCTGCCGCGTTCTTCTAGGGGAGCCATGGCCAGTCCGCCACGGCCTGAGAAAAGGTAGCACGCATTTTTCAAGGTGGCGCCAGGGGACCCGACTCGAGGAGATGGAGCGTCCGTGGCTGTTGGCAGCTCGAGGGTCTCGGTAGCGGCGTCTTCTTCTTGTTGTTAAAAAAAAAAAAGACAGAGGACATCAAAGACAGGCGAGGGAGAAGGGAATGCGTACCCGAAGCGGGCTGGAGTCGGACAAGATCGACACGACTGTCAACGGGCTGTCTCGGGAGCAGCTCGCCGCCAAAGATGTAGGCTTGCGAGCCAATTACAGAGAGAGCTTGCGACGAGCGCTTCAGTCGCTCACCAGACGCAATGCGAAGCCAGCGGCCTGAAAGAGGAGCCATTCTTTTGGGAGAATTGTCGATACGTTTGTTTGTTTTTTGTTTTTTTTTTTACTGAAGGACTAAAATACGAGGAACGAGGAGACAGGAAGGGCAGAAGCCATAACGACAGGAAACATCTACTTTTATGCTCTTCATCTCGTTGACTCCTTTTTCGTGCCCAGCCCGACTAACAGAGGCAACGACTAACAAGCCCGCGAGTGGTCCCACTCGGAACCGGCAGACGCCGAGGAGAGAACAGACGGAACCATCCAAGTTCCGCTGACTCATCCGAGCATCGAATATGGGGTAGCCCCCCCCCCAACTTGACCGACCGGCGTTTTCGGAACCACGCCCTCGGAACCTCGCCCAACAGCCATCGTTGGAGAGAGGGCTTGCACTCAGCTTCCATGCCTCCAAAGCATGCGTGCGATGCGTGTTACCGGAGAAAGGTAAGATGTCTCCATTTGGTCACCAGATCGGACCTGGCAGATCTCGTATGATCCTCTGACGGTCAGATCCAATGCTCCATCACGAACCCGGACGGTCCCTGCAACTGGTGCAGCCATCATTCCACGGAATGCACATTCATAAGAGACAACCCGCGGCGACGCAAGCGATGTAATACCAGGTGCGTCTTTTGGGAAGCCCTCTGTCCACGGGCCTCTTGTCTGCCTGGTCGTGAAATCCCTGTGCTGACCGCCGATATCGCTCCCTGTTGCAGAGCCGTGTTAGCCCGTGAGCGACAACTGCTCGAACGCATCCGCCAGCTGGAGGACGCCGAGGCCCGGGCCGCCAGAGCAGAAGAGCAGGCCTCCACGGTCCCCAGCAACGAGGAAGACGGCTGCTTTGACCGTCTCACGACGAGCGGCGGATCGACGTCCTCCTCCGTCTCGCCGTCTTCCTCGCCTCGTTTCGTCTCGTATTGCGGGCATGCGGACGGCCCATCCGCCCACCCTTTTCCCCTCCGACACCACCTGGGGCCCAATTGGTTCTTCAATGGCATGCCGCTCTTCTCCGAGCAGGGCTGCCAATGGATGTGTTCCAAGACGGGCCAGACGGTGGAGTGGACCAAGCTCTGCGGCCGGCCCGTCTCGGTTCAGGATCCGTATTTCTCGGCGGACGAGCTCGGCACGCTGCCCGACCGGGACACCGTCGACCGGATGCTCGCTTGGTTTTTCCAGTCGTCGCTCGGCCTCCGTTTTCCCGTCCTCGACCGCGTGCTCTTTGCGGACACGGTGGAAACCGCGTTGGCACCGGTGGATGCAGACAGTCTGTGGTCTTCGCCCGATCGCATGGCAGCTCGCGCTTGTGTCTGGAGCGTTCTTTCGGCCGCTGGCCGCTGGCCAAGAGAACGACAAGCGTTGCGTTCCGTCGACGAACGAACCTGCGCAGCCAAGGCCTACGCGCTGCTCATGCGCACGGCGGGCGGCGAGGCGAGCGTGGTGACAGTCCAGGCGGCGTTGCTGTTGGTGCGCACCCCCCCCCCCCCCCCGGTGGTAGACCGTCTTGGCTGTGCTGTGAGCTAACTCTGGGTGTTCCACACAGTATATGCATCGCCGATTGGCGGGCCGCTGGCAGGATGCCGGCTTTCTGCTGTCCATTGCCAGCCGCACGGTCGCTGCCTTGGGCGGCCACGTCTACCGGCCACGGCCACGGCCACGGCCACCCGATCCGTCCGCACCCGGTCTCTCGCGCACCGAACGCATCGAACAGCATACCCGGGTGCTCTTCTGGCTCTGCTACATGGCCGACAAGGATGTGTCTCTGCAGACGGGCCAGGTGCCCCTTCTCACGGATGCTTGCTGCGACTTGACCTTGCCGGACAATCACATGGACTGCTATGCCCGCACGGACCGCGATGTCGACGGGACCCAGGACCGCAACGAGCATTCCGCCTCCTTCTCCTCCTCCTCCCTCCCCCTGCTCATGGGCGATCCGCGGCTGAGCCATCTCAAAGAGAAGGTGTATCGAATGCTCTACTCGGCCCGCGCCCTGAAAAACACGGACGGCGTCCTCCTCCACATCCGCCAGCTGGACGACGAGATGGAGCGCTGGAGGCGGTCCATTCCAGCCGACTTTCGCCCGCGGCTCGCTCTTCCCACAGATGCGCCCCTGATCCGGCCGGGGATGACGATGCCCCAGACCACTCGCCTCGTCCAGCTGCAACTGGAGTACCACCATCTCCTGTCTGTCATCCATACGACAGTGAGGCGGCACAGCTCCGAGCCTCCCGATTCCAAGGTACAAGACGTGCACATGGTCATTCACTCCAGCGTCGACCTCTCCTTGGAGGCAAGCCGGTCCACGCTATGGTGTCTGAAGGAGCTGATCAGCCATTTTCGAGAGGATGCATTCCAGTAAGCAGTTGCCAGCTTTTTTTTTTTGTTTTTGGCCTTCTCCTTCTCCTTCCACCCGCCCCTCCTGCTGAAACGAAGCACATCTAGGTTCATCGTTTTCTACCCCATGACGGCCACCATGTCGCTCTTCCTCGACATTGTCGTCCATCCCCATGCGGACACCGTCGGGCTAGACTTGGAACGTCTGGTGTCTGCCGCGAACGTCATACGCAGTTTTCCGGCGCAGCATCTAACGGAGGACCAAGTCCGGCAGGTTCAGGGTACGAGCGACTTCATCATGGGGCTCGTGTGGCTGGCAACTTGTGCCATTGCCAAGGCGACCAGTGGGGGGGAGGAGGGGAGGAAATTCAGTAGAGCGACCAAAGAAGCTGCACAGCACTCGTAGTACCAGCACATGGCGCGAAATGCGGCCTCTTCTCCTCTTGATACCCATGCTAGATCCCCCAGGGCTCGTCAACCGCCATTTAGCCAAGCGCTGTCAGTGAGGCGTGGCTGTCAACATCACACGATCCGATCACCCGCTGGGGTTGTAAAACCAAAAATAAAAATAAAAATAAGAATAAATAAATCCTTTTGGAAAGTTGCGGCTATGCTTGCTGTGCTGTCTCATGATGGATGCCTCTAATGCGACCATAACTATTTTTAAAACACCAGAGCCAATGCTACGCGAATATCGAATAAAAAAACAAATGCTGGCCATTCCCACTGCATCCCATAGAAAAAAAAAATTCAGATCCTGATTCCCATGCAAACCCGCCGAAATGCTCTGGTGATGGTCTATCACAGAAAAATCGGTCTTCTTTACAGACCGCAGTTGCTCAGCGCCACCTGCGAGGCGGTAGCGTCGATGCGGCCCAAGGCAACGCCCTGGCCGTTGGTCAGGTCGTCGAGGGCCTCCAGGGCAAGGTTGAAGCCGGACGCGGCGTGGTCAATGGCCAGCACATTGATGGACTTGCCATTGTATGTGAGCTGCCAGCAAGTGCCGCACTGTTTTTTTTCCGGGAAACGAGTCAGTCATGAGAAGAGAATGGCACCACCAGGGCCCGTGTAAGGGGATGGGAAACCCACGTTTGCAGAGTTCCAGCCGGCAATCGAGTCGGAGCCGCCAATGTAGGGGAACTTGGCGACCTGGCCCTGGGTCTGCCAGCCGTAGCGGGTCATGAGGCCGTTGGCGCCGTCGGAGCAGCTGATGACAGAGAGGGAGCGGGAGGCATCATCGTAGCCCTGGTCGTAGGAGACGGAGACGGCGCTGGCCGCCGCGGCAAAGAGGGAGAGCAGAGAGAAGCGCATGGTGGAGGTTTGGTTCCAAGTGTTGGCCGTTGAGGACAATGTGAGAATGTTGTAGAATTTCTGGGGGGGGTTGCAGTCTCGTGATGTACAGTGCTGGTGATGGGTTTTGGATTGAATGAGCTGCATGGAGGAGGCAAGAGCTGTCCTTTTATATACAAAAAAGAAAACCATCTACTATAGCATGTCACTGACGTGTGCTTGTATTGCTATCCGTTGGCGATCTCTTCCCGAATGACCTCAGCCAAGACTTCTGACCCGGTGTTGATTGCCCGTGTTGTGCTGCCATGGCAATCCTTCTATGTCAGGCGGTGTCCGAGCCACTTTGTTGGGAGGAAAGACGACTTCGTATAGGCTTCGTATAGACTTCGTATATGCCGTACAGTGGCTCCTTCGTATCGATGGCCAAGGTGTGGAGGACTCTGCCACCATGTATATAGTGCACTTGGTACACAGTATGTATGCACTGGAAATCCAGTCATTACCCTACCCAGCCACGCACAGCCTCAAATTGGTCGCGGGACAAGCTTAAAAGTACCGTACTAACACCACAACTCCCCGCAGAAATGCCAGAAATAGAAACTGCGGATGCTGCCGGACTCTCGATGCCCCCCCCCCCCCTTCTCTCCCTCCCCGTCTTTCCCAAGGAAGACAATGGAAACAAAAAGGAATGAGCCAATTTTCCGACACGAACCAAAGCACCGCACAGTCGCACTAGAAACCTGCAGCGGCCTGAGAGACACCGAGCGCGCTATGAAAAGGAGGCAATGCCTCCAGATTGTACAGTGGGGCGGGCCATTGATCAGCATACCAGATCGGCATTATGATCAACATACGGTGTACACGATCAGCACTCAAGAGCTTGTGGATTGTCTTTCCTGACAGTCTCGTATCATTTCGAGCCGATAGCTCGTAGTGCAGCCGCTCGTCGTATCTTTCCGCCGTGCCACTTGTTGTCAAGCGTGTAGGCTGACAGATTCAGTATCCATACACTTTTCATTCCGTACGAAGGCTTCCGCAGCTCGAGACCCCCGACGAGGCCGGTACACAGGACGAGGTGCGGCAGAAGTCGCTCTAGATGCCGTAGACAGGCAATCCAGCTCAAGCACGATGTTCCTTGTGTCCACAAAGTTATGATTATCGGTTATATGTATGTTCATGCTCGGCGATCAGCAGTATATACTTTCATGCCATATCATGCATGCACACGTGCTAGTCAGAAAAATATATATTCATTTATGCATCTGTCAGGCCAGAAACCGGCTCAGTCCTGGCCCCGTCAATAGGCCCAAGCCGTCCCGGATCACGCCCGTCCCCGTCTTATGACTGTCCCGTCCGTCGCCGCCGTCTGTCTGTGGCGGATCCGTACGCCACGTCCACACACGCTCCATGACCAGTGCGGTCCGCCGTATTTGGCCACAGAAGGTGTCTTTCCACAGCTTGATCAGCAGCTCCTGGACGCGATGCAGATCCTCTCTCGTGACGACCGCACAGGACAGAATGGCCGCGGGCCAGCAGAGATACGTATTGGCCGGTACACCGGCACTGCAGACGGGCCCTCTTTGTAGGATGCGCAGCGCCTGCTGGACGAGATCCTGAATGTGTGGGTCGCTGGCGGTCGTTTGGTCGTCCACCAGCTTGGCGAGCAGAATGTCCAGCAGCAAGTTGTAGATCGCGGCTATGGGCCGGTCGCTCGGCGTCTCCTTCAGCCGGTCCAGCTCGCTGGTCCAGTGGCGTGCCTCGAGCTTGTCGTACGTGTCCAGCGGCGCACGGCGGCTCAGCCGGGTCACCTCAAAGACGACGCGAAAGATTTCCGGCGGCAGGGCGATGACGGGGGAGTTTTCGTCTTTGGTGGCGCCGGGGAAGGGCACGCAGGTGAGGCCCTCGACCAGGCCCGTCCAGGAGAACAAGCTCGAGAGCCGGTCGACGTCTTTGTAAAACAAGGAGACGGTGGCGGCGTGGTAGATGAACGACTCCGTGACGAGACGCTCGACGACCGCCATCGGCCCGACGGCAAACGGAGGCGTCACGCACCTCTCCTTGCGCAGGCGCAAGATCTGCGCAGCGCCTTCGAGGTGGTGCATCACGTCGCAGGCGGCGCTGGACCGCCAGTTCTACGGGGTGCTGTCAGTCGGCAGATGTCTAGAATAGGCAAACGGCATAGGATCGAATACAAATCGCCCGGCACGGTGCACTGTTCTCACCTCGAATATATAAAAGTACACCGTCGTTGTCAGTATCCAGTCTTCGGTGCCGTCCAAGTGCCCATCCTCGATGCAGCGGCTGAACGCGCCCACAGCCTTGTGGTAGTATGTTTCGGCAAACGACTGCAGTCGCGGCTCGCCTCGTGACAGATGCAGTGCCGCCAGGCCGATGTAGGCGTCTACCATCAGCGGGCAGCTCATGGCGCTGGTATAGACGCTGTAGATGTCGTGGAACCCCGGGTGCGACCCGGAGCGGAGCAGCAGCGGCCAAAACGTGGCCATAAAGTGCCGGAACAGATCGTGTTCTTTGCTGGTCCGGGATTGCAGCGGGTGATACAACACCGACGGGCACACGGCACCCAGGGCGTCCGAGCGCCGGTAGGCAGTCAGCGGGCCGGTAGAGACTTCAACTGGAGACTCACCGTCGTCATTCTCCTCGTTCCAGTCCAGTCGGAGTGTTTCTGATGGCATGGGTGGGGGGGTGGATGCTTGGGATACCGTCGATACCGCCTGGCTCCTCCGGGTGTTGCCATGATGGCTATAGCTGCTGCTGCTGCTGCTGGATGCACCATCGGGCCAGACGCAGTGCAGGCCATACCGTGCACAGTCATGGCAGCAGGGCTTGTGCTCGTTGCATTTCTTGCGTCGCCGCCGACAGGTCAGACACCCCGTCTTGGTCCGCAGCCTTGGCCGGTACATGCTGATCCTTCACTGCGCTTCGCCGTGTGGGAACCCAAGCACGCTGCAGCGACAAATGGTAGGCAGGCCCTGCCGCTGGCTCTCGTTCTTCCTTGGGATCGAAAGACATATGCAGGTGAGCAGAAGAGGGCGATAAGAGGACTCCGGCCGGGCGTGCGCCGACGGAGTGATAAGAAGGGCCGGTCCTGTCCAGCCAATCAGCGACAATTGCGCCGCACAGAAATACAGAGTTGGCAAACGGATTGAACCCCGTACGAATATAAATATATATATGTATACCCAAGTACTTGGCAAGAATAGGTTATACTTCGCACCCACACGAAAAGAAGACATCAATAGTCGGTTCCCACCACATCTTCCAGCACTTTCAGCATTGCCGTGACTTTCTCCTCCTCGAATCTCCGACCCGTCACTGACAAGCCTACCAGGACGTCCTTGAATTTTTCCGGTTTGTCGTCTTCGCCTTGTGTTAGCGTAGAACTCTTTGTTTGAAATGCTGATGGTGTTTGTTTCATCTCGCTCTCAAAAAAAAATAAAAAAAATAAAAAAAAAATAAAAAATAAAGAAGAAAAGAAAAAAAAAACTCACAAAAGTCCATGATTTCCTGGTCCTTGTCCGACAAAGGCTTCCAATCCTTTGGAACAACATCTTTCTCTAGGTCGACCTTTGTCACAGGGAACGACCCGCACGTTAGGTCCAGGAGTGGCTGCAGACAGCAGTAGTTGTAAGGAAGAGCAACCTTGAGAGGAGTCGCCGGGAGAGGCGTCGACGGCCAGATCAGGCCGTCAATCGGCCGTCCTGTGCCCGTCTGGGTGGCCGTGGCCTCCCACCGGTCCAGCCATTTCTTGGCCAACTGCGTGCGCTGGTCCTGGTTCTTCCAGGTCTCCGAGACGCTCGCAGCCTTCCGTTTCGCCGAATGGCCCAGCCATGCCTCGAGAAATGGCGGCAGAGGCTCGCCGCTGGCATCGGTCAGGCGCTGGAACTCTTCTCCGCCGTCCGCCTCCACCATGGGCATGATGTGAGCAAGGACCTGCAGGTCCTCGGTTGGGATGTACTCGATCACGTTGTGTCCAGCAGCCAGGAGCTTCTCGCGAACCATCGCCACGGCCCGTTTCAGTGGTGGCCTGATCTTGTTTAGTTTTTTTTTTTTTTTTTTTTCAAATCATCGTATATGAGAGGAATGAATGCTTGGGTAGGGGGTGTCATACGAGGAGGAAACAAAACCATCATGATCGGCAACGCCGAAGCACAGCTTGGCGGGAAGCTTTTCTTCGTCGGCCCGCCATGGGACGGGCAGGACCGCCGGGTCATGCAGCCACGGCTTCTGCGCCAGGTAGCTGGACATGAACAGCCGGAGGTCGGCCGCCGACCGACCCATGGGGCCGGCTGTGCAGTGCACGGCCTCCTGGCCGACGTAGGACGTGGTGACGTTGTGGTAGGACACGCGGCCGTGGGACGGCCGGAGACCGAAGAGCCCCGTGTAGGAGGAGGGGATGCGGATGGAGCCGCCGATGTCGGTGCCGATGCCGAGGAAGCTGCCGCGAAACGAGATCAGCGCACCCTCGCCGCCGGAGGACCCGCCCGCTGTCAACGTGCGGTTCTTGGGGTTGGACGTCCGGCCAAAGATGTTGTTGTACGTCTCGGCCATCATCAGCGTGATGGGCAGGTTGGTCTTGGCGTAAAAGATGGCGCCGGCGCGCGCCAGGAGCCCGACCAGCGTAGAGTCCTCGGTGGAGGGCTGGCCCACGTTGGCCACGTAGCCCATCGTGGCGTCGATGCCCTCGACGTGGAACTGGTCTTTCAGGCTGCAAGTCGTTAACAGGAGGTCCCCTTAATTTGACCCAGTAGCACTGACCTGATGGGAAGTCCGTGAAGAGGACCAATGGTCTTGCCGTGCAGTTGAAAATACTCGTCCAGCTCCTGGGCCCGCGCGATGGCCTCGTCAAAGAAAATCTCGGTCAGGCAGTTGAGCAGCTGCTGGGCGACGACGGCCCGTTTGCACACGGCCCGTGTGACCGCCACCGCTGTGAGCTGGCCGGCAGCAATCTTGTTCACAATGGCCGTTGCCGTCAGCTCCGTGATGACCAGCTCCTGTTCCGTGAAGAACCCGGATGCATGAGGAAAATCAGAGACATTGCGTGTCTCCGGGGATGGCAGAAGGTTGTCCGGAAGGCGCCACGCCTTGGGGATCTTGGCGTCTCTTTGCGCCCTCTTCTTTGCGGCGATCTCTTGCCATGATTGTTGGGCCGCTTGAGAAGCCATCTTTGGTCGTCGACAAGAAAAGAGCGCAACGAAAGAACAGAGTCACAACAAAAGAACAAAGTGGCAATGACGCTACTAGGATAGGGACCTTGTAAGATGGAGAAAAAATGTTCAAATTTTGGGCAAAACTATTTGTTTCAGTTCAAGGGGTCCTCGTGCTCAGCGTAAGTCCTCATGGATGTTGCATCACACCCTCCTTTGCCACGTGAGATGCGGGATCCTGCTGGATACATCCGAGGACGCATCTTTCCAAAGATGTATCTTACCATACCAACTGCAATCATTCAAATGTGAGAAATAAAAGTGAGACTGGAATCGCGACTTTGATGTACTAATCTTGCGTCCCAGTGTGTTCGGATGATCAAATAAAAACATACAAAGTACAGCACAGAAACAATGTGATGAAACTTAGCCAGTCTTCTCAAAGGACAAGACCCGGGTCACTTTGACAACAATGCCTTTCTGTTCATCGTCTTCTACCGTCGTTTCCCGTCCTTCCAATGGGTCACTGCCGCTGTCCCGAACAGGCCCAGCCGCAACCATCTGCTGACCATCCAGCTTGGCCCGAACGGTCCGAGTCTGCTCTCGGACATTTGCCAGGGACATGGCCCGACGTGGACTACGTGGCATTCCCGGTTGTTGAGCAGACATGCCTTGGCTGACTGGTGAGATTGGAGAAACCGGCACACTCGGACCCCTTGGAGAGTATGTGTCTTGTCGTCTGGCATCGCCGCCGCCGCCGTGGTCCAGCACCGCTGAGCGACACTCACTGTCGAGGGCGAGCAGTGTCGCCAATGGCGAGCTCTTGAGGATGCGGGTCTCGAAGCGTGCCGTGTAGAGCACGGTCAAGGCCAAGAACAGGGCCGCCAGCGCAATCTCGACGACCATAAAGGCCATCCAGCCCCAGCGGACGTGCACGTAGGACTCGTTGATGAGGACGGTGCCCGTGAGGTTGTACGAGTTGACGGGACTGCCATCCGGGAAGGTCCACGGGACGGAGGAGCGCATCCTGTTTCTTGTCAGTACAAGAAGCAGAAGTAAAAGAGTGGTTCTAAGCGAAGGTAAAGGAACCCCCCCCCCCCAACCCCAGAAAACCCCAGGAAAAAAGAAGTCCCCAAGCAAGAATGAAGGACTTACAGGTTTGTCACACCTGTAGCGACGTTGGAGAATATGGCATCGAGGCGTTGCATCTGCACATCTCTCGACAGGGGCAGCGACGAGCGCAGGTCCGAGTTGTTGTTGTTGAACAGCGCCTCGCTCAGCTGCAGGTTGGCTGCACCCACAATATACCCATTGTCCGAATTGTCGGTGGGGTCGTAGACATAGTACAGCAGCGAGGCCTCGTGGATGGGGCTGGCGGTGTAGTCCAAGGCGCCGCGGGTAGCACGAAAGTACGACGAAGCCGGACCAACGGCGCCCGGGTGTTCGGGGTCCTCCACGGCCAGCCAGTTGCGGTGGTCGCGCGTTTTGTTCTCACTGTCGGGCGTGGTGCAGGCGGTGTTCTGCTGGGTAAACGAGAGCTCGTCGCAGTCGATGCCCAGAGGCCCCAGAACATTGACGGAATGGTTTTGCGGGGGCTGCCAGGAGGTGTGGGTGACGCGGGTCTGGGGCTGGCCGCTGACGACGGCAGTCTCGAGCTTCTGGACACACAGGTGGAAGAGGACCTCGATCGCCTCAAAGGTCACCGGCCCCGGGTCGGATATGTTGGCAAACGTGTCGGGCAGGGTGCGCGCATACATCAGCGGCAGCGAGTAGACCTTGGCGGCCATGAGGGCGGCGTCGTCCTGGAACGCAAACGAGATGTTGGGGTGGGAGCTGCAGGTGCGGAACATCATGGAGGAGGGCGTGACGATGGAACAGTTGACGCCGAGCGAGATGTTGTACTGGCGCGTGGCATTCACCATAAGCAAGGGGATGGGCCAGCTGGCGGGGTCTGCCTGTTCTTCCGTGACATTCAGATGGTCCGTAATGTCGGCTACCTGGTAGCAGAGACCGAGTGTGTGGAAGGAAGGGAACGTGCACTCGGCAGACGGGCACGACGGCGGCAGGGGCTGTACAGGGTGGTCGATCTCGGCCATGAAGCTGTTGAAGACAGCGGAGATGACTTTGACCATGGCGCCGCGGTCGCCGACGAGGTCGTAGCCCCAGGCCTGGACGGCCGACACGCTGGCATTGCCGAGGCTCGTGGAGGGGGCGATGCGTGTTGGGTAGGAGATGACCTGCTGCGTGATGGGCGACGTCACGACGCTGACGATGGTGACCAGGGCGCCGAGGCTGGCGATGTTTCTGGGAAGGTCAGAGGGTGGCCGGTTCAAGACAAGAGACAGAGGAGCGTGGCGTGACGTGGTGCTCACCTCCAACGAACACGGCCCAGCAAGGCCACCGAGCCCCAGAAGCTGCGGCTGGCAGCGTCGAACGTCTCGAAATCGGCCAGCGGATGGTCGTGTCTGAACCAGTTCCACTTGCACTGGCTGATGGCCTCCGTGATGGCAATCATGAACGACGCCTTGGAGAGCGTGGAGAAGAAAGCCACAAACGTGTTGAGGGTGATGTTCAGGGGCAAGTTCGGCAAGGGCCGGTCGTCAAATAGGTACAGAACCACCACGATGACTGCCACGGCCATTAGTGCAAATTCGGGCGCGTTGTTGTGGCTAGTCTGCCTTACCAATGAACGTCGTGATGCTGGCGATTATCCACAGGATCTCGTACAGCCAAGAGATGAGGTAAGACTGCCGCAGCGAGCCGGGGCCATCTGCGCCGTCCGGCTGAGCCAGCTGTTCGGCCGAGCCTCCATCCGTATGTGAAGAGAAGGCCGTTGTTGGAGCCTCTACGCCTCCTGCTGTTGGAGGTAAGTCCTTTGACTGTATGCGGCACGTACCATCTCCGTAGAGGCTGGTATCAACGGCGGGTATGACAGTCAGCCGAGGATGAGACTTTTTGTTGCCATTCTCATCTCTGGTTTCCATAATTGATTTTTGTTCGGGTGAATTTTTTTTTTCTCTTTCTTTCTTTCTTGTTTTCTCTCTTTCTTTTTTTTTTTTGCCGCCTTCTCTCTTTAATTTCTGTTTTCCTCTCCCTCAAGACCTTGCTTGATTCTCAAAAAGCGGATTCCATAACCCAAAAATGTCAAGGGACACCATGGATCCATATATCCATCTGCCACCACGAAAATCCGAGCACCCGGAGAGCAATTTTTGCGCAGAGTGCTTCAGAGCTTGTACAAGGGTGTGGTCCGGGAAACAAAATATGCTCTAATATTGCATCCTTGACCTGGGGGGCCCGCTTCTGCCAGAACGTGCTTGGCCGGTGTCATGGCAGGCCTTATTAAATTTTATGAACAAGTACAACGAATTGCAAACCCTTGGTTCCAGGACACATATCCTGAGACTATCGGCCAGATGCGTGAAGACAATATGCAACAGTCTAATGGTGGTCAATACCAAGGCTCGCTTGTCCCTTTGTACGGGTCGGTCCCGACAGTGATGATAACGAGTAGTTCTGACGAAGAGGAATAGTCCCGAAGTGCTTTCTGGCAAATAAGCCCTACGTTACAAGGGCTATACCCCAATGGCGCATTGTCTCTGGCAAGACTGTCATACGAGGTGCCTTGACCAGCCAGAACACAGATCGTCCGGCTCTTAGGTAGCTGCTGCTGCGCCGTCGCTTAAGGTGCCGACATGAAAACGACAGCGAGAAGTGATACGCCACTGGGGAAATTGCATGTAAAGATGGTACAATCCATCCACTGCCTTTTCAGCCGAAGCCAACAGGCCGGCACTCAAAAAGACCCGGTTGGCTGTCCATTGCTCGCACCAACATTAAAAGGGACGGATCTGTGGCTGATCTCAGCCTCAAAGTCCAATCGGCCCCGACAATCAACAAGCTCGCACAACTGCCCCGTTTGAGACACGGCCGCCTGTTTGAGGGACAGTTCTTTGTCGCAGTGAAATTGCTGTGCCACCGGGCCAAACAATACAAGCGTTCCCAAAAGCCGGGGACGACAAGAGAAAGACAAGAGATCAGCCAGCATTGCATCGCCTATTTCCTTGCAGGGCCTGGACCATGTCGGCACTCCATAGCCAGGAAATGTCGCGGGACCTGCACAATGTGCCGGCTAGGCCTGCGGCCTGTCCCTTCCTGTGCCTGATTTGCCTGTGGTTCCTGGGTGACTAAAAAACAGTCTGTGGATGGACGAGACCGCCGAGTCAGTCCCCACCTCTAACGCAGGGAGGCCGTATCGCGATAGTCCCCATCACAGGCCACGATAGTGCCCACAAGTCTCACACAAAACAAGAGACTGCGTGATAGGCCCACGCGAAAGCCAAGAGAGCGCCTCGCTGCCCAATCGGTCTCGTTCGGGCAAAAGTGCCCCCCCCCCCCCCCAGGTCCGGTGCGGTGACCTGTCCAGGACTGTCGGAGGGAGGCGGCACAGCATGCTCAGAAGAGGCAAACCGTCGCCTAAAACTCTAAAAGCCAGAAGGCTCGGCCGAGCACAGTTTTAACTCAATCCATTTTTTCTCGCTAGCTCCTTCTCCATCGTCATGGCCCCCCAATTGCCCCTCCTAGTTGGTGGAATAATCAATCGCGCTGTTCAACCGCCCAATTAGGCCGCTGCACCGTGTCTTCTGGCGGGAATGCTTGCAAGCATGTGCCGGAAAACGGAAGAGCTTCGGAAGATAGGAGCCGCTCTCTGATTTGTCTTGCGTGCACCTACCTGCGGTCCTGGGTGCGGTTCCGGGCGCAAATTGGTGTGCAGTTCTGACTGGCTGCCACTGCCGCAGATGCACTGACACGCCGGCGGCCGAAGGCACCCACGCAATGCGCATACACCACCAGTACAACCACCAGATGGCAACCTGGAGCTTGCTGTAGCTCCTAGCTTCGTGGCCGCCGACCCGGAGCCTGCTCCTGCAGGAAGCTTTTGCAACAAGGCAGACGCTGCAAAGATAGGGACCAGAAAAGGCATACATGCAGTGAGCAGCATGCAACGTCATAGATCCTAAGGCAGGACCTTTCGGCAAAAACCAAGGGGGGAGGGGGGAAACAAGAAAGCCGTGGACCCTGTCTCGCTGAAATTTCTGTTCCTGGCTGTGTTATTTGCAGCGAGCACTGGAACATCCTGGCTGCGTGCCCCTCATCCGCCTGCCACCCGCGCCTACTAGCGGAGACGAAGATCAGAAAAAATATGAATGCAAAAAATCCAAGATAAAACAAGACAGCTCCAGGCTCAAGGTGGGGTCACCGTGTGCTGTTTGTCGTAATAGTGTTGAACCCCCTTCTCTCCTCTCGCTGGCCTCTCGCGGTCTTGTTCTCTCCTTCTTTTCTTCTCTTCCCTTACCCTCAATTCTTGGTCGTTTTGCGTCTCATCTTGCAGCTTGTCGCATATCTTTCGTTTCGACGGACCTTTGCATTGGAGCTTCATACCAAAGCACAACAACATCAACAACCAGTCCGATACCCACATCAACCATGCCTTACCCCGAGAAGTTCACTGGCTTCCAGGTCAACGGACCGGAGACCTGGCTCGACTTCCACAAAAACGAGTTCCAGCCGAAGCCCTTCGGCGACTATGATGTCGATATTGAGATTGAGTGCTGTGGTGTCTGTGGCAGCGACGTCCACACCATCAGCGGCGGCTGGGGCGAACAGCATTTCCCTCTGGCAGTCGGCCACGGTAAGGCCCCTTCTTGTGTTCTGCGCTTCCGCTGTCTCGCATGCCTCGGCTTGCCGTTGTCGCCCCCGTGTTGCTCGTAGCCCTGACCCAGTATCCCGCAGAGATCGTTGGCAAGGCTATCCGTGTCGGCCCCAAGGTCACCCTTGTCAAGGAGGGCCAGCGTGTCGGCCTGGGTGCCCAGTGCTATTCCTGCCTCGACTGCAAGCAGTGCAAGACCAACAACGAGACGTACTGCCGCAAGCAAGTCGACACCTATGGAGCCATCTGGCCCGGCACCGATATTGTGCTTCAAGGCGGCTACTCGTCGCATGCTCGCGCACATGAGCACTGGTGAGTGTTGCATGCTATGCCGTTGCCGCTCTCGGTAGTTCCCTGGGGGTTTTGGGGTTTTGGGGGGGTTTTTTTTTCGCTTGTGTGTTTGCGGTGTAGTCTCCTGGTGTTGTCTCCTGCCATTTCCTGCGTGTCGCGCCATCAGTGGCCACCCAAGCCCATTGCTAACATCACTCCCCTCCAGGGTCTTCCCCATCCCCGAGAAGCTGTCCTCCGTCGAAGCTGCCCCCATGCTGTGCGCTGGTCTGACCGCCTACAGCCCGCTGGTCCGCAACGGCTGCGGCCCTGGCAAGAAGGTTGCCATTGTCGGTCTTGGTGGCATTGGCCACTTTGGTCTCCTGTTTGCTAAGGCTCTGGGTGCCGAGGTCTGGGTCATCTCCCGCTCGCACGCCAAGGAAGCTGATGCTAAGAAGATGGGCGCCGACGGCTTCATCGCCACCGCCGACAAGGACTGGGCTGCTCCGCATGTCATGACGTTCGACTTGATCGTCAACACGGCCAACTCGTTCGAGGGCTTCGACTTCGACGCCTACCTGTCGCTGCTCGACGTCCACGGCCACTGGGTCAGCGTCGGTCTGCCCGAAGGCGAGGGTATCAAGATCCGCAACCAGTCTTTCATGGCAAATGGCTGCCTCATCGGCGCCAGCCACCTGGGTAGCCGCAAGGAGACCCTGGAGATGCTCCAGCTTGCCGCCGACAAGGATATTCACTCCTGGGTTGAGCAAGTGCCCATCAGCGCCCCGAATCTGTCCAAGACCCTCGATCGCCTCAAGAAGAGCGACGTCCACTACCGTTTCTGCCTGACAAACTACTCAGAGGCCTTCCCCAAATAAGTGGTCGCTTCAATTGTTTGGCGTGGCGCAGCAGACGAATGCGGAGTAGGCGTTGATCCGTGGTTGGAGATGATCTCAGTAAGAAGGACAGGAAGGCTATGGTACAAAAGTAATGAAAAATAGACCGATATGTTTTGACGCTCATCCGTGAGATGTTCCTATGAATTTTTTTCTCTTTTTTTTTCTCTCGAAAAACATCCGTCTTTGTAGCGACATGGATGCAGTAGGGTTAGGAAAAATTCGACGTTAGGTGTCTCTGTTCGCATCAGCGTAGTGCTCGAAAGGCGCCACTGCGCATGAAATGCATTCTCTGGCAGTCTGCGGGATGAAAGGCTCTTCGACAAAAGTCCATATTCAATGATGTCGCTATTCTGTAAAATGAAGCATTGGAAAAGGTAGGGAAATGTGAAGAAGTAGAAGAAAGGGCAATTGATAACAGGGAAGGAGCGACTGGCATTCAGTGGGTAACTGTCTCTCTTTATGGCCATGATTGAGAACCTCTTGGGTCATGCGGGTGCCAGCCGGATCGTTTACCACACTACGTCGCCTACGGTGCCTATCCCGCCAGCGAAATATATTTAATGTATTGCAAGCCGTTAAGGGGACTACAGACGTGATACGGGGGACTGCCTATTGGGGATGCTCGGGCAAAACTTGCATCGTAGCACGCAAGCTGAACCGAGTCCAGGTATTCCTGTGATCTGCAGGCAAAACAAGTTATTGCCATAAACAGAGCCCGCACCCACCCGTACCCAACCAAGTGTACTGTGTAGGAAATGCATAACAGGGAAGAAATAAAAATTAATAAATTAATAAAAGATCCAACTTTTTTTCTCAAACTCAAGAAAGGCCGTCCGTCACTTACCCAGAAACCAGAACAATATTTGGCCTGCTTACATAACCAGTGGGCTTGGCTTCAATTGCCCCGGTCCACCGCCCACCAGTGTGGGGTCGCCTTCCTCTTGATTATCATTGGCCAAACATCTGAGGGCTGGCTAGCCCTCACCAAAAAAAAATTAGGACCACTTGGGACTAGCTTTTCCCGCTCTCGCCAAATTTGGTGAATATTTTTTTTTTTTGGCTTGCATCGACTTTTCACTCGCATCTCTCCCGTCCCATTCTCCGTCGACAATCACCACCAACACACATTCCTTCTCCTTCTCTTCCTTGCAACACCGGGACAACCGTCAACATGAGCGCCCCTCAGCTGAACAAGATTGCGCCGACCAGCGCTTCGCGCCAGAGCCCGTCCGAGCTGGAGACCAGCATCGCCGGTGCCCTCTACGACCTGGAGACGAACACGGCCGACCTGAAGATTGCCCTGCGCCCTCTGCAGTTCGTGTCCGCCCGCGAGGTGAGATGAGAGCCCTTTGATATTTATGCGAGTGACATGACGGGGAGGAATGTGAGGAGGAGACATTATACGGGCGATGAAAAAAAGAATCGACAAACGAGACGATACGTTACGCCCAAACAGCAATGGAAGTCGAGAAGGGAATCGAACTTTGGGGTGGGGCAAGGGTGTGAGAAGGATGGAAACTTCCTTCGGAACTCGAGCATCAAGACGGCGAAAGCCCAATTGATCGGTCCTCCGTGAAACCGAAGAAAGACCACCTCAGTTCGACACACGACCGACTTCCTTTCGCTATGTACTATCGATTGTGTACCACATTTGCCGGCAAGCGAACATCGAATATCGAAACAAACGACAGCGTATCCTCTCGACTCTCTCTTCTTGACCGTCTCCTCTTTTCGATCTCCTCCGAGTGCCATTGCGCACCAGGCCCCTACACATACACATATACTTTGTTGGATACTGGACGGGAAGCGGTCCATGGATGGTGTTGAAAAATGTGCCAGTCATATTATATCATCCTGGAGCTCGCATGCTGACGTTTGATCTGTATTTAGATCGAGGTTGGCCACGGCAAGAAGGCTATTGTCATCTTTGTCCCCGTCCCATCCCTGCAGGGCTTCCACCGGGTCCAGCAGCGGTAAGCACCCCCCTTTTTTACCGTGAACTGTTTACCATCAGAACTTTTACTGACTCTTTGTATATAGCCTGACCCGTGAGCTGGAGAAGAAGTTCCCCGACCGCCATGTCCTGATCCTGGCTTCGCGCCGCATCCTGCCGCGCCCCAAGCGCTCCAGCCGTGCCCACAACACCCAGAAGCAGAAGCGCCCCCGTTCGCGCACTCTGACTGCCGTGCACGATGCCATCCTGACCGACCTGGTCTACCCGGTCGAGATTGTCGGCAAGCGCCTCCGCACCAAGGAGGACGGCAGCAAGACCCTCAAGGTCATCCTGGACGAGAAGGAGCGCGGTGGCGTCGACTACCGCCTGGACAGCTACTCTGAGGTCTACCGGAGACTCACTGGCCGCTCGGTCGTCTTCGAGTTCCCCCAGACCAACCTGAACGACTACTAGACAAGGAACAACAAAAAAGATAGGATTTGTCTTGTGTGTTGTTGAGAAGGGTTCTAATCGAGCGCGGTTGGGTTCTGTGCATGTTTTTCTTCGGTTCTTTTTTCTTGTCTAAAAAAAAGGGAGATATCAAAAAAACGAAAATAAAAATCCTAAAATATAAAAGTAGAGAGAAAAGGACGGGGTAGCAGACATATATCCCAGGCCTCTCGGGTCTTCTTCCAATTTTTTTTTCTCTCTTGCCTGTTTTTCCAGGAGTCATAGTGATGGTGTTCTGCTTGTATGGATGGCAAAAGGGAAGGCATTTCCAAAAAAGGTTACTTTACACCTAGGGAAGGCGAACAAATATAAAACCTGAAACTCATTTCATTTTTTTCATTGGCAATGGTGCTTTTTTATGCCATCAGGCCCGTGTGTGTGCGCTTGTGCTATGTGTGTAAACTGCTCGCTGTCTTGATGCTGATGCAAATGGGACATCCAAAACATGTTGGGTATCTTGACAAAATATGCCTTTTGGGTTAACTTTTCTCGTCCTTGTCCTATTGTCCATCTCCTCCACTCTCTTTACCCCTGTTTGATGCGGCCAATTCCCAGGACACACCAGTAGGCCAGCTCCCTCTTCTCCTTGGCATCCTTGTCCTTTCCTACTGACGAACCCACGCCATCCTGCGCGGCATCTGTCTCCCACTCGACGCGAACAAACATGGGGATCTCGACCAGGTCCTCGTCCTCCCGGAGCGGACTCAGATCCACCTTCTTTGTGCTGCCTTCTTCTGCGCCAAGCGGCTTGCTCGTCATGGCAAGCAAGTCCAAGTTCAGCGACGGAGGCACCACCTCGAGCACCGTGCTGACCCAATTGCGACCGCGCTCCCAGATCTTGCCAGGAATCGCTTGGTGTGGCTGTCCGTCTTCGCCACGGCGGTTGCGACTACCGCTCCCGTTGCGGTCGCTGTCGCGAAGGGCATCGTCCCACACGTCCGTGTTTGAGTCAATCTCGAACTGCGGACAGAGCAGCGTCACTCTGCTGGCAAAGCGTCCAGGTGTGGTTGACGGCGTCGCCAGCGTCACCTTGACGCTGTCAAAAATGGGGTTCTTGAAGGTCAGAATGTACTGAACTGGTTTCAGCGGCTCAAGTAGGTTGGCTGTAGCCGAAGCCGCGACTGCTGCGGCCGACGATGTCCTGGATACGGACGAGGATGCGGGCGGACCGCTGATTAGAGGACGAATGGAGATTCGAGGGATATAGTTCTCTGCAACCAGGCGGATACGGAAGCGGTTGTTGGTCGACTTGGCCTCTGGCTTTGTGATGATGTGCCGGCAGACGGGACATCGCTTTGATCTCTTTGTGCGCAACAGGAACGGAATGGGCCGTAGCTCGTCGAGGAAGCGCTCCCGCCCATGAAGATGGCCCTCGCCGACATAGACGGACTGGGCAGCCCGCTGTTCGGAAGATGCAGTGACGTCCCAGCTGGGAATGTCAGCGGCGTCATCGTCTTGCCTGTATTTACAAAGTCCGCCATGTAGTCGAGCAATAGCGGCAGCCTCGTCCAATTCGGCTGGAAGCAGTCCCTCGTCGTCGTTACGAGCTTCGCGCATAGGCCGCAAAGGAGGTTGCCCCTTCCTATCAGAGCGCGAGCCGCCGCCGGCAAGGCCACTTGTGTACATGTTCATGATCCGGTTGAGTGATGCCGGCGAGCCAAACCCCAAGTCGCTCAGTGAGGACAGGCCGCCAATGCCGCCACCTGCAGTCTCGGATATCTGGCGTTGGTAAAATTGTCGTAGGTTGCTAAACTGGGTTTCCAGGTCGGGGTGTTCGTCCACAGTGGCCTCGCCACTCTTGTTCACGCCTCTGGCCGTGGCTGCCGCCCCTTGTGACTGCTCGTTGTCGTCAGCTGATCCCAGGGGACTGGCAGACGCAAAGTGCTTCCGTTTTTCTCGGGGTGTGAGCCGTTCTGTCCCGCCATTTCGGATCTTCGCGAGTTGGCCATATACGCCGTTGGGCTTGTCGAACCCGATACCAATCTCGGTCGACGTCCATTGACAATAGCTGCAGCTAAGTATGACCTGTCGAGCAGGTGCTGGTGAGGCTTCCGAAGAACCAGATGGGGCGGGATCGAGGTTGGTGACGCTCAGGGGCGCGATACAAACTGGGCACTGGAAGCAACTCCGTGTACACCTGAGAGCGATGCTCGTCAGAAATCATGTATAGACTATATGGCAGCTAAGAACAGCACGCACCGGTTGCCTTCGCTCTTTAGGTTGCTCGTTGGCACCTCAAACAGACAGTTCGGGCAGTAGTAGGTCACGATCTCTTCAGCTACGCATCGCGGGCAGCGGATCTGGTGGCAGTCTTCGCAGTACAGGAGATGTTCGATGGGATAAAGGCTGTAGTTGGCACGGGTAGAGCGAGGGTCGAAAGTTCGATCGTCTTCGTCAGATTGGCCTGTCTGTTGGTCGCCCTTTGCTGCTGCCGGAGGAGCGGCCCCACTAGTGGCATCGCGTGTTGCCGCGTTCGCCGAGGACGCCGTGTCAGAACATGGACACTGGATGTACGCGTATGGTGTGAACATTTGCGACATCGCAGTCAGTTGGCAGTGTCGGCATGGAGAGCAGGTACTTCGTGAGTGGTCATCCACGACAGCAGCGCAGAAAGGAAGTTACACCGTTACGTTGACCCAGGAGAATAATGGCGGTGAGGAGTGGCAGGATGGGACAGAATGCAGCGCTGCAGTCGCGACCTGCCGCGACTTACATCCTTCCTAGAACGGTCACTGTACAACTTGACACAACACACAGGGGGGGAAAAAAATCCAATGGCATCCCACGAGAAAAATAGAATTCCTTTTTCCCAGATTTTTCGCATCTATGGGGGCTCACGGCTGAGCGTGGGCACAGCTGCATGTTGTCACCTGGCGGACAACCGACATTGCCTATTCAAGAACGATGACAACGATTTTGCGCACAACCATAATTAATGCGTACCCAAAGACGGTGACGTGCACACCGGCGAGACGACGATCATGACTTAATGGTGTGTTGCATCGGAGCGCAAAAGCAAGAAATCATTTCTTTTGGGACTTCGGGCAGAGCCTGGGCGGCGATCACTGTTTGGCTGGTGGACGAGAGCCTGGAATAGGAATTCCCCAACCCTGCGACACATGGCGTCGTGGAACTCCTGTTGCCGGTATTTCCATTGTCAGACAGCCATGAGGGCCGTGTCGGGAAACTCTATACTGTTCTTGGACAGACACAACAGATCTTCAGCTCTCGTTTTGCATTGCGGCCTATCACTGCTGCTTATGCTTGTTGTCGGCGGGTCCAGTTTCTTGTTGAAGAAACAACACCGGAATGACCTGTTGCCAAATGCAGTTCAGAGGCCAAGATGTTTGGTCAGAAATATAAAAACCAAGAAGGGGAAATACAGAACAGCAAAGACACTCTCGCTTGTCGCTTGCAGCACCCCTGTAGAGACGCGCAGGGTCGACATGGATACTGTAGATGACGCCCCAATTGCCCCTGAAGGGAGAGTCCACCCTACAGAGTAGCGCTGCTCTTTGACAGCCATCCAACCCTCTACGTTGCATTGGAGAGCTAACCATGAAGCAGAAAACACAGAAAGTGAGGGGGGTCCAAGAGGGTATCACCACCATCCCTACTCGTACGTCTCTTTGGCTTTCCCCCCTCCTCTTGGTGTGGGTTGAAGTCAGAGCGATGGGTCTTGTGGCCCCCAAAATTTCCTATCTGCAGGAGAACTCTAGTGCTGCCTGCATCGCAACAAAAGGGGTCAAGAAGTCATGGCGGCTAATATCACTACTCTCAGAATCTCCTGACGTGCGCAATACGCAGGGTTGGCATTGCTTCCAACGGACACAGGGGAGTCTTTCGCTGTGCGACACGAGCACCGCCGTTGGTGGTCATCAACAACCACTCACTGGCGATGGCAACAGCTACAGCTCCCACGCCACCGAGACGCGTTCAGTGTTCGGGCGAGCTCTCTCGATGCATACGAGGATGTCGCCGACCAACATCTGCCCCCATTGCACCGCGTCAAGGGCAACACCAACACCGCATACTACTATGTATGTATGGTTGCAAAGTTGAACAAATTCGGACCACCGAGAGCTGCATGAGCCCCGCAGATCCATATCCTGCCATACGTAAAAGGTTCGTATCTACAACGTCAGTATCTCACGTTGGCCATCCTTTTGCAGTCTCTCGTCCGTTCGTCCTGCGCAGCAAGAACCTTTCGGAGAACGCTTTCTTCGAAAGACGACAAAAAAAAAAGACATACGGCTGGTGAAGGATCAGATTATGGCGCGAGGCGCTCTCATATGAGGGGCAGAATAGGGGCATCTTGCACGGAACATCCTAGGAAGCACTGTCTTTTGACGAGAGAATATTATGATTTGTGGCAAGGGGGGCCACTAAGCACCACTGTTGCATTGCGGCCCTGGTCCCTGCTTCACCCTGGTCGCCATTCAGCTTGCCAATTTTTTTTCGGTGGCGGGAAGGGGCACGCTATTCTAAACCAGAAAATGCAGCATGGGCTTTTGCTGAGCTTTTACTGGGCCACCCACATTGTGCGTTGGACTTTTTTTTTGTTTTGTTTGCTGGATTTCTTTGGATATGGGCATCATCACACGGCAAGAGCGGCTCGGTGAAGATCGCGTGGGAGGCTCGGGAAGGCTGGCGATTCTCGAAAAAAAGAAAATAATAAACAATGTCTCACTATGTACGGGACTTGCGCTGGAAAAGTGTAAGTGGCGGCCGGCACTGGGGGTGAGTTAGGCGGTGTTGTCCAGGCACCGCATGGCTGGGTCGACCGATTAGGAAATGCTCTAAACTCGCGGAACAGCTAAAGCCCAATCGGGGAGCACCAGTCTGATGGTGCGGACAAGGGCAAGAAAGCTCCATCAACAAGGTGTGGCTCTGGACGTGCCACATCGCGGTCAGTTGCAGGCTAGACCCTTGTTTCAAAACGCAGCGAAAATTGGGAGACGGGGCCAGTGACAGCACCATGCTCTGTTCTGGGCAGCAGCACCGCGCGCCACCAGTACCGTCTGCGTTAGAGGCGAGCTCCTGCTATTCAGCTGTGATGTTCTGGGATCTGCAGAGTGCTTTCCACGAGTGCTCGTACTGACTAGCTACGAGCATGTACCCTGTATGGATCACCACGGCTCCACGCACCAACATAGGACGAGTGTTTGGTAGTTATCCGATGTTCCGCAACTGGAGGGCAAGGGCTTCGTGAAAAGGATGGACAGACATGGCTGCACAAGACCCTGTACCCCGGAAAACGCATGCTTTCTTTTTGCTTTTATCTTTTGCTTCCTCCCCTTTCCCTCCGTTTCGTTTACAGTCCTCTCCCTTTTCTCCCTCACTTCCCTCTTGCCAACCGCTCGTGGTACAACAGTTGAACAACAGCCTCTCCGCGAAATTGCGGGAGGAAGGGACGTAAGGAAACGGGATGACGGCCTTTGCTTGCTGAGAAGTCTGTGCTTTTCTGGCAGTCATTCTCGCCAACACGAGTCTCGCGGGTCTCACGGGTCTCACGAAAGCGCCACCTATACGGGGGGCCATAGCAAAAGTCAAAGCCATCTACGAGTACGACACCTGGCCTCGGTTGACCCACGTCTTGGTTTCAGGCCTCTTCTTTTTCACTTTTTTTTTGTCAGAAATCACAGTGGCCTTCGCTGGTTACTTGGGGAGACAAGCGATTGCAACGTTGGGTATTCGCTGCCTTATCGACTCGACATATCCTGATTTCTGCTGGTAGACACTTGATCACACCCCGTTTTCTTATCTCTCGACGAGTTCGCTCGCACCAGCATCCGGCTGCTTGCTTCCTTCATTCACAGCATCTGGGAGACTCGAGAGAACAAGCATCATGGCCGACCTACTGGAGGCCCGGGACGTGGCTCTCTACAGTGGCGTCTCCAACCGGTCGCGCGGATGGAAGTCTCGCAAGGCCGGAGACGCAAGCCACAGCAAGAGGCCCGCTGTCAAGCGGTGGGACGGCAGCGCGAGAACTGCTCTCGACTGGGACAGTCTTCGACGGGTAAGTGTCTCACGAATTTTTTTTTATTTTTTATTTTTGTATTTTTTGTATTTTTACTGTCCCGTCTAGCGAGGAAACTTGAAACTAACAAACTCCAATAGGACCCCGAGCTGTGGTTCCGGAATGGCAACTGTTTCGTGCACTTGTACGCCCAAGGCCAGTCTCGTCGGGGGCCTGCCTTCAGGGTGCCGTTCTCAACGCTGCTTGCAGCCCAGTGCCATCCTCTGATTGAGCGGTTCATTGCTCGGGATGTGCCTGCTGCGCCGGACGGCGCGTCCGATACTCCTGCCGATGGCACCAGCCCACCAACTCGGGAGAGCTGGAAACGGGCACACCAAAGCGGCCGGGCTGACCTCTACATCCCACCACCGGCTGGTGCCAACAAGAAGGAAGCCATTCTGTACCACATCACCATCCGCAATCTCTTTGCCTGGGTGTTCCGGCGACGGATGGTTGGTGTGCACCTCAACCAGAGTCTGTCGGCTCTGTACAAGACCATGTGCGAGTTTCGGTCTCCCGCCGCCGACAACGTCGAGGACCTGCGGGGGTACATCGAGGACGAGGGATTTCTGGATATGGTGGCACAGCCAGATTACGCACTGGCTGTCCTGCATGTGGCCGAGGCCATGAAGCTCCGGGACTTGTACATCGAGGCATTCGCCCACTGTGTTGGCATGTACAACCACCTGTACCTGGGCACAGAATACGAGGTATGTGTCTTGCGGATGTGTTGCCCCGGGACTGTGTGGGACTCCCTGGGACTCCCTTGGGGTGCTTGCCTTGGGCTTCTCTATTTTGGTTGCGTGCGCTTACTAACAGCAAGCGCAGTTTATCAGCGCCGAGTCGAGGAAGCTCATCCGCCGCGCTCGCCTCGATATGGATCTGCGTCTGAGTGCGGCCGGTCCTATGCTGAGCGACTTCCTCGAGGAGGACCTGTCAGACACGTACCTGGGTCTGACCACGGCTGCTCGTGCGCATCTGGACCGGTTCCGGACGTATGTCAACGGATTCTACGCCACCCGGCTGGGCTACTACCCCCCCAAGTCGGTGGACATTCGCAGCATTATTTTCGAGCCGCAGGTCTACCGCACGATTGGGGCCGACTTCCAGGCTCTGTACGAGTACCTGGTGAACAAGGAGTTCACGGCAGCCTCGATCAGCCCGTTCTCTGCCCAGGGCGGCGTGTGCACTCTGCAGAGCGTCGAGTCCTTTGACGAGCGCCACGGCTACATCCCCCTGCCCCATCCGCTGCCTCTCCTGCCAGAAGTGTCGGAGCCGATCAGCCACACGATCAGCCAGAATCGCCGGTCGTCGTGGTTCGGAGGCAAAACAATGAACAAGCTGCTGAGTGGTCGGCCGGACAAGACCCGGCCGGACGGCAAGCTGCTGGCCCAGGCTGCGTTCCTCAAGGCCACCAACAAGAACCATCCCGAGCTGTACCGCAACGAGCTCGTGGTTGCCTACCGGCGGTTTGAGGAGGACACCATCTTCTCGACTCTCAAGTCCGACCGCGACGAGAACATATCCATGGCCGACGGCCGCAAGGTGCGGTGGATTCTGATTTACGCCATCCACCAGACAATCCGGCACTGCTACTCGGCGCCACCGGCCGAGGTGCGCGATGCCGAGCGCGCGCCCTACCACATCGGCATCTCCCTGGCCAACCTGCCGCCTTGGGGGGGTGTGGACGCCGAGATGTCCCGGACGGCTTCGCCCACGTCCAAGCGTCTCACAGTGGTCTCTTCCTCCTCTTCCTCTGCTGCTGCCGAAGCCACTGGTACGACGGACACTGACACCGACCACAGCATCGAGAATGACGCCGGTGACGGCAGCTCGTCGGGGCCAAAGACGCCGACGGCGGCGGCGGAGGCCTCTGATGCGGCCACAGACAAGGATGGCGTGTCTCCGAGGACATCACTGGCCGGCAAGCTCGAGCCGCTTCATCTGCAACAGCCACCGACCAAGTTCGAGCTCCAGCCTGACATCGACTATCTCGGACTGGCCAACCGGCGCAACACCATCGCCATCGACCTCAGCGGCAACGCGGCGGTGGAGCTGATCCCACGCAGCCGCAGCCTCAGCCGCAGCCTGTCTCGCAATGCGACGTTCCGCCGGTCGCTGGGCCTCTTCCGCCACAGCAGCAGCAGTGGCAGCTCCCGCGTGATCTCGGAGTCGTCCACGCCCAAGTACGCCGAGTCTGTGGACAGTCCGGCTTCGGAGTCGCCTCGGAACTCGGGGCGCTCGTTGCACCACGAAATTGTCGTTCATGGCTATGGCAACGGCACACATCCGGTCCAACTGATGTCTTCGTCTGTGGAAGATGGCGAGCACTCGGAGGCCGATAAGGGCGGCAGCAGCACCGATGCCGAGCACAGCTCGGCGCCGTCGTCGTCGTCGTCCATGGCGGCGGCGGCAGCGTCGCGCAGTCTCTCGACCTCGTCGTCTTCCAACTCGGTCAAGTCGGGCATGTCGGAGACGACGGCCATCACAGCGGCCACGGCGGCGACCACCGCCACCGCTGTGAGCGCCCATGCCGGCTCCCGCACAGTCCCCGCATGCCCGCCGATCGAGGACATGCCGGACTTGGCCGAGAGCCCCTTCCTGAAAGACATCAGCAGCCGGCCCGCCAGTCTGTACGGTGGCGGTGGCGGAAACGGGGGGCTAGAGAGTATGCCCGAGTTTGGCAAGTGTGTGCTGGCACCGCCGCGCAGCACTCGCTCCTCCAAGACGTCATCCTCAGCGACACCACCAGCCATGTCACAGGATGCGACTCGGAGCCGGTCTTCTTCTTTTTCACAGCAGCAGCAGCAGGCAGGTGTCCCCGTAATTTTTGAGTCAACGGACGCGGACGACGACCTGGCGGCTGCACCGGCTCCGACCGTGCCCACCAGCCGCTACGTCAGTCGGCGTCGGTACAGCATCTTCGGCGGTGGTGACGAGGTCTACGGCCTGCCCGACGCACCGCTCCTACTGTCGCAGCCGCTGAGCTCGTCGTCGCTCCGCAAGCAGGCGGCATGGATGAACGCCCAGGGCAGCGGCAGCAGCTCGCCGCCGCAGTCGTACTGCGGATCCTCTGCCTCCCCCTCCTCCTCCTCCTCCCCCCCCTACCTGCACCGCACGCCCAGCCACCTGGACATGGTGCATGAAGCGCTGCTGGCTGCCCGTGACCCGGTGGATGAGGACGGTGAGAGCTACCCCGTTCGGGACAGCGGGTCGTCGCTGGAGCTGTTTACGAGCCAGCTGCGGCCGCGGACGGGGAGCGACGAGGACCGGTATTCGGCGACGGCGCGGCGCAACCGGCACAGGAGCTACCAGGGCTACGCGTCGAGCATGGTGGACGAAGACGTGGAGTCGGAGTGGGAGAAGTTTGCCAGCGTGGGTGGACACACAGTGCCTCCCCTGCCTTGAGCAACGGCTTCCATCACAATGCTGGCCTCCCCAGGCTTTCAGCACGATTTTGATTGCACACTGCTTTCAATGTACAAAGTCACTCATTTTCATTTATTTTCTTTTCGTAGCAATCAGATACCCAGACGACACTCTTTTTTAGATTTCCATCGTTGTTTACATGTCTTTTTTTTTGTCTTTTCGTTTCCATATCTAAGCGTTCTCTGGAGAAGGTGTCGGGTGTGTATTTAAATTATTTTGCAGAATGCAGCGATTTTATCATACGACAGAACAAAAGAGGAGGACTTGCTTTTAATTAACCACGCGTGTGGTCCTCTATTCGAATGCAGTGAATCGTGCTCTCACGATGTTAATCACAGATTTGAGACAGTCGTTAGAAATACTATGGAGAATTGAAATCTTGAATAGAAATGACATATCGGGAAATCATTTTCTCATGTAGAACTCGTGTGCAATTGTGTGTTTTCATAAACTGTATATATGATTGATGTCCCAATTGTGCCATCCAAAAAAGAAACTCATGCGACATTAAAAGATATGTACGAGTAGTGCGTAGGCGTGTGTGTTTTGTGTACGTGGCCCGGTTGCCGTAGACAGTAAAGCAGAGCAGATCAAGACGTGAAAAGGAGAAGACGTTGAAAAGAGAAAACGAGACAAAAAAGGTAAAACACCAAAAAAGGGGGTATCTATGCAAAGAGACCACAAGGGTCTTGCCTGAAGACCCTGAGAGAGAAGCAGAAACCAGACCGAGAAAAGAGCACAATCGCGAGCAGCGAGTGTGCGCGTGAGAACGAGAGAACGAAGCGGACATGAAAACAGAGAGGAACCAACCCCCCCCCCAAACAAAGAAAACAAAATGGTCCCACACAGAGCGCATGCCCAAACAACGACCCGTTGTTCCCGTGTGTTTCCGAGCAGACCATGCGCTCCCCTGACCGCGTGGATGGTCACGCATCGTCAAAACGAGAAGGCCAGTGCGTGCGTGGTTTGGGGGGAGAGAGTGGGTTTGCTGATCCAGTGCCTTGGCGAACGTGGTGTGCTTTTACTCTTCCTTGACCACGGTTGCTGACCCAGCCAGGCCGTCGACAATCGCGCTGGCCGCCTTGTAGGCCACGTAGGCCGGGAAGATGAGCCACAGGCCGCTTGCCTGTTGTCAGTACGGGGATGGCTACGGGAAGAATGGGTTTTGCGTTTGGAAAAAAAAAAGAGAAAGAAAGAAAAAAAGAAAGAAAAAAAAAGAAAAGAAAAAAAACTCACTTGGGAAGAATCCAGAGAAAGATGAGCGTGTTCAGGTCGTTGTGGCCAATGTTGCCAAAGTGGGAGTAGTACTCGTTGAGCCCTGGAGAGTTAGCCGAGGAGAGAGAGAGAGAGACAGAGACAAGAAAGAACGCCGACGTACAGTACAGAATCGTCTTGCTCTCCGTCATCACGGCGGCCGCCAACAGCAGCACGGCGGCCCGCGCGGCCGGCCGGCCGGCCACCGTCTTCTGGATCGCGGCACCGCCTCCGCCGCCCAGCGCCGGCACGCCGTGCCTCGCCCACTGCTGGAAGAAGGCCAGGTACAGCAGGTTCTCGAGCAGGTTGAGCGCGCTCTGCGCCGCGCCGAAGCCCTCGCCGTCGCGCCAGGCCTGGGTGCTGTAGACGTGGTCGACCTCGCCGTACAGGGTGTAGGGCCCGTACAGCCAGCCCAGGGGCCCGCCGGGCAGCGTGTAGGGCCGCAGCAGGACGTAGCCGAGATCCCAGAAGACGACGGGCACGCTGACAGCGAGCCACACGAGGGTGAGCACGTCGGGCGTGTAGGCGAAGGCGCCGGACGGGCCGGCGCCGCGCGGGGCCGGCGCGCGCCGGACGACGCCCGTCTCCGCTTCGCTGGCCTGCGACAGGGGCGACGGCGTGGCGGGCGTGGTGGACTTGCGGCTGCGCGCGGAGGGCTTGCGGGCCGAGGCGGCGGCGGCGGCGGCCGAGGAGGCGCGTGTGGTGCGGGCGGGCGTCGGCGTGGGCGGGACGTCGACGCCGGAGGCGGAGCGTGTTTGGACCATGTTGGGGGGGAGGGAGGAAAACGAGGAGAAGGGAAGAGGCTCGGGTCGCAAGGGATCGGACGCGTTCGCCGTGGTGGATTCGTGCAAAGGCGGGATCGTCGCTAAAAAAAGGGTCGCAATGACGTCGTTGATCCCCAAAGCGGTGGTAAAAGACAGGAAAAGCGGAAAGAATTGGGTTTGTGCAGGCTTCCTTTTTTTTGGAATTTTTTTCTTCTCTTTTTTTTTCCCCGCTTGTTTGCGTCTTCTTCGTCTTGCTCAGCGATTTGCCGGGTGTGTGTCTGCGACGGAGTGTGTAGTCGGTGAAGTGCATCGCCAATTCTGCGACAGGGAAAGTGGCAAGAGCGGGCCAATTAAGGACGCCGGGCGCCGTCCTGAGGATCAACACACAAAAAGGAGGGGGTGGGCTCGTTCCCACCCGGACGGCAGCCCGGTGCCAAAGGGGGCCAGCAGTCGAGTCAGCCCCACCCACATTGGGCAAGGCGGGTTGCCACTGCAACGCCGAAAGGGCAGATGGGTAATAGCGCATTTCGGGCAGGAGCCAGTAAAACCCGTCGTTAACATTTGGTTGTCAACCACCACCAGTTCGGTGTAAACACTCGCAACCACTTGTAAACACTTCCACGTCAACAAGAGCGACCACCCTCGAACGCTCGATCCTCTCTGCAGCCGGAGACGAGTCGTGTTCTCGTCTCCGCGTGTTGCTGGATCGCCTTTTCACTGTTTCGTCCAATTTTGTTGTGGACCAAACCAGGCCAGTCTGGCTCCTGCGCATCTTGATTGGGTATCGTATTCTGCGCCCCTCGAGCATCCGGCGTAACTTCCAACCAAGTGGTCAAAACGCTCTCCCCGTAATCCGTACGAGAGACCTTTGGCACCCTCTGGCTGCTTCCGGGGCCATTCCCGCCCCAGCTGAAAGTCTTGGGACTCCCCCGTCATCGGGAACGAGTCCGACCACGTACTGGCGATACTCGGGCTCGGACATGGATAGTCGGCGTTTGGCCGTTGGTGACGATGGTCGTGACCTCGGCATGTCCTCCGGGGTCGGGCTTGCCTAGGTCACCTGCTGTCGCGCATCCACAACGAGCCGCTCCCGTAAGGCGCTCTACACCCCGGCCTCTTCCGGATCGCCCCAGGGCCCAGTGGAGACGCCGGCCACGTCTGCGAGCTGTGGCCTCGCTTCTTGCTGCAGCTCGAAGCTCTCTGTCTGTGTCTCTGTCGGTGGCGTCCTCGCCGCCCTCGTTCGTCGCTTTTCGTCATGTTTGCCAGGCAATTCAATCTCTGTCCTCGGGCCCGGATGGGCCGCCAGGCGGCTCCTGCAACGGCGTCCCCCCAAGAGCCAGGAAGCTGGGCTAACAACGGATGCGGACGTTGGCATAGCGGCGTACGATCACAACACAGCAAGTACGAGTAGTGGCTTCTTGGACGAAGACAAACATACCTAGAAGGTGTGTACTCGGTCAGTCATATTGGACACAGCTTGAGGGAACAAGTCTGTCGAACACGTCTGTGTATCGATGTCTAGCGATTTCGAAAGCACCGAGTATCGTAAACGGGACAATAGATGAGCCAGCAGACATATCCAACGCAGTTTCGTACGTAACTCTTAACTGGTTGAAGTGTAACCGGGTATGGGAAAACGCGCCAGGCCGACGTTCCCAGTACGACATTTTGGGGGTCGCACTGTAGACGTCGTGTCGTGGTTCGTGTCGTGATTGGCTGGAGCATGTTAGCAACTAACAGCAACGGTTATCAGAAGTCACCAGCCATTCCATTGTGAACACTGGAAGACTCAAGCATACGTATTTTCTCGTCATTTCCAGAAGCCCCAATTCCTTGCCACCAGACTTGCGTCAAGTGTCGGCCCCAACTTGGACCGGCGTGTTTCTCAGCCGGCTGGCAAGCCTAGTCAAAGAACGGTTTCTTGCTCGCGGCTGTTGGACTGCCCAACGGACCAAAGGACAACCACCTACGTCCGCACAAGCCAGAACAAGGAGGCAAGCTTGCCCATGCCTCTCGCCCGCCGCCGCCTTCTCTGCTGCACTGCACCCGCGCCACTCCAAGCAAACTTTTTGCCTTTTCTGAAGAGCAGAAAAGCTGTTGTAACAGACAAAGTAGAAAAAGCATCCGCCTGCCCTTATGGCTCAGTGGCTAGCGCGCGTCACTCGTATCTGGTAACTCTACCAAGCTGCAAATGACGAGGTCCTCGGTTCGACTCCGAGTGAGGGCACATTTCCTTTTTGCTTTTTGTCCGTGTTCGTGTTTTGAATTGGTTTTTTTTGTCTCTCTTTCTTTTTTCTTCTTTCTTCTTATAGGAAGAGGGGAAGAAACATTTCGAAAAAGCTGACACTTGACAGGCACAAAAAATCCGATTCATTTTCGAGACCGCATGTAACTCAACTTGTTTTAAATTTTTTATTTTTGGTTACATAAGAAGTGAAGAGAGATGAAACAAACGTGTATTTCGAAAACAACAAAGTGTGAGCGGTGTTGTGATAAAGCCAGATACCCAGATCCATAACCCCCCCCCATTCTGTCACACATCTGTCTGCAAATGATCCTGCTCGTCTGGCCGATCCCACCAAGGGTCCTCCAGAACCTGGTCTATTGTTTGCCTAGAATCTGGGGCTATGCGTGTCATGCCCAATATCATGTCAACCGCCCCTGGTACGAGGTATTCTCCCCACGATGGTCCCCACAATGCGAATCTCAGCTCGGGACATTTTGCCAATTCCTCTTCTGCTAGTGACGACAATTCCTTTAGTTTTTGGGACCAGCGCTCATCGTCCACGCGTCTGAGGAGACCTTCGGAAACAGGCCCAAAATAAATAAAACGTCGTATCAGTACTTGCTCGACAGGGTCTATGCCTTCCTCGGCACATTCCTGGAACCAGCTGTATGGGTAGATCAACGCGTTTCCGGCGCCAAGAGCATACATGCACTAGTTACGCGTGGGCGTGTCAGTAGGAGTTTTTTTTTTTTTTTTTTTTTTTTTTTGGCTGAGCTCTGCCATACATCAACTTACGGTGAGTCCAAAAGCAAACACATCCGCTGGTTTTGCGATGCCTCTTGCTGTCTGCGCTTCTGGGCTTCTCCACATGACATTGCCAATGGGACCAGGCCCAACAAGAACCTGTCCCTTTTCGATTTTGAAGGCAAGATCAAAGTCGCCCAGGACCACGTCTGTGACTTTTTGGGCGCCCGTGTGATCCAAACCCCAATTCAGAAGCACATTGTCAGGCTTGATGTCTTTCCCAGAAGAAAAAAGAAAAAAAAATTGTTAGCCGAAACAGTTGCCGACCGATACAACTCGTCCACCACAAAGTACACCATCTTACCTAGATGAATCCAGTCTTTGCTATGAAGCTCTTGAATGGCCTCTCCTACACAGCGTAGAACTTTCTTTCGTTCTCCCAAGGGTAGTTCCGGCTCTTTTTCGATGAGTTCAAGGAGTGTGCCTCTTAAGAGCGGGTAGACAAGAATGCGCTCTTTCTCGTTGCAATCGGAATGCAAGCGAAGCCTCTGGGAGCTAGGCCAGGTGGACGCGATACTTGTGGCAAGGTCATATGCCAGCGGTCCTTCTCGTTTCAGAACAAAGTATTCGTCGCCAGATCTAAAGCAGCATCAGAGAGAGGTCCAAATCCATAAGACGAGGGCAAAGGACGTGTTCGRCGTACTGGGCTTTGACAAGACCACGGCTACGGTCGCTCTTCGTCCAAACCACCTCACTTTCATTGTACGAGTATACGCGACCAGATTTGCCCACGGTGGACAACTGTCTGATACTCATACGACGGCCACCTCGAAGAAACGGGGCCAAAGAGGTAAAGAGCTTGGAATGCATCGAGGAAGACACCGATTTGAGGGATATCGTGCTGGAGGGGAATACCAGCCTGGCGAAACCGAGTGTAGAACATTCGTCTTTTCAAGACTGCGTCTTCCAACCAGATCGAAACTTGCATTATGTCAGCCAACGGTTTGATTTGCGGGGTGACAGTCAGCAGGATCGAGGGCCCTGTTCGTGAGTGAATTGCAGATTATTGTGAGGAAGGGCCCAGGCTCCAATATGGGGATATTGCGCGAGCTTGTTGGGGGAGGTAGAATGCTATTCGAATTGCCTGGAATATTGAATATCGTGAACTGGTAGAACTCAACCCCTTTCCTGGGACGTTTTCAATGCTTGGTTGCCAACACTGGCCTTGGGTATCTAGACGCTCAAATAGGGTTATGGGACCAAGTTCGTAGGTGATGGTTGAATGGGAAGCCACGCATTACCATGATTGCCTTACGCACACGGTCCCAGCGAGCCATCCATATATGGGCGACGGTCAGAAAGAGCAGAAAACGGAAGTCGCCTCTGAGGGAAATGGAGGCGCCGTCCCTGCCACCATAACGGGAAGAAGAGTCACTATAGGAAATCAAAGGCTACCTAGCAGTCTCTTTCTGAAAATTTCTTTGAAATCCTCGCGAGCTCGCTTACTCTGTGTCATCCTGAAAGGAATAAGAAAACCCTGCTTTCTTTAATAGATGAACGATAGAACAATCCTAGACGAGCCCCCCAGGTGGACTGATGAGCCAAGACCGTTTGGAGTTCTGTGAAATGAAGGTTTTCTTCTGTCTGCGCCGATGTAGGCAAAATGGGGCGCCTTTTGCAATTATTCTGATACTTTGATATCCAACAGAGGAAATTAAGAATGAAACGAACAAAATCGACTCAAAAACCGCGTGGATGGAAGACAATATCATAAAACCGTCCAGTCGACCCCCCTTCTCACTTACATTCTACGCCTTTTTTTTTTATTGCTTTTTCTTCAAAAAAGATCATGCTCTTTCAGCCATGCCTCTACACCTTGACGATCCCGTTCCACCCAGCTCATCCTGGCTTGAATACCCTGGACGGCTTCCTCGAAAATGGTCTTGTATTTTTCCTGCGGCATGTTGTAAGCTTGTTCTTATGGCAAGCAATAAAATCAAACAAAATAGAAAAAGAAACCTTGTTGATCCAAACAAGCAAAGTGGACTTACGTCGAGCGTGGACGCAAACGCCTGCACGTCCTGGAGCTGGGCCGCCGTCGAGAGACTGCTGGTGCAGCTGGCCGTGTGCCGCGCCATGGTCACCATGTGCACCTGGCCGAAGTCGGCCCAGTGCGTCCGGAGCCAGTGCCACGACGCCGCGGCTCCCGCGCGGTGCGTCTGCAGCGCGTTCAGCAGGAACCACTTCTCCAGCCCGGAAAAGGGCTCGTCTGTCTTGGTCACGAACGCGAGCGACTGCTGCACCCGCGCCGGGCTGTCGGCGTAGCCCAGGGCCACAAAGGCATCCGTGCGGATCTCGGGATCCCGCGTCTGGCGAGCGAGGGCCAGCATGGCATCATACTACGAGCGTCAAAAAAAGAAAGAAAAAAAAGAAGGAAAAGAAAGAAAAGAAAGAAAAGAAAAAAAAGAAAAAAAAAAACGCCAGCATCTCCACTCGTCTTCACTTACACAATCGCTGTCCCGGGCGACGGCCTGGAAGACGTATTTGCGAATGTCTGGGTGCAGCCCATGTTCTTGGCGGCCGGCCATGAAGTCGTCAAAGAGCTCTTTGGCGACCTGGACGCCGAGGTCGTCATAGGCCACCGCCTGGGAAAAGAAGAGGGCCTTTTCGCTCTGCACTTCCACAGGGTCGCCCGGCTGGATCGCCAGGGCGTCGTCCCCCCGGGTGCAGCGGGGCAGGATCAGATGCCGGTGGAAGCGCTGCAGAGCGGCGCTGGTCTCGGGCGACGAGAAGAGGAAGGCCTGCCGGACCTTGGCCAGGGCGTAGAAGATCTGCCGCCAGACGAGGAAGTTGTCTTCGCCTTGGAAGCCGGTCCACAGGAGACCGAGCAGGCCGGCCGTGGACGAATACGAAGAGAAGAAGGACGAGGACGCAAACGCGTGGGCGTCCGCGAGGAGACCGACCCGGTCTTCGGGCGACAGGCGCTGTCGGTTCGCCGACAGCTGCTGGGCAAAGGTCCGCAGCCGCGAGGCCGGGTAGGCAACACGATAGAGGCCGATTTGCTGGGCGTTGAGCTTGTAGAAGGCGAGGTCGTCGACCGGGTAGGTCTGCTGGCGTGCTGCGAGCAAGACGGAGCGGTCGACTTCTGGCACAGTGGCCGCGTCTTCTTTGTTGCCTCTCTGGAGGAGCCAGTTCAGGGGCACGCAGTACAGGGTCTCGTCGTCCTCGGGCGCGACCTTGGCCGACTGCAGATAGCGGTGCTGCACGAGAGTGAGGGAGCCGGCGCCGGTTGGGCCAGCGTCTTCCGACACGGCGACGACGGGATAGCCGACGCGCTCCGTCCAGGCCTGCATCAGCTGCTTCACATCGCGGCCTTTGTGGCTGCTGGCCGCCGTCAGGGCGGCCCAGAGGTCCTCGCGTGTGGCGTTTGCGTAGACGTGGCTCTTGAGGTAGCCCTGGATGCCGGCCAGAAACGTCTCCGTGCCCAGCGACTGGCACAGCATGCGCAGAATCGAGGCGCCCTTCATGTACGTGATGTTGTCAAAGAGCTCGCCCATGCGGTCCGGCGACGCCGTCGGGTTGTAGATCGGGTGGCTCGCCCGCGTGGCGTCGACGTCCAGGGCGCCCTGGTAGAAGGCCATGGCCTCGGGGTCTGGGTCGCCGGCGACAAAGTGCAGCCAGTACTGCCACGCGGGGAACAGCCGGTCGACGACGGTGAAGCCGGCCCACTCGGCAAAGGCCTCGTTGAGCCACAGGTCGTCCCACCAGGCCATGGTCACCAGGTTGCCGAACCACTGGTGGGCCAGCTCGTGGCACAGCGTCTCCACGGCCGTCTGCCACGTCTTGGTCGCCGTCGTCGCGCGGTCGAGCAGCATGTAGCGCTCGCCGAACACGATGCAGCCCCAGTTCTCGAGGCCGCCGTGGTCGGGCAGAGCCACGAGATCCAGCTTGGGCAGCGGGTAGGCCAGGCCAAACATGTCCTCGTAGAGGCGCAGCGCCTGCACGGCCACCGCGAGCATGCCGGCGCCGCGCTGCATGTCCGTCCCGCGCACCGCATAGAGGCGCACCGGGAAGGCTAGCTGCGGCAACGACGGCGAGGACGGCGGCGACGGCGAGGACGGCGACGGCTCCTCGATGCAATCCAGATCGCCCACGACAAAACAGACGAGATACGTGGCCATGGGCGGCGTGGTACGAAAGACCACACGCTTTGAGAGAAACGCGCCCGCAGCCGTGACCTGCGACGAGGTCGACACAATGTCCATGTTGCTCACGCACGTCAGGTCCTGGTTGACGGTGACGGCGGAGGCCAGCGTGGCCTTGTAGGCGGGCTCGTCGAGGCAGGGGAAAATGCAGCGGGCGCCCACGGGCTCACACATGGTTGAGTAGACGCGCTTGGGCGGCCCATCGCTGGCGGTGGTGCCGTGGTCGGCGCCGTCCGTCTTGTAGCTGGTCCATTGGAGCCCAGCTGTCTCTCCACTCGGCTTGATGGTCCCTCGAAAGGAAAGATGGAGCTGGACCTGGGAGCCAGCCGCCATGGGCTTGCCCAGGGGAACGGTTATGGTCTTCTGGTCTGGGTCGCTCTGCACCGCAGGAACCAGCGTGGCTTCGCCCGAGCTGTTCACGATTTTTGTGCCCGTGATCTCCAAGTCATTGGAATGGAGGACGACGGACGCCGCTTCGTGGATCACGTCCAGATGGACGACTACAGAGCCCTGGAAGGCCAAGTCTTCCAGGTCAAGATGGAGATCGAGGTCATAGTGCGTAGGTTTCACGTTCTTGGGAAGGCGGGCCATGTTGAGACTTTTGATGATGGGATGTTTCAATATTATGTTCAGTTTTTTCTTTTTTTTTTTTTTTTTTTTTTCTTTCAATAGGTTGAAGAGACTCAGCTGGTTGAGTAAATCAAAGTGTAAGTTCCAGAGGATCAGAACGAGTAGCAGAACGAGGAAATCCGTGGTTAAGTATCCGCACGAGGCTCTCAACTCTCAACACGGCTGGGACGAAAAATTTTCTGTCAGATTCAGAGGTGATTCACCTGCCTAATTAGGGGTTTTTTGTCTTTCTTGGAGGTGTAAACCTGCATGTATGACTCACCAGCCATGTAAGTGGCTTATCGGGTGTATTCCCCCACGCGAAAGGCACAGATAGCTGCCTTGCGACTGGAAAGCAAAGTTTCTTGTCAAGGCAACCGCCAAGACGACTCGAGATAGTTCTCTGGCTGTTCTAGATATCCCATACCTGTGCGAATTTTCACCATAGGCGACATCATAGAGTGTTCAAATTCTGGACAGCGCATTATTTGGGGTTAGCCTCCCATTCTTTCCTCTTTCCTAATAGGGCAGCTAGAACCTCGGCCTGCTTCCATGTATCACAGCAATTGGCATTGGTGCATGCGTCCTGCTTGTCCATTTCTGCAGCCCCGTAGATGTGACGGTATGTCTTCGCTGGCGAATTTTGCCGTTCCATAGTGGTGAAATAACCACAGAAGTGACCTGTCAAGAGGGTACCAAGACTCACACCCGGCCGCCATAATTTTTCAGTAGTCTTTCTGTAGTCAGCTTGTACTAACCACAACATGTCTGAATAGATATGAATAAACGTGAAAATAACACAAAATCGAACAAAATTAACAAGCCCTCAGGGCTGGCACTAGGATCTGACATATCCTGTGAAACGTCTCCCTGTGTAGTTATACTTCCAAGATAATTAGACACGCATAATTCTCTCTCCTTTGACAAGGAGTCGCATTCTCCGCAATGCGGATACCAATGATGATCACGGAAAAATTCAGATACTCCCACGTCGATGAGGACAAACGGCGTCTTGTATATCGCAGCGGCAATGTCAGCGGCGAGAGCACAGGCAGCGAAGGCTCTGAGATGATCGACCGCCATTCAGCACCCGGACACCGTTCCTTGTGGCCACCCGTCAGTGGCAACGTCACAGGCATTGCTGCTTTGGTGCTGGTCTATGACAGCAGTGTCATGGCTTCTGTGTTTGGGACTCGTCCAGCCCAGACCTACGGATGCAACTTGCTCAAGGCAAGCCTCGAGCGGCCCATGAACTTTGCGTCGCACGTCGACCACTGCATCGACGCCCTGCTCAGGTGGCAGAAATCCGTGGAAGTGGGCAACAATACAGCAAGGCGGAGGTGTCTGCAGAGGCCGGCTGGTTCCGTAGACCTGCCGGTGCCCAAGCAATTTCAAGACCAGAAACGAACGAGCGAGTCGCCGGATGGCCAGCGACAGTCCATGGAACTGAAGAACACTGCGAGACCAGACGATTGTCCCAGCCCTGGGGTGAAGGATCAAGCCGAAAATGACTGAAGAAAGAGTGTAAATGACCAACGACCTTCAATTGAGATAACCTTGCACAAGAAATCCATTGCCACACAGAACCGCCGAGAGAGAATAAACGATAAAGCAAATAGCAGTTGACTAAAAACAGAAATCAAACAGAGAACCCCCCTCAAAAACCAAAAAAAAAAAAAAAACCATACGGCATCCAACGTTCCTTCATGAGTTGTATCCGGCTGGTGGTACCGGTGGCTGTGCTGTTGCTCCGTGTTGCTGCTGCTGCTGTGCTTGCGTTTGCTCGCCGTTCTGGCTGACAGGACTGACAGACTGGGCTCGATCAGGCGCCGCCGCCGTGTATGTCGGAGAAGCGCCCGACACGGCCGTCGCTTTGCCGTCGAGATCGTTGCCGGCGCCACCCTGACCAGCCAGACCACCGCCAGAGGGACCACCAGGCGGAGCACCAGACGGAGCATCCCTGTCGTTGTTGTTGCTGCTGGTTCCAACGCCACTTCCGTCATTCGCCTCGTCCATCGCAGCCTTTTCGTTTTCGGCATTTCTCTTCTTCCGCTGCACGATCACCACGCGGTGGATCAAGCCGCCGAGGATGCTGACCCCGGCAACGACACCCACCACGATGCCGCCAATCACGCCGCCGCTCGTCTTCTTTTTCGAGGACTTGCGGCGGCCGCCCGAGCTGCTGGACGACGACGAGGTTGTCGTGGCCTTGGCGGCGGCGGTTGTGGTTGTGGTCTTGGTTTTCGTCGTGGCCTTGTCATTTGTGGTAGTGGTACAGGCGTTGCCAAAGGCGCTCCAAGCGGCTGCGGCGAGTTAGCACAAAACAAAGACACATTCGTTGGGAGATTCTCTCGTACTGGACGCGGTCGCAGACCCGCAGGCGGCATTCACGCAACCGGTGGCGGCCGAGAAGATGCTCCGGCTGTTGGTGAGCAGGCAGGCACACGAGGTGTCCGAGACGCTGCAGGGACTGTCGCTGATGATGGCGCTGGAGATGCAGGACGTGGCACACGTGGGCAGCGCGGCCGAGGTGGCGCGCACGCGGAGCAGCTCGAACTCGGCGGGCAGCATGGACGCAGCCGTGATGGCGGCCTCGGCCTCGGCCGCGGCCGCGCTGCCGCCGTGGACGACGGAGGGCGTCGCCTGGACAAGCTGGGCATGGCTGCTGGCCACATCGCGCGCTACGGCTTGTCGTCCGTGGTAGCGGGGGTTGGCGGCCGCGGCCGGTGCGAAGTAGCACGGCGCGGCCGCGGCGGCGAGGAGAAGCAAAGAACGAGGCGACATTGGGACCGTCGGGTTGCGAGAAATCAAAGAGAGAGCAGAGACATGTGCACCAAGAAGACGGCAAATCGATGAGCGCAGAAACCACAAGAAAATAAGAATTAAGAAAAAAGATCACTCGTGGTCCGTCTTGTAGTTCATCTTGAGGAATGCCAATACGTCATGGAACAAAGGAGGAGAGGGTGCGAAACACGGTAATTTTGTATAACTGGTAACTAAGGTTGTTTGCGCACAATGCGGCGCTGTTTTTTTTTTTTTTTTTTTTGTCCACTCACAGGTCCCTCTCCTTCGAGAGGACGCCCATGAAAGAGAGGGCACGAGGTCTGCCCGGCCTTCGACCAGGCGTTTTCAGCTTACGCCAAGAGAGGCAAGGTGTTTTTACATGGTCCTCGTAGTAAGATACTTCGTAGGGCCACTGCAACGTCAAGGAAGAAAAAAGAAACGATCCAGGGACAAGAGCGTCCTCCCATCCCCCAAACACGGCACCATTCAAAGAGGGCACTGGGAGGAGTCCTCTGTTGCGCGTGGTGGATGGACCGATATCAGGAACTGGGGTTTAGTGACTATGTAATAAGGCGGAGGTAAGATTGGACGGGTCTAAGCCAGTCCGCCCCTTTCCCGCTGGCAACGACCGCACCTAGTGCTAGGGGACGGGTCCGTCCAGAGGCCGCCATGATTGGCTTGCCAGAGCACCTGTAAGGGAACATTTGAGCAAGCGCGATGGGTCTCCTCAGCCGCACTTTCCGTCCACGACACCCTCACGACAAGGAAAGAACAAAGGGCCCAAGGAGGGTTGGGGGGGGGGGGGGGGCATCTCGCAATGGCTCCTTCTCTCGACGGCTCCTTCCTGTTTCTAACGAGCCTGGCCTGGAGAAAGCCAGCGCTGTACATAGTAGGTTGTTTTGCGGGATCCCGTTATCTTTTACACCGTATTTTCTTTTCCCTATGGCTGCTGCTTGTTCTGCGACAGGCTAGCCCGACACGGTTGGGATGCAGGTCCGGGCAACGCACTGGGTGGCCTCTCGCAGTGGATGCCCGATTCGTCCAGCGCAGGGCAGCCAGCAAGGTTCCAGCTCCGCCTCTGAGTGGACAGCCGACAATGTGGCTTGCACGCACCTTGCATCGGCAGCAAGCAGTTGAACGTCTGTGCACATTCTTTCCGTCCTCAAAGAAGACAGTCAGTTAGTTGCCTTTTTGTCAATAAGCATATCTGCCAAAATAAATAAGCCTGTCTAGCCAGTCTACCCAAGTAAGATACATGCGCAAAGGTATGACACCTTGCGAAACGCCTAAAACAGGACGAAAAAGAAACAAAAGAAACAAAAGAAAGATGAAGAGTCTAAGAAGATGATGAAATATACAGCACACGACGAGAGCCGCGGGCCGTTGACGAAACATCGCCGCGGCCGGCATATTTGTGGCTGCCTGCCAAGCACGGTGAGCTCCATCAAGGCCAAGAAGTTCAAAAAAAAGGAATGAAACAAAGAAGGGGTAACGTAAGAAAGAAGGATAAATGAGAAGAAATGAAGTCAAAAAAAAAAAAAAATACCTGTTTACATGCACCCATCCGGTAATATATTTCCAACCATATAAATGTCGTCCGCGCCACCCAACCCACATCCCGATTCGTTCTTCAGTCTTCCCACTCCTCGTCCAGTTGGTCGATCAACCGATTTTCGTCATCCCTACTGCGACTGCGGCCGTTGGGCGAAGCTGATACTGTGCGGTACCCGCGGTGCGAGGGCAGGCAGCGCATGCATGACGACGTGAGGATGATGAAAAAATCCTGAATAGTTAGAGACCGAACTGGAGAGCGACCAACGACGATGAGGGAGGGGAGAAAAGAAGGAAAGAAAGCATCTGAGAAGAGATGCAGACAGGGGAATAAAAAAAACACATTCAACACCAGCGCGCGCAAAATAAAAAAAAATCATCACGCAGGGGCACAACCACTCAGGAACACACAGGAGAGAAGAATATTTAGAGAGAAGAGAAAAAAGAGAAGAGCTTATCGGCATACCCGAAAGAAACTCCAGATGCCCGCCCACAGCGTGTGATTCGGCAGCTGCCGCCAGCCGCGGGCGTGCGCCACCGTCCGCTGGTACACGATGCCGCCGATAAAGTACACCGACAGCGCCACGCCAAAGATAATGGCAAACACGCCGCCGGGACCCACGCTGCCGGGCTTGTGCGGCTCGACGCCGGCGCAGGCGTGCTGCGACCGGATCTTGAAAAAGTAGGCGCACTCGTCCGGCGTGCTGACAAACGAGACGTGCGCAACGTTGTCGAGCGGGTCGCGGTCGCAGAGAAACGCAAACGTGGCCGACTTGCGGCGGATCGTTGACGCGGCCGACACCGTGGACGACGAACGGTCGTTGCCGCTCGCGTCGTCCTCGTCGTCGTGATCGTGCGGGTGGAAGGCGGTGCCGTCGTGGGCCTCGGTCCAGCGACGCCGAGCGCGGTCGTATTCCCCGTCGGGCACGCTGCTGCTGGGCTCGGGGCACGGCGAGCCGCCGGTGTATTGGAGGACGAGTTCGCGGCCGCGCGAGGCCAACATGGTGGATTGTTGTCTGGAGGGGCGAGACTTGTGTTAGTGGGAGGCGAAGGGGAAAGCACCAGAGAACCGGAAAAGAAAAAAATCTTAACGGTGGCGCTTGCGAGGGACATGGGGGAGAAACAACGAGGGAATGCGACAGAGAACGAGACACAATGCTCTTGTGGAGAGAGAGACAAAGAAGGGGAAGAGGGGGGAAGAAAGCAAGAAAACGCACCCTAATGAATACACCTCGCCGTCGCGCTCGTAGTATGCGCTCACGTTCGCCCACAGGTCGCGGTCCACGCCGACGACGCTCTGGACCGGCTCCACCACGCCGGCGCAAATGTTGACGGTAAAGTTGGCTCCGTAGTCGTAGCCCCGGGCCTTGTAGTCGGCCGAGGGTACGCCGGACTTGGGCTTGGTGCCCTTGGCCAAGGCCACGGCAATGTCGGGGCGCACGTCGTAGAAGGCGCCGCTTGTCGACGACGCTGTGCAGGGCATCGTGGTGGTGGTCTTGCTCGGCTTGGATGAGGCGATGGGCGCCGCGGCCGCCGACACGGCACTTGGCAGCGCCAGCGCGGCCAAGCCGGCTATTAATATTGAAGATGATTGTGGTAGCTGCATCGTGTCTGAGGTTGTGATGCTGCTGCTGCTGCTGCTGCTGCTTCTTGCTTGGTTCGCCAACTCGTTCTCCTTTGTTTTCCCCTAGGTGTCACAGACTATCCCCTGGGTATATCCTCCGGCGCTCTCTCGCCTTTTCTTTCGACGGTCCCTTTGATCGAAAATTCGTGACCCCCCTGTCCTCCAAAGAGTGTCTCACACTCTCCCTGCCGTCGTTTCCTTCTGTGCCGTTTTCGGCTCGTTAATCCGAGATCGCGTCCCTGGTTTGTGCTCGAGGTTTTCTGTTTCAAAACGTGCCAGGTACCGTTGACGTATGCGGTTCGAAGCGAATGAGAGATTCGCACAGGTTATCGTGGCAGCGGCAAATGAAAGGCATAGGAGCAGGCGAAGCTGCAGGAGGGGGGGTGTGAAAAGAAATGGGTTCGGCTGCCACAAGCAAGGCATCGATTTGCCAAAAGGAGGTTTCCCAAGATGTGGCGCTGATTCGCGAAACAAGTTCAGTCTTCCGAAGTAAATTAGGTGGCATTTCGTATCGCCGTCTTGGCATCATGACGTAATCATAGGGACAGCCCTATGATTGGCTCCAACACAGTTACCAGCCACACTCCTCGGTGTGCCTGAAAAATACCGGAGCTGGTAGCTAGTATCTTTCCGTAAGGCTGGTTATGATTTCGTATCCATGACACTAGCCCAGTCCTTTTCTTTTACGAACTCGTAACGTGGATGACGGTATCTCACATCAGCACGTGATACATATCCCGCAAACGTTTCCCTTAGTATATTCTCAGTAGCGTTGCTCCTCTTCTCTTATTGCGTGCTGGGAACAGGTGTGAGATATCTGGAATGCCTACGCGGTGTCAGAGCATGGCAAGACTAAATCTAGTGGCCTCTGATTGGCCTTGGGAAAACCGAAAAAAAAAGCTAGTCACGCCTGTATTATGTTCGGAGGGAGATGTTGACTAATACGCAGCGGCCGTGACCATCCGGATTTGGGCTGCTGGAATTACTCGCGACACTGGCTGAGTGTTTTGTGGCGCTGTCGCCACAAGCACAGCCACATCAGCGTCGAGCCATAGTTCCGGCCACCAGACCCTCGACAAAGTCAGCGACCTTGACTTTGTTGTCGGGCACACACCCCTGCCCATATGAATACAGGCACATGTCTTAGAATTCCTGCTCGATGCCACCATAATTGGCCATAAATCTGTCCACAATTGCCCGTCCCAGAGACAAGCATTTGCGGATTGACTCAATTGACAAAACATCCCACCCGGTTTTGAAGTCGAACTGGCGGTTACACAACGGTAATGTAACGGTATACGAAGAATAGTATGGGATCCGGTGTTTTTGACACAGTGGACTTGTGTGGTTTTGTTGACAGCGATAAAACAAACGGCGGCATAATATTCTTTGCAGCCAGATTATAGAAAGGATTATTCATATACTGGCAAATATATCAGGTTGCGTGAGAGATTGATTTAGTTCCATTCAATAACAATCAGTACGGTTTACATACTTGCGTAGTTACCAAAGTGTTGGAGATCGATTTTAGAACTAGACGTACTTTTACAAAGCCCAAACTAGACCACCTGGCAAAGAGTTGAGGGACAGCTTTTCCTTCCTGAGATCAGAAACACAAAGATGGGAATGTTTGTACGAGGATCCCTGGATGGGGCAGGGCAATACACATTCCACTGGTCTAACGGTTCAATATGCCGGTCTCCGGGGCATCGCAGCCCGGCTGCCATGGGGGAAGACCACGACAAGCCCTTTGTCGGTTGCGATTGAATGCTGGGTGAAATTAGCACACATTCATCAAGGCAGGCAGGTGAGATAGGAAAAAAAAAAACCTTTTTCACGGGCCAGCTCTTTGTCTTCGGCCGTCACGAACCAGTAGTCGTAGTAGACCACGCGCTCAGGGAAGAACAACACCAAAGGCGTACACCTGTCGCCAGCTTCCGTGCTTTCCACCAAACGCTTGCGCTGACCTCCATGCATATCGCTCGTCGGCCGTGCCGGCTTCCGGCGCATCTCGTCCCGCACGGCGAACTCGACAAAAACCTGCTTGTTGGTTTGCTGGTCAAACACCAAGTCTCCGTTTTCGTCCAGCTTGGGTATGGCCAAGCGCTGGCGGTAGTACGATGCCTGCAGTCCGGGGGTCGTGCGCTGAGGCCGTGGTCCGGCAGTGGTGGTGTCGCAACTGATTTCGGCATAACGGCGTAGGCGAGGAAGGGCGCTATTAAAGGAGGCGGTTATATCGCCCCATTTGCGGTTTTTCGCCGTGCGTTGGTACAGAATAAAGTCCAGCTCGGCGACTTCATACTTGATGTTACAGTGTGGCCGTAGGCGGCGGGGTGATGCGGTGTCGCGCTTGGCAGTGGTAGTCGAGGTTGCTTTGGCCAGGCTGTTGCCGCGAGTTGTATGTTTGTGGCATGCGGATGCCGCAGAATCCAACGCTGGTGGTAGCCGCGGCATTGTATGCCCACCGCGGCTGTCGGGGAGGTGTTGGGCGAGCCGGTCCATGCCCACGTCGATAACCCTAGCACCATAGATGCTCTCAAGCTCGTGATCGATATCATAGCCGTCTTCGTGTTCCACTGTATGCCAAGACTGCAGCATGAAATCCGTCATTTTTATGCCTGGCAACGGCGTGTCTGACTGAGTCAGGACGGAGCTGGCTAGTGGGCCGTGTTAATGTGAGCTGGACGGCAACAGATGATACATCGGGCAGGACCAGACGACCCACAACTGACTACTCTGACGTTTGGACCGCCTCTGTCAATGCCATCGGCTGAACAAGATGCAACGGGAGAGTCAGGCATAAATAGGGCGAATATGCCACCGAGGTATAGTTTTTGGAGGACGTCCGTAGCTCTCCGTTCTCTGTCCCCAATCGTTCCATCGGGTGGGGCTGTGGGCTTTGCCTCGGATTGGATTCGAAAGACGGGGTATTGGGGGTCTGATGAGAGAGCTGCGGACGGATCAGCTGCTTCCATGTTGGATGGAGAGATGGGACGGTTCACGCCGGCAAGGCTGCCAGATAGGATGTCAGGGCAGTACGTATTGATGTCTCGTCTACCCGAGGTAAGAAGCAAAACACCGGGAAAATCAACGAATGCAACGAGAGATACAAAGGCGAGAGAAAATGGAGAAGTTCAATGCACTGTCAAGATTGGTTTGGCCATGGGGTTTATCGAGGCTGCTGGTGAACAATTCGGCGTCAAGTCTTATTTCCGCCTTCCTGTGGCAGACTCCTTGGGAGTTGAATGTGCGGGCAGTATATGTAGCCCCTTGCAATGCACAGAGGTGAGGGAGAAAGGACGACGGGGAAAAAAAAAAGAAGAAAATACAAAAGCTGCGTCGTCTCATCCAGACTAAGGAGCAGGCATGGGCAAGCCTCTACTTTGCTGGTACCAACTCGAGAGATCTTGGAGACGATTGGCATATCCCGTCTGCAGGGGCTGCGGAACAGGGAACAGTTGTTTGGGCAACAAGCAGGTTACGGTTCAATAAAGGAGCTGAAGTCAGACAACACACCACTTCCCTTGGATATGAATGCTATGGAACGCATATGATCGGACTAATGGCACAAGGTCGTCACTCAAGTCATCATATTGCCTCCTTATTTTCTCCGCCCGGCCTCCAGAAGGAGGACTTTTTGGTGGCAGATGACACCGGAAAGATTATCCTTCATCTTTTAGCTCGAGAGTGGCTGCATTGAATAGTCACGACTCCTCCCCTTCGGTCTACCTTTGCTCTGACTTTTCGTGCAAGCGACAAAAGGCCCCGCCGGTCCAGCCTTTGCGTATCAGGGCTCCTCATCTCTGTACGGCGCCTCTGCATTGTCTTTTTCGGCTGTGCCGTTGCTTTTGTCACATAGTCGCTTGTGGACTAGCAGCTGGGAGTGGTTGTCGGGCCACGCAATGCGACGAGTGCTGCCGCAAGGGAGAAACCAACACCGACAGGTACATTTGACGCTAGGGAGAAGACGAAAGAGACGGCTTGCCTCCTCGAGGCCAGGTCTGTCTGCTTCGCCACACGGCCGGCCTGTGTTTGAATCTCACCATGGGCCTGGCCGTTCAGCCGTTCAGTATCACACCAGCCCAGCCCCCGAGCGCTTCTTGGCACCGTTGCACCGTGTTATGCCTGCATTGCGACCTGGTGTCCGTATCAAGAGAACAAACCCGAGGCCGCCCCCCACAAGAGAAAGAAACCGCGGCCTCGTCCCCAGCACGACGAAATCAAACTCTTCGCATATGGCAAGGCTGTTTCTGACGGCAGCAATTACGTCGCTGGCGTTGTTGGCATCGTGAAAATTGGGTATAAAGTGGGTATCGTGGTCCATAAGGTATTCGTGGATGCGACACTGAGCCTGCAGTGCACCGGATGGCGCAACTTATTCCACGCTCTCATGCATGGGACGTCTCTCTTTGAACTAAGATAAACAGGCAAGTCCAGCGAATCGGAACAGGAGATATACACCTGCCCGATTCTCTGGTTGCTGGCCTAGTTTTTCAAGCCTCATCGGACCAATATGCTGGTTGACCCCCTGATGTGACACTCGAGCCAAGGACCTCGTAGTTGGTCAAAACATACAGGAGGAAGGGTCTGGAGTCAGTGGCGAGGGAGGCGTCTTCGCGGCAAGGCTGTCCTGTCAACTCGCACCCCAGGGTTTCACTCTCGCGACGATGCGCAGGGCACTTATTTAGCGAGGGTGGGTCGAGTGGAGGTCGTGCGTCCGGAATTTCTACAAAAAACCTGGGGCCTAGTATCCGACGGGAGGGCTAGTGCATTTGGCCACTGGGCAGCCGCCGCTCACCTAGCGCCGCGGGAAACAAACTGCGGTCCTTTTGCTGCTCCCAGCTGGGTCAGTAAGAAAGGGGCAAGGACAGTTTGTGGTTTGTGCGAGGTCTCTGTACGAGTAGGGCTGGAACGCGACAGCCATTAATGGGCCTCTGAGTGAGGAGATCATCAAGCGGTCACGTATCACATTCCGATCGCCAGCTGTGACTGCCAAGGCCTGGGCCAACACCAGGGTGCGTCTCTTGCAGTCACGCTAAGCGTTAGTAGTGGCTGACCGCGTGGTACCACTCGAGTACGGAAACGACCGAGAGCAAACAGTCAAGCAGCTCGTGCCGCTCGGACCTCCTCTCCCATAACCACATTAGGTATACTTTTAAAAGTATACCTAATGTGGTTATGGGCAGTATGGCTGTGGTCTGCGGAGTAGGAAACCGCGTAAATACTCTAGGCGGACCTGATTACACCGCACAGCATTGCCCGGAAAACAAGCATTCGCCATGTCAAGTCCTACCCTGGATATGGATATCAATCGTACGCGTTTTCGCTGCAGCGAGGAGGCTGAATGTCATGGCGTCGAAGAAGGCGCCGAAGACAACGGCGAAGATGCCGAGGACGACTTTTCCATCAACGACGTCAAGCAAATCAGCCCCGAGTTATCCGCCATAGTCGACAAACTCAGGCAGAACCCCCAGCTCACACAGGATGCCGCCAAGCACTTTTCTTCACATCTCAATCATCTTGCAGCACAAGCGGCGGCAAAGATATTACACAGAGACGACAATTACGCATTGACGGGCGAGGAGAGGGCCGCCATAGCCAGCTACTTGCCTCCTCAGCGGCCTCTTGTAAAACGGTATGGCGCAGCGGTGGTCAGAGACGAAAAGTGGGACGGTCGGGGGAAGACGTTTTTGAAAGAGGCGGGATATCTTGCAAGAAGACTATCCTTGCGTGATTTTGCGGGATACACAAATGCAGCTCGAATCGAGGACAGTCTCCGTCTGTACTGTCGGTTCGACGATGGCCTTCGGATTTGCCACCTACGACGGGTTCGGGATATGCTCGATCGCAGCAAACAACTGTCACCCATCCGAACCATTTCTGATCTGCTGCCAGAACACCGGAGGCTCTACGAGCTTGACCGCCATGGCTTTCTGCACCTCACGAGCTCAAAACACAGGTTTCAGAGACACATCTTTGGCCGAATACGGCTGCATTCTTCCCGGATCGACCCGTCACATATGCTCCCCCAGCCGGCCATCAACCTCCTTGTGCGACAAAGTGCCGAGAGCGAGTCAAACGTCCTGGCCCTTCCGCTGGTCACGGAGGTCGAGCGAGTCAATCAACTCGCTCTGGGCCAGATCGGAACGGACCAATGGGGGTTCGTGGCCGTGCCGTATCGGTTCAAGGGCTGGTGGTATGTGGCTGTCGGGTCTTGCAACGGTTGTCCCGACTGGGTTTTATTCAGTCTCTCAAAATCAGCACCCGATCCGCAGTGGCCTACCAAGGCCGAGAGACGCATGCTCACCGACATCAAGCACAACAAAGCTGCCACCAGCTTCCTCGCTGTCGCGTGCATTAGAGACATCCTGTCCGACTACGCCCAGTTCAAACAAACAGCACATGTGCGGGGGTGGAATGTGGATGCCATCAGAAAGGCAATCGCGGCCGACTTGCTGAGCCTGCAGAAGGGCCAGAGGGACCGGAAGGGCCAAAAGGGGAAGGACAACCAAGAGGGAAAGAAGGACAGGGACAGCAAGGGGGTGAAACAAAGGACGAGCAACACCGCCGGCAGCAGCTCGAGCAAGACACTCAAGCAAGCAGGCGAGAAAGATGCATCCACCGACGGCCAAGGGGCAGCCAAGACTGCCACAGGACGATGTAAATACGCCCTCCTTTTCCTCCCATTCTGTGTCTATTCTGTGTCTAACGCTTGCTATTTGGACATAGCGTCGGCCAGTCACGATGGCCACGCCTCTGGGCAGTCCACCGGCAGCGGCCAAACGACCGACGACGTCCCCAAGGGAAAGGAGAACAATCTGCGACTTGCCTTCTGCGTGCCAGACATACACGACATCAACACGGTCCGGGACGATAGACTTGCCAACGACAGCATCATCAGTTTCGGGTTATACAAACTGGGCGAAGAGTACCCAAAGAGAGACGTTTTCTTTTCCAACTCATTTCTGGTGAGCAGTCTCGAACAGGGGAAATCCTGCGATGCTTGGTGGAAAGGCATCCATGTCTCCATGCATCGCAGGATCATCCTGCCATTGCATGACAAACAACGGAAGCACTGGCAACTCGGAGTCCTCTGGCGGGGCTCGGAAAATCCCCCCTCTAGCAAGCCATGTGTCTTCAAGGTGGTTATCCTGGATCCCTTGTCACGTCCTGTGGCTTGCAAACATCTGCTTTGTCTTCTAGAACAGTACTTCAAGAGGCTCGATATCCGTCTCGAGGTGGCAGAAGCCCCCGAGGGCCTGCCCAAACAAGCGGACTTTTTCAGCTGCGGCATTTACATCTGGCAGTATGCGAAACTCTACCTCCAGGATCCGGACACCTTCGAGTATGCGGTAGAACAAGGATCGAGTCTTGGTTGGGAGGTCGACGCTCAACATGGGCGCGCCTTGTTGAGACAGGCCGCAACGGACGAGCTGAGAACCGCGAAGTGCCCGGAAATAGGTATGTGTGGGAAAGGAAACACGCTGGCCTGGCGTTGCCTTTGCTGACAATGCGCAGTCGACCTTTTGCACTCGGATGGCGATTTCTTTCTCCGCGTGGTTGAGATGTCCGAGACATACCGGCCAGTCAGTCCGCTCAGCCCAGGCGAAGGCGAAGGCGAATGCCAGCCCAGCGAGGGCGGCGACCTGTGGCGACACACAGTATCCAAGCATACAACTGGTGGCGAGGATCTCTCGTGTGTGTCTGGCATGGTGGATGACGATGGCATGCAGATCACAACGGAACCAGGCTCGCCCGCTCCGTTACCAGTTCATGGTCAGAAGCGGGGGGCGCCTACACCGCTCACACCCTCGCGGCCATGCAAGAGACAAGGTGATGCGACGCCGAGCACAGCTGTTTCCTGCCTGCCTCCAAGTCCGTGCAAGGAAACACGAGCAGCCATGGACGACAATCATAGCACTGCCTGGCAAGAAGAACAAATGGAGACGGTTGTGTCCAGAGATGTGTCCAGAGATGTGTCCAGAGATGTGTCCAGAGAAGCGGCCATTGCTGTGCTGTGTACGTGACTGGAAAGTGTTTTGCTCCATTGGCAGACGGCTAACGGTCCTCCAAGCCAACTATCTTCTACAGTTGCCGAATGCTGTCCAGTACGAAGTCTGGATGGCCGTTGCGGAAACCCTACGCATCGGCCGACCCCGGCGACCGACCCCGGCTCCTATGGGAAAAGACGGCTCGTTACATGACACAGGTAAGATGATTCTGATTGGCTTTGGTTGGGATAATGGGACAATCGCTGACGAAATAGATATGGAGATATCCGTGCCAGAAGACTCGCCTCAGCTCCCTACGCCGGGCTCCATAACCCCCCCCTCCGAGACTGACAGCCCCATCGGTAAGGGATTTCCATTTCTTCCATGCTGTCGTTGCGATCTGCCCTTGTTAACCAGTTTCTCCCACAGGTGGTGCGCCGATTCATACCAGCCAAGAGACTCTCGAACCCGACGTATCCCCCCTGATCGAGCCACAGCATTGTGGTGCTGCTAGTTTGGGCGGGCAGGGTAATACATACTTCTCGTCGTTTTGGGAACGGCTGATTCAGCAAAGCTAACGAAAAAAGACTTCGAGAACTTCCCGCCCAGAACCGGCCATCCAACCGGGCCCCCCGAACCCACGGACACCGGACGCTCCGTGGAGGAAACCAGCGAGGAGGCCGGCGGAACCAAAGAGGTGCCGGTAGAAGTGACCCGTGCGATCCCCGCCAGAGAGGGGTGTGGACCGTTCACAACACGTGAGATTTGTGCCTTGCACTTGCAGTCTCATCGTCATCGCTAATCGTCCGCTTTGATAGGCAACTACCAATTGCGCGATCCCACGCTGACTTTCATTAACAACCCCGTGCACCCTGCTTTCCCCAGCCGGGAAACACAATCTGACTGCGCGAATGGTCACAACGGCGCCGCTGGATCGGACCTAATCAAAACGGAGTTCTTCTATTATAAAGGTAAGCAAAAGAGTAGTGCCGTTGGGGGGGGATGGAGCCAAAATTTGAATTAGAGACTACAGGCTGACCAGAACACAGAATGCTCGCTTGCTATTTCTCCCAATGCGCTTCGCCACTGTGCGAATTTGCTTCTCCCCCAGCCGCACCAAAGAATTCGGGCGCATCACGGCTTCATACAAATGGTCTCGGATGCACAAAAAGAGCGCAATCGGAATTATGTGTCGGATGCACAAAAAGGGCGCAATCGGAATTATGTGCGCTACGAGTGTCCTCGCAGCACTTTCCGTGGAGCGCTCTCGCGAGATCCTGTTCGGGACAGCTTCTTTGGCCACGTGCTACATCCTGGTGTACTAACCTGGGACTATCTCCAGAATTGGACCTTGTCATGGAGCGGCGCAGTTAAAAGCAGCCTCACTTTCCAGGCCACGACTGTGCACACGTTTATATCTCTATTCGACACAAATCGGGTTCTTGTCAGCTGTCCGGTTGATGCAAGCAAAGCACTTGATATGCTTTCACGTTGGGAGGGAATTCAGCGAGAAACGGCTACCCCTCCTCCCTGATCTTTAGTTCTATCTACACCTAGCTAATTTGAATCTGGGGTTTACGTGATACGTATCTGCAACAGGTCCCACTGGCCAACTAGAACAATGACGCAGCTGCCTCTAGGCGCAGTTTCTCTCCCATCATAAGCATTCCATCGCAATACATTGTCATCGTGCAAGTTATGCCAGTCGCCGTTCAAATAACAACTCATCACGCCTTCGGTCAAGCCCGACCATTCAATAGTGCGGTCTTGTGTAAAAGGACCGAACTGATGGTACCGACCAAACAATAGCTCGTAATATCCTGTTTCTGGCAAATGGTTCTGGTTTGTTAGAACCGCCGTGGACAAAGACAATGGCCATGGTTCAAATACCATCGTGATATGCTTGGTTGCCTTGCCGGTTTAGCAGGAAGACGGCAGCAGAATGGAAAGCGGGTGCTTGGCGCCTTCGTGTTCAGCATACTGCTATATTCGGGTGCGCCTTCGAGGAGGCGGAGAGGAAGCCGAGGCTGGGCCGCCCAAAGAAAAAAAAAAAAAAAAAAAAAAGGTCAAGTAGAAGCACGGCAAACAGTCTTCTCCCGGGACTTGGAGACGCTTCCTTCCTCGTTGCAGAGAGAACCCCAGGCAGGGAACTTTGTTTGTGCGGGGCCACCAATTAATCCGGGCTGTGTAGCCGAGGCGTGCTCGTGTTTAGGTGGGACGCGGGGCAAACTGGACCTCGAAAAATCACGGATCGTATATACGTGAAGCGAAAGACCCAAGCCACGAGGCCCCCAGTGACAAGAAGAAACACTTATAGGATCTACAGGCGCAATCTCCAGATAGCTGGCGATCGCGGCTCTGTGGCTGGCTGCCCAACAATGGCCGTGTGCCTTGCATACACCGTCTCACGTTGGGGCGGTGAATGTCTCTGTGCAAGGGAGCTAGAGCCAATGGGAGCACAGAAACAGCCATATATGCACGTTGCTTCCGGGCAAAGAACAGAGCAGGGGTAGGACGCCGGCTCTGGGGTCCTGTCCACCTCTCTGCACATGGAAAGCAACGTGCCCCATGACACATTGCCTGCAGGATATGCAAGCCCCGACCGCTGTCCTCGAGGTTGTACTGAACCGGACTCGTTGGTTGTCGATCTGGCATCGCTTGGAATGCGTTGTTGGCCGACTATTGCGTATAAGTAGCCTCTCCCTCCTCTGGTCTAGAGACTTTGCCTGCCTGAAAAAGGCGCGAGAAAAAAAGCACGCTATGACATGCACGCGTTGTTGTGGGAGACCACATTGCTACCTGGCATACAGACCTTGCCAGCAGTTTGCCTGGCCGGTCCCTTGTTCCGTTCTTCTCTGGTCCCAGGCCCACGCAGCCCCTGCCTTGCGTCCGACACATCTTGTACTCCTCTGCTGAGAACCCGGGCGCCATGCTCTCGTCAGGACTGGACCCGGCATGCGTTGGCATACCATGCTGTCCGGGGGGGCGCTGGCCTGAAGAAGAGTGGCATCTGGTCGCTGCTACGCCTGCTGGCGGCTACCCCGGACTCTCCAGCCCTACATCGAACAGCAACACACAGGACGACCAAGACGGCCCGTCTCTCCACGACGCGTATCCCACCACGCCCCCGAACTCCGTATACGGCGACTGTAGTGCGATCTCTTCGCTGGCGGTCTTGGGAGAGGCTGGCCCCCATGCTGCGGCAACCACCACTGGCGATCACCCGCTGCGACCAGCAAGCCCGTCCATGGCCAGCTACGTGGGTGCATACAGTATCACGCCACCCGCCGCAGGTGGGATGGCACCTCTGCAGGACTGGGCCTTGTTTGTCCCCTCGCACGACGGCACACCGACGGCCCCTGCTGGCGACATCCCCCTGCCCATGGGATGCCCCCTACTACCTTTTTTGTTTCCACCAGACCACCATGATGCCGCCATGGAGAGCACCCACAGCACCCACGCCAGCCAGGAGGCCATGGTCGACAGCGGCGCTCTCCGTCACAGCCAGGCCCACGCGCCCAAGCCGCCCGGTACGCGCTTCCCGTGCCCGCACGCAGACTGTCCGGCGGCGCCCTTCAAACGAGCGGAGCACCGCAAGCGCCACATCACCACATACCATGACAACAGGGACCGGTTCCCTTGCCGATTCTGCAGCCGGATGTTCAACCGCCGAGACAACTGGCGGGCGCATCTCCGGCTACACACATTGCAGAGGGGGAGGAACGTGCGGGCGGACTACCACATCGAAGCGGTAGCAGCGTATAGTGAGGACAACCGCAAGGTGGCCAGGCGGTCGCGGAAACACGGATCTCTTGCGGGCCAGGTGGCAGGCAGCGGCTCGCAGTCGTAGACTGGGCGCCAGAGATATCGGAGGATGTACCCGTTTTGGCCCCCCCCCCCCCCCCCCAAAGAAGGAAGGGTTCATAGATAATCAGATGCTCGTTTGGCGCCGGTGAACAATGGCATACACATTTCTCCTCTTCCAAGATCTCCACACATGTTGTTCTTGTCATTGTCGTATTCACGTGGGAGCATATCCTTGACGTGTTGAGAAAGTGCGGGTGGTGTACGATCCCTACCGTCTCCCAGAACTTGGCCTGTGAGCCGCAGGCAACAAGGGACCTGCTGGATCATACACGAGAAAGGCAGCGCGCCCTTCTGTGGCTTCTCGGCGTATCGTCTTGAGGAGGTCGCGAGTTGACAAGTCTACGCTCCGGCAAGGAACCATTGTGGGGCTGAACCGAGACCATGACCGCCACCAGCAGTCTTCCGCCCTGCAACGACTCGGCTGTCCATGCAAAGTGAGGCCGTCACACCTAGGCTGAGATGGCTTTTTTTTGGCAGTACTGCGTGGTACCCTGCACTTGCAACTGGGCTAGGGTCCGACAGTCGAAAGGGGGTGGGTGTCTGCGCATATATAAAGTCCCTCCCCAGAGTCGCCCTGTTTTTGTTTTGTCCTTGCCTTTGCATACATCCCATACGGCTGCGCACAAGAAGATGGACCCTTCCCTTTCTCCGTCCGCCGCCGCACTCATCATGACCGCCACGCCGACCAATTCAGTTGTAGACGATGACGAATGGCTTCTGGTCTCTAACAAGGAAGAATGCATTCAGCACTGCCCCCAGCTGGCCATCCACCCGCCAGATGACGAGCCTTGGGTAGGAGGCCTTGTCCCGGCAGAAGAATTCGATTCCGACACTTCCTCGTGGGCGCACATCAGACACCTCCCGCCAGTCCATGCCATGAAGAACAGCACAGATGCACAGCATTATTTGGTTTCGGTTGCGAGCGCCTGCGTCGACAGTCTCTCGCGCATCGGCTGTACATCTGTGAATGGATTCTCGTCTTCGCCCGCGTGCAGTTGTGTCTGGGAGCCGAGCCATGGGGAGGTGCGTGTGCACGGGGAAACGACAGCGGGGCATATGGCCCAGAAGCATCTTGCAGCGAATGCAATCAAAGGCATCCTTGGGCACGCTCGAGGACTGGGCCGCTTCTTTCAGCGCGTTACTGAGGGTTGGGTGTTCCTGGCCGTGCAGTGGACTATCCTTATGCAGGACATCATGGTAATATGTTTCCCCCTCCCCCCGGCTGCACGCCAAAAGCGGCTCCCTGACATGCCCAGGCTGCTCCTCCTGAGATTGCCGATCGGTTTCTGCTGGTCTGTCTCTTCGCCGTCCTGCGGCAACTCAGCACGATGCGTCCCCAACCGCTAGACGCCTGCGAAACAATCCTCCAGTGGAACCGCGAATCCTGGCTGCAACGTCTTGGCGACTATAGCAACAACAGAATAGAAGAACTGACCAAACAAACGAGTCCATTCTCCGACGGGGCCAGAGGGGAGGAGATGCATAAAATATCGCTATCTCGCGTCATCTTCGAGTTGGCAGGCGGCAGGCGTGACGATGGCCAGCACGAGGTTAACGAGAGGCGAACCGTCAACGACAACGTTGGAATTCTCCGTGATTTGTTCCAACTCGCCAGTCTCATCGCCAACGAGCCGCTGCGTCTCCCCAGCCCCAAGACAATCCATCCAACCGAACTCCTTTTGAAGCACAGGCCATTCCAATGCAGTGCGGAAGACGTTACGGAGCTCCAGCAGCGAATTCACCTTCATATACCCATTGGGTTTTCCGTTGAGACGTATGACTTGTTGCCTGCGTTCTTCATTGATAACATTGGGTATCAGGCTGCCACGGTGGCATTGTAAGACCCCCCCCCCCCCTTTTTACCCCATCCCGATGCTTCGTGTGCTCACACGCGACAAACCCGCAAAGGCAAAATGTCCAGGATTTTTTACGGTTTGACGATGGAGCAAATGATCCAACAGACAGTGCCCTTACGAACGACAGCGCCAGTGATGATGGGGCAAGCATATCCAGTGAGCACACTTACTTTACGGATCTGAGTGGGACATCCGAGCAGCAGTGAATTTCCCTTACGACTGTTTCCCTTTTCTTGTTCGATTGCCTTGTGTTTTTTTTCTTTTTCCATCTGCCTTCCCTCTCTAAAAATCTACTGCTCCGTATCGTCATCACACGAAACCAAAATCACACGATTTCCAGTTTCCGCAAAGCACAGCTCTTCTCTTGTGTTGGGCTGTTTGAAGATGTAAGCGACAGAAGTGTACCTTCTCCACCCACTAACAGGGACATGTTGATCCGGAGCTTGCCCGCAGACAGGGGGAAATGGCTCCCGGGTCTGAAGGCAGGAGAATTTTGGCTGGATAAGAATTGTTGCCACAGCAGGCACAGCCCTCAACTGCCTAGTGGAGACGGCACTTGTATGGAAACAGGAGACACGAAATGTAAAAGAAACATGAAGCCACAAATAAACATAGAAGAAAAGGGTCCTTTCGCGATTCTTTTGCTTCTTCGCGCTAGCTCTTTCTCTCTTTCACCTCACCCGCTAATTTTTGTGGCTCTACCATCTCATGCAACAGCACCCCGCCATAGCAGCAGCCGAAATGCCCGAGTCAGTCAAGAAGATCATTGCTGAAAGAGGGGCCTTGTGTTCCGGTATGCCGTCCGAGGCGTTTGGCATTCCATCCCTTATCACTAGTTAGATACGCTGGATGATCGAACCGATGGCGATTGCGACGATGTCTTGACCGACTATACACGTGCGACTGGCATTGCGTGCAGAAACGGGTCTCAATGAAAGCCAGTCTGATGGAACACTCGCGATAGCTCTGGGGAAGGTCAAAGAGATGTTGTTGCGCAACTGGTGCCATCATCAAAGCCGGAAGCCCTGACCAATGAAGAACCCCAATTTCATGAGAACCCGTACTCGGACCAATAGAATTCCTGCCTAGGAGACAGCTCCCAACTAACACGGAATGGTTTGGTCACTTCTGTGATACGCCCGCATCAACTAAAAGTAGATAGCAATAGAATTGTTTAATGCATCTAGATCCTTGATTAGGCGGGCATCGCTTCCACAGAAGCGACTAGAGTCTAGGTTGCATTGTTTGGATGCGAGGATATCACACCAATGGACCTCGCTTCGTATTCTGTCCTCTCCCAGGAAGTGGCCTATGCCTGGTCCTTACAGCAGCCCTCGCGTACGAGGGTCAGTCTGGCATTCGCCGCATCCTCAGAAACAGGCTCCGCAGCAATGCCTCAACTGCACAGTATAAATACTTCACAAATAGTTCTTTCCGTCTGTCATCGATGGTGGCCCCGATACAAAACCAAGAAGAGCCTATGTTCATCATGGACAACCCAACTCGTGGCAAGAAACCCCGCCTGTCCGTCGACCCCCGTCGAGCATCAGAACGGGAAAATGAGAAGAGACTCCATGCCGCGCACGCTGCGGCTCGTTTTCGGGCACGCAAAAGGGCACGCGAGCACGACATGCTACTCGAGATGCACAAACTGAGAATTGACAACCAGAAGCTGCAGAAGCAAGTGGAACGGCTGGAAGCAGATCGTGATTCTCGCCGCAACGAAGAGAATCACCCGCGCAACACCATGGCCCGACTACCCAGCCTATCGGCGTGCGTTGGTTTCGAGACAGAAAATCGCGCCTCGACTTGCGGCAGTGTCTTTCCAGCCGGTGGCAGACCGATGGGGCCTGATAGCAACGAGCAGCAACACTACCACCACCACCAACAACAACAACAACAACAACAACAGCAACAAAATGCCTGCGCCCTTCTTCTTCCTCGTCCATGTCAGCCTCCAGCAACATACTCCACCCAACTTTTCCATCAGCCAATGCCCGCCACACCTGCCTCGCCAAGTCATGGCGCCCCAATGAAGACAATGTTGGACAGGGGTGTTCCGTCTCCTGAACCGCAATCAGGCAAGAGAGATAGCTGCCACCAAATGCCACGGGGCTTATACGAGAAGGACAACGATGCGTTTCATGCTACCCTTGATGCGCCACAATCAACCGGACCGCGAAAGCAGCCTGTCTCGGGGGCTAGGGACACCACAAGCGGAGAGCCAGCTGGGCTCCCAACCCCGAGCAGTAGCGAAAACAACATTGACAGAGACACGGTAACGCTGCCGCCATTGGGTGCTATCCTGAGCCAGTACGGGGTTGGACGTCACAGGTTCGCATAGACGCTGCGGCTGCTTTCTCCGTTCTTACCTCCCCTTTCTCGACTGCCCGGAGTCTTTCTCTGTGTCGCCAGTGTCGGTAGGATGTAGTTTAAATCATTAGTATAAGCAGCCATGACCCTCGCAGATTTCACGTGCAGTTCTCGATATGTGACGTAGCTGGATTCCATGGTCTCAAGCTATGGTAGTGCGATGCTGTATCTACTGCTACTTCAATGGCCACGTTATTCTTCCAGCCTTGACAGTGCCTTTATAATCGCCCCAGCCCGTGCTTCCCCTTGTGTTTTCCTCCATTCTATTGTCAGTGGCTGTAGGTGCATGTGGAGGCAGCATCGGCATACACCGGCGAGAGATGCCTATTGTAATAGGCGGCTGGTTGCGCCGCCCAGAGTGGCTTCTTCCAACAAGAACACGACTCGGCTCAGGGCCTAGTATTGGGGAACTGGACAGCCAGAAGCCCGCTAGAAACTGTCGTATACTCTGAGCTTCGAGTGCAGTAGTGTTGTCCATAAAAGTGGCATTACCGCAAAGTTGGACATGACTCCGCAGTGTATCTTGGAACTCGGGAGCGGCCTTTTGACGTCGCGACCCCATGACATCTGCACCTTGCGCACTTCGACGAATGTGGCGCATCGACAGCACCTCGCGTCTGTGAGTCGTGCCATGCGGACGGCGTTCTTACTCGGCCGGCTGTTGAGATCCTGGCCAGGGGGGGCAATCGTGGCCGTGTATGTACCGTAACTCACGCAGTGTAATACATTGTGACTGTGGCAAGCCCAAATCACGCTTGTAGCGGCCACAGATCTCCTTTTTGCACAGCTCATGTGTCTTCCCAAGTAACACTTGGCCCCGGCTGCGACGACCCCGCTGCGTGTCTCTTGCTCGATCGTTTTTTCCCCTTGGACGGCCGACTTCCTTTCCCATGAGAGGGCGGGCTCGCGGACTGTCTCGGATGTTTCGCGCTGCTGTAGCTCGACGTGAAGCTCGACGCACGATCCACAGCTAGACCATCCCCGAGCGCCGCAGAATCCCGACTCGGGTTCTCTGAATCACCCTCCATGGAAAGATACTGGGGAATGGCACTTGCTTCACCGCCGTCTCCCATTTCGTACGCGTTGGCCTCGGCGATTGACTGTTGGAGCTCCTCATCGCCATCCGGCCAATCGGCAGGATCTGCTGCTGAATTCCCGTCCTCGAGAACGGCGTTCTGGGAGACGGATGCTCTGGGCCGGGATGCTTTAGTGTTTGCTGCTTGAATAAAGCTGTCTCGGTGTCGCTTCGCCAAATCCCTCGCATTTCTGAATGCAGTGGCCCCTTTGACGAAGGCCTCGCGATCGCTGGTCATAGCAATCGCCCTTATCTGATCCATACGATACTCGGGATAATCTCCTTCACCTGTCGGCGCCGTGACGCGGTGAGCGTATAACTGCAGTGTGCCCGTGCCACCATGGTAGGTTGAGCTGTATGTGTGCGCCTCGCCGTCGTACTGCGTTTCATCCTCTCGATAGGTCTGCAAGCTGTGCATGGCGCGAGACCCAGCCGCTCCGTCATAACGAACCTGTCGCATAGCCACAGATGCACTGCCGTCTGGGCCCTTCACCTCGACGAAGAAGTTGGGTGCCCAGGGCTTGTCTTGCATCGTCGACGGCATAATGTGATGGGCTAGATCAGCACGAACCGGTCGGGCCAGCTCTTCGGGGTGTGCACCGTAGTATATGTCTGGCGCGGGCGCAGCAATCGTCCCGTCTGTGAGCGGCTCGAGATTTCCAAACACCGTGTTGCGGGCGACCGCGTGCGTATGCTGGTGGGGGCCCAGAATGGTTGGCATAACATTGGTTATTATATCGTCCTCGTCTTTGGCCCGCGCATTGGCCATTTGGTATGATTTAAATGCACCTTCAGAAAACTGCGATGGTGAGAGCGATGGCCTCGCAACCTCCAACGTTTGTCTGAGTTCAGTCAAGTCTGAATTTTGCGAAAAGGATAACGGGTGGATGTTATGGTCGGTCAGATGCAAGTCAAAGTCGCGGTTGTACGGCGTCGACTTCTTAGTCTTGGTTGTTTTGGTCGTTTTCGAGGTAGGAAGGGTAGAGGCTGGATCGATGGACTTTGACGCCCGACTCCGCGAAGAGCGGCTAGAATTCATGGTGCCAAGTGGCTGATGATTCATTATTGGATGCTAGATGGGGCTGGTCAGCGCAAGCAACAGAGAACAGCACCGCCCATACCTCTTTCATAACCATAGACTCCTTACTCCGCGAAGATCAGTAAGATCCGGACCGCCGTGTCTCGCAAATCGAGCCAGGTCTCTGGCAGAAAAAGTATTCACAAGACGTTCCGCTTGTTCGTGCCGCCGAGACCGATGTAGGCGAGGACGGTTCTGAAGACGGGAACGGCGGTTGTGCTCTTGCACGGCCTCTCGCGTCAGACTAATTTTGGAGAGTCTGTCCCAGAACTCCGGAGGATACGTCCAGGATGCCCAGGCTTCGAGTTCGGCCTCGCTGCGTGTCTTGGGCTTCTTTTCAGCAGGTTCGGTGTCGGATCGTGGGTCATCGACGTGCTGTCGCTTTCTGGGTCGGGTTTCCATGGCCGTCTCTGGGGAATGAAATCGATTGTGGGGGAAAGGGGGGGAGACGGATTTATTCACGTCGCAGGCAGCGAAAGCTGCAGTGACGTGGCAGGTCCGCGTCTTGGTGTGTGCAGCCATCTGTCTGATTGGAGAGGAATCATTTGACAGCGCATCAATCGCCAGCCGTCTGAAATCTCGCCTTGCCAAACCATGTGACCATAGATTAGGCAGCAACCGATACTATTGCTGTGTGGTGTCACATGACCTGTCTGCCTCGCCTAACGCCCAGGCTGGCTAGGCAACATTCTTCCCCTTTGATCAAACAATGATCATCGTTTTTCGCCTTTGAGAATCGTCGAGAATTATTTCGAGTAGCTCAATGAGCGCGCTTTGTCAATCTCAAGGTAGAAAGAGACTATCGTAGGTATTTACTTGAAAGCCAACGCGGGTGTTTGTAGGCTCCTCTTGAAGCAGACTTGACAAGCAACCAATCACGTCCCTACGCCTGTACCGTGCCCATTCCGCTTTAGTCCATCACTGTTTAACTTTCACAACAGGACGCCGCATGCCGACGCCAAAGAAGAACGCAAGGCGCATCGAGATGGCCAGGTAGACAAAGGGCACATTGCCCCAGTCCTCGACGCCCCATCGGTCCACGCGCCAGTAGATGTCCCGTCCCAGAGGCAGCACCGAATACAGATGGCCAAAATCGGCGACCAGCAAGCCTGCCAGCAGCGTCTTCCAGACGCGCATGTCGCCCGTCGAGCGCAGAACAAGGGCCTCGTTGAGCATGAAGAGGAAGTAGAGGTTGCCCAGCTGCGTGAGAGCAATGGACGTTGAGAGGGGGATTTCCTCCGCGGTTGCTGGGGCTGATGGCCCGTGAGACGCGACCAGATAGTCATACTGGCGGGCTAGAGCAAAGAAAGCCGCCAGGAAGGCCGCGAGTGGCTCAATGATGAGGAAGAAGAGGCGATAAACAACAGGCAGGTTGAAAGAAGTCATGGCCTTTGTTGTCGCCATCGCCTTCTTCGCCTCGGCCGAAGGGGCCGCAGCAGGAGTCTCTGCAGACTTGGGAGGCATGATGTTTATATTTTTTTGTCGGGTTTCTCTGGCGCGCCGTAAAAGAATGGCGATGTGGCGGAATCGAAATCAAAAAGCTGTGGATGGTTGTGGGCAAGCACAGCTACGTCGATGTTCATGAACTGCTGCGGTTTTTTGGGGTGGCACAGAAATTGATTCGGCCCCGCAATTCGGGCCGCTATCTAAAGTCCTAACGTGCCCATAAGAAACTGGATAGCGACTAACTAAATTGTTAATGGAGTCCGGCATTTGCATACATATTTCCCGGGTTGATAATGGCAAAGCATTCCCAATGCGTAGATGCCCCCGAGACAACAATTGCTCGATAAAACGGTGTCCGTTAATTATATCGTCAGCGGTGAGACTGAATCGCCTGTCAGAACTCTTTAGTCTTGCCCATGACACAAGCTTGTAGGGCACCGTGATAAAGAAAGAGCGTCGCCAATTTCAAGAGTAATGCGAGAGTCACCTCGACAGATAAATCGGGGTTGGCGCAAGCTCAGATCTGTCCAGAAAGAGGCGCAGGGGTCCTCCTCATTCTTCTTCTTCTCCTGGGCTACTTGCGAGTGACAGTAGTTGTGTTGGCCAAGCGTACCAAGACCAAACCGCCCCGTCTTCATCTGGGTCGGCCGAGCCCGAGAGTTCGAAAAATAGACCCAGGGCGCAATCGGATGCAGCAGAAGATGAGGAGCAGGGGAGGGGCGATGCCAGCAACAATAAGAAGGCTGAGGAAGGGCAAAGCAGCTACGTGTCCACCGGCATAGTCTCTGACATCTTACAGACTCTGCAAGCAGCAGCATTAGTAACTCAGAAAAGCTCTGAGGTTTTCCGGGCCATGGGCCCGACCTTTGGCGACTTGGACCTGGTGGCGCGGCGCCTCATCCTGTACTCTTCTATGTTGGTGCTGGTGAGTGACATGTATTGGAACATTGTATCACCAGGCGAGGTGGAGAACCTAGGCGAGGGTATCGTGAAGGAAAGTATGCGCTTGCTGAAGAATCTGGCAGAGATTGTGGGTAAGGTTTCGTCGACAAACAACTCAGCTCTGAAGCGTCTTTACTGGTATCATGCGCACCACCAAAAGATCCTGGCGAGCTTGGATGAGCTAGAATCACTCAAGTCGACACTGTCGTTGATGTTGCAGCTGCATCAGGCGGATTTGGCACAAGGAAGCATGCGGCTACAGATAGACAGTATGCGCCGGACGGCAGCGGCGGCTACGCAGCATCGATGATTGTTGAGAAGGCAGTCGAGGAGAGTAGAGAGCACCAAAGTGTTCTGTTGGATTTCATCTTGTGACTGTGCGTTCCTTGCTGGTAACGGATGTGATCTGCAGAATATGGGGTGAGGAGGAGGGGGGGGGGCAAGGAAATGCCAGGAACCGGAAGGCATCGGGTCAATAAAGGCAACAGAAGGAATTTTAAGCTTGAGCACAAAATAAAAAAACAAGGGTAGGAGGGGGCGGGTCAAACAGGATTGCATCAGATTGGGACGACTTTTGGCCTGAAGATGCAATAGGGAAGACGACGTGTGGAGAGGGAAGTGGATGGATGGACAGGATCCCGAACCGCATTGCGTTGCGTTGTCAAACAAGAGCGGCAAGTACTTGGGTTTGCTTTCGTTCACAACGGGCGCCTTCTAGCTTAATTATTTGTGTTTCGCCTTTCTCTTGAAGTTGACACCACTGCGCAGCGATTTGGCATAGATATCAAGCCCGTCTTCAGAATGGTCGACGAAGTTTTTTTTTTTTTTGTTGTTGTTTTTTTGTTCTTCATTCACTTTTCTTTTCGAATTCCCGTCGTCATCCCAAAAGTGCTGTTGGCACGGCTGATGACTGAAATCAAGAAATAGAAAAAAAAAAGTTGGTCTCAGGGGTCGATCAAACAAACGGCTCACGAATCCGCATTTCTGGCACGTTTGGGGAAGGCCGACGCGAACAGACGGTCCTAGGTGACCCAAAGCGAATTCGTCAGTCAACAGTGGCAGAACAAGAGACCAGACAGTCCAAAAAAAAGATTAAGTCTGCCTCAGAACAGAGGCGGATCTGCGACGAGCCCAAAGACGTGCGTTCTTGTATTGTCGTCGTTGTTCGGAACGTGTCTCCGATTTGAGGGCCATGTCGTCAGGTAGCTGTGTGATGTTGCCTTAGCTGTGTCTGGGGATCGCGGCGTATGTGTATGTGTCCTTGTTAACATTTTCCCCGTGCCGTCTTTTTCTGGGACGTCGTTGGATCTGGCGTGCAGCACAATGTGTTTTGCGATGTGTATGTGTATGTCCATGTACTTGGCATATGCCTCTCTTTTCTTGCTACTGTTCCACCCCCTGTCTGTGATCCCATGTTTCCAATGCAAGACCAGAGAAAGACCGAAAAGAAAGAGGCAAGAAGAGGATGAAAGGCATGATCGCCATGGGATGGCCCAGGTGAGCATATATGCCTCCCCTCTTGGTCCACTCCGCAGTTCATGGGTCTCGTTGACTACAAATAACCGCCGTCGACCCGGGCACATCTGGTCTTGGTTTGAAAATCTCTTTTATTCTGTATCCACAACTCTCTTTTCTTTATTTTCACTTCTCGGTATATTATTCATCTCCAGGACGACCCGGCGTCGTCTACTTTTTAATTCACTTTTCATTCAAGTACTGTGTACTGTGTACTCTTTTAAACCGTCAAAATGGTTCGCATCGTCGCTGTTATTTCTTGTAAGTGTCGCACTCAAGTATTGCCATATCCTGGTTAAACAATCCAGTCTTGATAAAACAATTGCTAATATGCCTCTCTCAGTCGCCGTGTCGGCTCTTGCTCTCGTCACTCCCAACAACGCTGGTGCCAAGGATGTCGGCAACGGCCAGAACCAGCAGTTCATCACTGGTGGCTGCGTTGCCGATGCCGACTGCGGCCAGGGTGGCTGCTGCGCCGACAACGGTCAGGGCCTCGGCGTCTGCTCTGCCGTCGCCGCCTCTACCCAGAACGGCAAGCAGGGTTGCGGCTTCGTCGACCCCAACGCCGCTGCGACCATCGCCGCCGCAGAGGCCCAGGTCGCCAAGCAGGGTTTCTAAGCTCTGAATACCCCGGAAATTTTATCGACAACAACAAGAGCATGCAGTGCTTGGCTGCGTGGTGTTTTGGGGTTTGGGCGGGCAACCGGGACTTGAGAAGCATCATAAGCCCCATTTCAAGATAGCCATAAAATACAAACATGAAAAAAGAAAAAAAACCATCAAAAAAGTTCACGGCATTGGGAAACAATAAAATTCGAAAGTGGAGAACTTGTGTTCCCAAAAATAAAAATAAAATACCCCGAGAAAATTGCCATATCCAAGACTCATATAAAGTCCAAAAAAGCCAACAAAACAAATAACATCATAACGTCGGAGCATAACAGCATGACGAGCATAGCAAATGCATCCATCGGTCGTAGCAGACATTTCATCATAAATGTAATCATACAAGCAACTGCACCCTCGATTGTTGCCCCCGTTTCACTTGGACGTATCATCGTCCCAAAGAGCTTTTCGTTTGGAACCGACAACGTACTCATCCCGGTGGACATATCGGTCACGGCGAATGCGTGTTGCTGGCATATAATCCCAAGGAAAGAGGAACGATCGCAACGCCTCCCAGGTCGTGCCATAGCCAAGGGTTCGCGCGTCGCCATTCGCGTATGGGTATGGACTACCAGTTTCGGCCCAGTCAGATTCGAAGGTTTTGCCTCGTCGCACAACTACCATGAAGTCGTCACCGCGTAGCCGATTCTCGTGAACATCAGCCAGTGTTTCAAGAAAGCGAGAAGGTAAGCCGTCGCGTAGTCCGTAGACGTCAATGGTGCTGCCTGCATCTTTCTGGGGGGCCTTTCCAGTAGGTTTTGCTTTCTGGGGAACACGGCTGCTGCTATCTCGCTCAGCCAGCAGGGTACGCCACCGTGGCAGGCGGTACTCCTTGTTCTCGGCGTAAGATGCAAACAGGCTTCCAAGCCGAAACCGAGGATGGTTCCGCCGAAGCGGTAGAGCCTGCAGTGTTTGCGCAGCTTGGCCCATGTGCCCAGAGGAGTAGGGACGACCCTCTGCAAAAGCAAACACATCGTCGTACTCGTCTGTGTTTGCGCCCCAGAATCCCATGTTGACCATCATGGCCTCAAGGGACCCTGGACGTCTCCGGTCGGCAGACAGCATTCCGGAGTCATGATGCACGTAGCACAACTCACGCCATCCATGGCCAAAACGAATCAGTTCAGTGAGCATCTCGTGAGCAGCCGCTCGGCCGTTGTCCATGTTTCTGTAGCAGCAATCTGTGCTGTGCACCCTGCACGGCAGTGCTGGTAAAATGGTCAGTCGGTCGAGATTCAAGCCAGGAAGCAGCCGCATCAACCCGCCCATAAGAAACCGACAAGTGCCTCGGTGTGGCGTTTGGCGTATGAGACCGCCTTCGCGCACGCGCACTTCACGAACACGGCCCCGCCGCTCAGGCGTGGCAAGGACACCGCCCAAGACATCGATCATGGTCGCGATATCCTCAAAGTTGAAGAGCACCTGGCCCAGCCAGGCCTCGTTGGAGCGTAGCTCATTCGTGATCTGGCGACAGACCCTGAACAGGGCTAGCGAGTTGCGAGCTGGTCTGACCTTTGTGATAATGCGCTCTGGCTGCTCCTGCTGGCCATTGCCAGTGCGACGTGATGAAGCACGGGCCCCGGTGGCACTGACACAAGTGACACGGCGACCCAGGGTCAAGCGGGTCGAATAAAAGACATAGGCATAGATCTCATCCCGTATTTCTTGTGGCAGAGCCAAGAGGCGACTGGTCTCGGTCTTGGGAGGCTGCGCTTGCGCAAGCACAGGGCGTGTCACATGCGTGCTGAGGCAATTTCCAGTGGGGACAGCATTGGCTGGGATCTCCGCTGTAGTCCGGATACTGTAGCTCAAAAGAGATTCTGGCGATATGACGGTCTCGAATGTGGCGTTGCTGCGAGATTTCGACAAGGTCTTGGTCTTGGGTTTCACTCGAGAGGCAGTACACTCAGTGATAATCTCTGGCATGGACTCTTTACTGGCAAGGGCATGTTCGTGGCTCTCGAGAAGGCGCACCTTCTCCTGGTCGCGGGCGTAGACTGGCCCTTTGCGTCGGAACAAGCTCGGTCTAGAGAGACAGGTCCTGTGGGATGTGTTAGTGAGCTGTGTCTTGTCGCCGCCATTGGCTCAATTGGCTCGCCACAATTGTAGCAATTCCATGTTTCAATTGGCGCGACAACACCCAGGAACCAGCCAGGGACATCGACGAAGAAGAACAAAATATAGGTAGGTCTCACCTCCTCTCGTCTCCTGTGTGGAGAGACCAGCACGATAAGGCCGCAAGGGAGTCGCAGCAGGTCATGCTGTAAGTGGACGGTGGCGCAAGCTAGATGAGGGGCCTTTCAGCTGTCATTGACGACTGGAATGTGGAAGATGGAGAAGAAGGTCCGAGAGGTCGAGGCAACAATGATCTTGTGTGAGACACCGCTGTTGATTAAATGGGACGATGGCGATCTTTTGTGTTCCTCGGGACTGGCGACAATGACTGACACTTCCTTGTCAAAAGTCATGCCAGACTCCGCAGTCTCCTGTTGCCGGCAGTAGCTCAGATCTAGATGGTCTTCGTGATCAAGAGCCGCTCGGTATGTGAGGGTTTTTGGGAAAGGTTGTTGAGCTTTGTTTCTTTTGTGCTTGCTTTTGGGTGCTCGCTTGCTGTTTTTGGTTGCCTGTTGCTTGCTTTTTGGGTGCGTTTTGGTGCTTTTGGTTGCTTTTGGCTGCTTCTGCTGAGCTATGTTGCTTTTTCCTGCAGGAGAAGTGCGGTGACGGCCAACGAAAAGTGGCGCTTCACGAAAAAGAAAGTCTGGCAGAAGTACAAAAGTCCCAAGAAGCGCTCTCGACTCGACCGAGTCGGCGATAGACCATTGTCTTTCTTATATCGTCCCTTGCTTTTTATGAGACCTGCGGGCCACGTTGTGCTCCGACTTGGGCTGTTTTGGTGTGAACTGTCTGGTGCTTTTGGGATTCTTTTGCGTGGCCTCGCCTGTGTTCTTTTTTTGTCTTGTCCTGTCACCCCTTGCTTCCGCGTACAGCTGCTAACAGCCTTTATTGCTTTTTGGGGTGCTCTTCCGGATCGTTTGTGTGAGTGTGTTGGACATCTCGCACAATTTCAAAATCGAGAAAAGCAAAGGCAATCAAGGGAGAGACAGGAAGATATTTTCAGTCGGCTGCCAGGAAACGGTTTGGCCCCCGCCACCTGCACCTTCCCCCTTGACCTAGGTATGCCCATCGCTCTTCCCTTGTCCGTATCACACGCAGCTCACTATCGGCGCTTCTGCCTACCGCTCTTTCCTCACCGCGGGGCTGCTCCTTCCTCCGAACTATTGTTTCCTTTCCCGAGACGTCTACTTCGTACACCGCAGCAACTCGCACGCAAGACACTTGTACCGACTACGCACCCCCTCCTTCCAGGTCTGTACATAGGTCTGGCGGGCCAAGCAGACGGACCCTTGCATTTTGCATTGGTTTAAGTGGAGAATGAGGTCACGGCAGGGAGCCAGCAAGTGACTGGGTCAGAAAGGAGTCAAGCGTGTGAATTGGCTGAAAGGTTGGGAGACGGGGTAGGGGCAGACGAGTTTGGCAGAATGCGGGAGGTTGGAGGGGTTGGAGGAGAGGCGGTGGTGGACACAAAACAAACACGACAACCAAAATAGCACAGAGGACGAAAAGCCTGCTGCCAGCCGATACGAAGAGGTCGCATTGCATGGGACATGTGCATCTTCGTAGGCGCGGCTTTCAACCAGAGTTCAACTGTTGCTTGGACCTTTGGAGCGGCCAAAGCCATGCCATGCGTGACCTCTAGAGACAAACGAGAAGCCGCCCGGCGAGATTCTACGGCACCAGGTTGGGGGTGTGTTGCGGTCAGATCTGGTCTGACAGTCCTGGCCAAGGGGGGATAATTGGTAGCAAAAAACGGCCAGAGGCTGGCATGATGGTCGAGGCAAGGTGTGCAGGGGTCGCGACCACGTTTTCGTTGCTGGTTGATCCAACCCCTGGGAATAATTGTTCATGGGCTTTTTACGGCTCGCAGCGATGCGACACCGCAGTGACGAAAAGAGAACGGAACAACTCTGCACCGGGGAGTCGCAGGAGAGCCGCACACGAGCTGCAAGAGGCCCAGAAATACGCCCTGTGATAATGGGACATGGCGGTCAAGGATGGTCACAAATGGGCAAGACAACGCACACTTGGGGGCCCGAGACACTCACCGCGTGCGGCATAGATTGTAAGGAACAATGGCCACGACAAGTGCTATAAAATTGCCCAATTTACTGGAAAAGTGGCAGCATAGTTGCAGCCTCGTTCAAAGGAGTGAGCCAGCTGCCCGGTTGCAAACAAGCAAAGCTGCCAGGAGCAGGAGGATGGCAGACCGGCGTGTCCACTAAGAAGATAGGAAGATAGGTGACGCCGCCTTGTGGGCATGGAGTGGCTGGGCCGAGGGTCTAGCAAGGTTTGGAGGGCGACGTCTTCGCGAATGAGGTGGCGCCGAGCCTGGGGTTGCATCAAGCCCCTTTGATGGCCTCGCCATTGCATATGGACCTCTGCCAGCCATCTGCCAATAAGGTCGGTTTTCTCGCGAGCAATATTCTTTGCCCACAACGTCTATCATTATGCATGTAATACTATGTGAGAAATTCTCGCACATGCCTCAGCATCCTGACCGCTTCGACCATGGCGAGCAGACTGGTTGATATGCATATGATGCTGCATACTTGCATGAGCCAGGCCGCCCATGCAAGCCAAGAAGACGTGCATAGACTATGATAATGCAGGGGAGAAAATTTTTGTGCAAAAACTCTGCCATAAAAGATAAAAAAAAAAAAAAAACACTGGCGAAAGGGAGGGAGCAAGAGAGGAAGCCACAAGGGAGGGGAAAACGGACCAAGGCACGAGAACGAGGGAAACCCACGACAGGCAGCCTGCAGGATGCAGGACCATGCAGTCTCCCTCCAGGGCGGTCGAAGGCTAGTTGCAGCGCCAATGCATGCAAGCACTTTTAAGGCGCCGTGCGACGTCATATGGAGAAAGGCGTCACACAATTTGGTCTGCTCGTGAGAAGTGGCAGAATTCGCTCAAACCAGAGCATGAAGACGCCGGAAAGAAATCAGACAGAGAAACTCATGCAGAGAACTCAAGCAGAGAAATCCAAGCAGTGAAAACCCATGAAAAATGTAATACAGGCGAACAAATTGAGAACCGAACGTCGTTGTGTCTCTAATTGGTCAGGGGCAGGTTCTCCCTTGATTGGTTTTTTTTTTTTTTTTTTTTTTTGTGCTTTGCTATGCATCGAATAAGAAAGCGACGAATGAAAAAACCTGTCCGTCCACTAAAAGTCGACGGCCTCGCCGGTCGCTCAGACCAGGCCAGGGCAGTGCCGACTCAGCTTGCGATCGCGCCGCCTCGCATTGGCCGGCAATCCCGCGCTCCTGGAGGCACTGTACTCGTAAGAAGAGCCTTAAGGGTTTTCTCGGGTTCCCCAGCATTTCGCCTCCTGGGCAGGAAAGAAATCCCACTTCCTAGCGTCAATGACGCTGCGCAGGAGAGCACACTAGAGGCCGCTATCAACCTCTAGAACCTCTAGTGTTAAACTTTTTTCTGCTCTCGAAGTCGGTTTCTTCGTAAGCCACGGACGAAAGCCTTGTCTATCTTCCCTGATAAGCCGGACGGTGCGGGCCTCTCCCCCCCCTCAGAAAGCAGGTGGAAGGAGTGTCCCTACCACATCGTGAGAAAACGCGGCCGAAACAAAACACCACAAAACAACGAAACAAAACAAAACGGTTGTCAGCAGTGTCCATCGCTCCTTCCACAAAGAGCCCTCTCTGCGACCACACCACACGGCACTGTGGCACAGTTTCTGTGGCTGGCTGCCTCAGCGCCCGGGAAAGAACCCCTGCTGAAACCCAGGCCCCTTTGCGGAGAAGGGAAGGAGCGCGCGGGCCCCCCAGACAACGGGTCAAATGAAAACAATCAATCGCCCACAGCACAACAACCCAGAATAGACCGTGGCCAAAAATAAAAATAAAAAATAAAAAATAAAAAAAGTTGTCACGAAGTTCAGAGCCACCAAAGAACAACAAAGAGCCTCGCTGCTCGCCCGCACGTCTTGGAGCGTCCCCCCCCCGTCGCACGCACGGCACGGAATCAAGGCCAACTCGCATACCCATCGCTTGTCAGAAGCAACATAGAAAACAACAAAAACTCCCACAGAGACCACGGAAACCGGCCGCCCTTGCCCGCAACGTCCCTCTTCCTTGATCGACCACACACGTCTTTCGTTCCTCTCTTCTAGCCTCTCTTTTTCTCTCCCTTTTTCAGCCACTGCGTGTCTAGGGACGCCTCTCCCAGCACGCCTACCAACGACGCTGCACCGTCACTCGTTTACTGCCGCTCCTCTGCTATCCCTTCGTTCTACGACGACACCGCGACTCAGCATCGCCATATACCCCCCCTACGTGCCAGCCTCGCCTCGAATGAGATCCCTCTCGAACACACCTTTTACGACTGCACAAAGACCGGATCAGTACTGGCAGCGCCCATTTTGACTAGTGCAAGAACACGACCAACTGGATGAGGTTCGCTTCATAGAGCTCTCGAACTTTGTTTTCGCGAACTTTGTTTTCGCGAACTTTGTTTTCGCGAACTTTGTTTTGTCCGAGTACAAAAGCAACAAACGTCGCAGCTATCTTGTATACACTCTCTTTCCAGACGACCTTGCTACGCTTCTGCAATAATTTACGTCCTCCCTGCCCCCGCAGCCTTCGCTCACTCGCCGACGCTCGCGCTCCACGAAATCGCTCTTCGACGCTGTCCTGCACTATCTCTACTCTGCATCCACTCGAGACTTCCTGTCAGCTTCCTTTTCCATACCCTCTCATCATGACACGACGCATCTTTCCCATGTCCGACTGGGCCCCGACTGCCCACGACGGACCTCACGGCGGCAGCAGCAGCAGCCAACCGGGCGACTCTTCGGCTGCTGCCGACGCCTCTCGACCTCATGTCGCCCCGGGCTCCTCAACCGAGGAAACCTTCTTGACACAATCCCAGGCTCAGGCCGCACCTGCTTCTTCTGTTGCACCTCCTGTCCAGCAGCACCACGATACTGCCCCCCGCTCTCGCAGCATGAGCCTCTCCTTCGCCTCCTGGCGCCACCGCCCCAAGTCCGCCGTGTTCCACGACGACGTGTTTTCTCGCTTCTCCGACATGGCTATGGGCTCTGGCAGCACGAAGAAACACGTCAGGGGAAGCATCGACGGACTTTTTGGCGGTGTCAGAACAGGCGTCCACGAGAGCGTTGCCGGCCCCAGCACCAGTCTCTTCAACAACGAGCTCCATGCACAGTCGTCGGCCGTCGATGACGATCTCGACGGTGACGACCACGAAATGGAGATGGAGCCCAGGGCCGGACCGTCTCATGGCTCTGCCGCACACCCTGCTAATGACGGCAAGAAGGCGCTCAAGGGCATGATTCGGCGCGCCTCGGTGTCCATCCACGGCTTGATGCAGCGTCGCCCGTCCTTTGCTGCTGGTAGAACCGGTCCGGCGAACGACGAAACGACGCAGCAGACGCAGCCCCCGACAGCCTCCCATCAGTTTCCGCCTCACTGGACTGTCGCCTCTGCTCATGCCCACTCGCAGTCGCATCCGCAGGCCCACGCTCCGCCTCGTCCCCAGGCTTCTTGTCATGCGCAACCTACACAGGGCGCCTCGTCGGCGCATCTGAGCGCCAATCCGCGGCCGACGACATCGCACACGTTCCATTCATGGCGCCGTCTTAGGCAGGCGGCGAGCTTCCGCCACTCCCGCGTGTTTGATTCCGACATCCTTCCTTCCCTGCCCATCGACGGGCCTTCTTCGAGCCAGGAGGCGTCCGGTTTTGCTGCTGGCCTCCCCGCGTCGCAAGGCCACTTCTCGCACCAGCTCGACACCGTGCCCTCGCCGCGCGAGATGCTGTTCTTCCCTCCTCTCCAGTCCTCGCCGCACTCCAATATGCCTCTGTCCTCGTCTGCTCCGCTCACCGGCGGTTTCTCGTCGATGAACAGTCCTCCGAGCCTCGGCCCCGGCCCTCCTGTCATTCCACCCAACACCGGGGCTGCTGCCCGTGCGGCTGCTGCCGCCGCTTTTCAGCAGGAAATGCAGCAGCTACAGCAATACAAGCTGGTCCATCCCGAGGAATATGGAAACGACCACGAAAGCGGCATCGGCATTGCTGTCACGGCAACCGAAACTGACAGCGCAAACGGGACGGGTGACCAGAGTCCCACGCTGGGTCCTATCTCTGGCAACCGTACTGAAGACAACGAGCTTGGCGTCCCCAAGATCGACTTTATTGCGAACCTGCCTGCTGAGCTCTCTCTTGCCGTTCTATCCCAGCTCGATGCCGCTGGCCTGGCCACTGCTGCTCGGGTCTCCCGCCACTGGAACAACGTCGTTCAGACTCAGCACATCTGGCGAGAGTCCTTCCTTCGGGAGAAGACCTCTACCTATGCTACTGGTGGCCCCGTCCGCCCGGGCGCTGGCTTGGGTGTCCCGCCTATCAAGCCGTCCTGCGACTGGCGGAAGATTTACCGTGTCAAGCAGCAGCTCGACCACAACTGGCAGGAGGGCAAAACTCGGCCTGTGTACCTGAACGGCCACTCAGACTCGATCTACTGTCTGCAGTTCGATGAGTACGTTTTCTCTTCCCCACTAATTGTTCTTTGGTTACCAAACTTTTTTTTTGGTTTTCTTTTTACTAACAGAAGACCCCAGGTCCAAGATCATTACAGGTTCGCGGGACAAGACGATCCGTATCTGGGACATGCACACGCTTGCCTGCCGTCTTGTCATCGGCCCTCCCGAAGTCATTCACGATTCCAGCCTTCTCTACGGCGAAGACGGCAAGCCGGCACATTACATCACAACAGCGTATCACGCCCGCAGTGCCTACAGCATGCCTGCAGCTGTCACCTTCCCGATGCACCACTCCGCATCCATTCTGTGCCTGCAGTACGACGACCGTATCTTGGTAACGGGCTCGTCGGACGCGTCATGCATCGTGTACTCGGTCAAGTCCGGCTATCGTCCGGTGCGCCGCCTGCGCTTCCACTCTGCCGCTGTGTTGGATCTGTGCTTTGATGAAAAGCACATTGTCACCTGCAGCAAGGACATCAGCATCTGCGTGTGGGACCGGGAGACAGGTGCGATGCTGAAGCAGCTGCGTGGCCACTCAGGTCCTGTCAATGCTGTGCAGATGCGAGGCAACACTGTTGTGTCGTGCTCGGGCGATTTCCGCGTGAAGCTTTGGAACCTCGAGACGGGCCGTGGCACGCAGGAATTTAACGGCCATACCAAGGGTCTGGCATGCAGCCAGTTCTCGGAGGATGGGCGCTTTGTAGCGTCGGCTGGTAACGACAAGACCATCCGGATCTGGGATGCCCACACGGGCGAGTGCGTGCGTGAAATGAAGGCGCACGAAAACTTGGTGCGGAGTCTGCACATTGACTCCATCTCGGGACGGCTGGTCAGCGGCAGCTATGACACAGACATCAAAGTCTTCGACATGGAAACTGGCCAACAGCTTCTAGACTTTCCCCGGTGGCACCAAAGCTGGGTGCTCAGCGCCAAGAGTGACTACCGACGCATCATCAGCACCGGCCAGGACCCCAAGATCTTGGTCATGGACTTTGGTGGAACCATCGATGGCATCGAGGTGCTCGAGTCGGTAGACTACAACCCCGAGCCTCAAACTTTCCACAGAGCCGACATGAATGCCGCCGGTACTGTGATTGGTGGCGACGTCACCATGACCGCGCTTGGCCAGCACGCCGCCGGCTATATTTAAAGCACTGGGCAACAAGAGGCGAACGAACAAACGAACTCACGACGTGCATTACTCACTTCTTCTTTTCTTCTCATTGCAGTTCCTTCTCCTTTGTTTCTATTTCTTACGGCGAATTTACATAGAAGACAGCGGCTCCATATACTTTGCAGCAATCCTTTTTTTTGGTTTGGTTTGGTTGTTTACGTTCTCTTCTGGGTTTTTTGTTTCCTCATCTGCTCATTTTCTGGTTCTCTTGTTTTTTTTTATGCAGTCTATGGTTTTATTGGAGCCAGGAAGAAGGCGCACCAGGCAAAAACAATACACATAACAGGAGTTACAACTCTTGCACCATGGAAAGGCCACCAAAAGCAACACAACAAGGAGGGGCATCACAGCACGAGATGGCCACGCACATTGTTCGTCCACACTCTTGCACCTTCCCTTTGATTGCTGCTGTTCACATATGTTTTGCGCATGCTATGGAATGGTCCCATCCTTGGACTGGGTACCCTGTGATGGAAGACCGTGATTTTCATTGCCCGCATTGTCCAACCTGCCTTTGTTTGCTTCATGTTTTGCTCCGCGGTATTTCTGTCGCACACATATTTTCCTTTGTGTCTGGGGGGCCTCCTTTGTCTTTTTACGCACTGCATGGCCGGAAGCGTTGACTTTGTTTACTATTACATTATATGTGACACCATAGACTATTTTGCTAATTGGTTCCTTTTGGTTTTGCGGTTTCTTTGGTTCTGTGCCTTCTTTGGTTCTTTGTTTGGTAAGGTTGGGAGAGTATAACAAGATGAATACTCGTTTAATTAATTTCCATATATTTCTTTTTGGGACACTTCGTGCGGGTGGTCTGTGTAGTTCCATCTCCCAACTAATATGATAGTAATAGTTATTTGGTAAATGCTTGCCCATTTGTCCTACACACCTTCGCGTGCACATTAAGTACACACGCAACCTCCCGCTGTGATCGCCAGCAACGCAATTTGATGGGGACCATCCCGTTGGCGGGACCCGCCTGTGCTGACAAGAAAGAACCAGATGACCGAAAGCAAACCAACATGGTAAAAGACACTTGGCCGCCATGTGTGACCTGCCGAAGGTAAACCACCACCACCTTTCGTTTTCGTAGTTAAAAACGATAACATTATAGTATCGCACACACCCCCACGCACACACGTAGCAGATGGGATGAACGAGCAAAAAACCAGTTATTTGGTTTGTCTTCTTCCCAAAGAGGCAGTCTGTTCCTACCGGCTCTTCTTCGGGGAAGCCTCCGCCTATTAGTGACTGACGCAAGGCAACCGAACTTGCATGTAAGCAACGTCTTCTCCAAAATGGGCGAAAATACGTAACATCGATCACCGACAAACGATGGGATGGGAGGGGGAGATCTCAACCCAGAATAGGGAGGTATCAAATTCGGGGAGACTTTCGGATGAAGTATTTTCTTTCTTTTTTTAAAAGAAGGGTTTGATTGCAGGATTCTCAACCAGCATCATGATCGAGAGGAACAGCCGAACAGAAGAAAAAAAAGGCGTGAAGAATCCTGTTCTTTTCACAATCCTATCCAAGAAACAACTTTGAGACGTTCTCCTCCACTATTGTTTTTGTCCTTCCTTTTCCCGACCGTTACGTTGTATGGTTAAAATAAAGGGAGCTATGAAAATGGGTCAAAGTAACAAGCCAGAGCGGTTCGCAGAGACTTTTCCCCCTCGTTCCTCTCCGATTGTTTCTTGCGTCGTCCGAAGAAAAGGGGGGCCGGCGTTGGTAGTCGAAACGTAAGGGTTTCGAAACATTGCCGCCAAAACGGAGAAGGGGTGGCTAGGCAGGAGAGCGCAAGGGAAACAGTACCATAGTGTACCCCCTTTTGTTGACGGACACCTTTGTTTCTTTTTTTGGGCTTTGACTTTTTTTTTGACTTTTTGAGTTTTGTCTCTTTGTGTTTCGACGTTTCCGTCCGGTGCGGTTCGGGGGCGACGTCTGTTGTAGATGGGATGAACAAGTGGCCTTCCGCCCTTTCCACGGTCGGCTGCCAACAAAAGGGGGAAGGGATCCCTCGACTTACTCATGGCTTTCTCTTGACAAATTCGCATGATGCGGTGAAGTATCCCTCTCCTTTTGGGCTGGCACGGCAGATGTGCTATAAGTGGCAACGGGTATCAAGAGGCGAGGTGGAGCGAGGCAGCCGACGATGCCATTCGACGATGCACCCCTTACGGGGAACCACTGCATCAAGCATAATTTCCCACAACTAGACAGGGCAAGCAAAAAAAAAATACATACACCCAGCTTCCAGATCAAACCGGAGGAAGCCTCCATTTGAGCATAGAGGGACACTGGGGCTTCACAAGACATCACAAGACATCACAAACAAGGCCTATCAGGCAAGACATGCAGAAATGCATGCAGAAATACAAGGCAAAAAGACAAGGGACCAAGTTTCCTGCCGGGCGAGCCGCCGTGGAACCGCCGCCGCTCTTTGCAAACCTGGTCAGCGTTCAACCTTGTCTGCCTGTCATTTCTTGCCTCTTGTCGCCGGGCACCCCTTGCGGGCGGTTCGTGTGATTCTCATCCTGTAGCCAGCGGATGTCGTTCTGAAGCGAATCCCAGGGAGGCCGTCACACCGGTTTATTGGAGCGGGGGAGGAGGTCAAATAAGGGGAGCTAGAGGCAAGGGAGTCAACAGAGCAGAGAAACGACACGGAAAAGCAGTCGATTGGGAGAGAGGTGACCATAGCTTTTGTTTCACGATCTTACGCGTAAGTAGCTTCAAACAGAATGGTGCTGTCCCTGGAAGGTGGTCCCTGAAAGACGAGGGGAAAAAATGAGAGGTAGGGGGGAGACAACGTTGTGAGACGGTAACGGAGCCCCATTCACAACCTCTTGTGTCTGTTCGCCTACCCCTTTGGGTTTGCCGGCATTTTGAAGTTCGGCCAGAAACTGGCCACTCCGTTGGAGAGCGAGCAGAATGTTTTGAAACATAAGGGGTGCCTTTGTTTCCAAAGAGGGCAGGACCAGGAGTGTGCACAGTCAGTGCGGCTCCTGATTGGTGGGGGCTCTGGATTTAAGGGTGCTGTCCCAGGCAAGAGACGCAAGCGGACCGCTGGGGTTTTTCCTTTTGCCCACCGCCACGCTAGCGATATGTAAGCCAAATCCCATTGTTCTTATTTTTTTCCCCCTCTCTTCTGGTTCTTCGTTGGCGGCTGCAATCCCTTTCGGTTGTACATAGTAGGAAGCAAGGATGTGCCGTCTACTTGTACCCTGCAGGATTTGTATGTGATCACAGAAAGCGATGGGCGGCAGAGAAGAAGGACACGAATGGGAATTTGGCTGGAACAGGAATGCATTGCATCGCTGTAGTTCTTGTATGTTTTTTTTTTTGTTTTTGGCTGCCAATAGCAAGAAGCTGGGCAATCAAACCCAAACGGATCTAAAGTGGCCCAGCGTACGGCCGCAGGCTTGCGTGCTGCCCAAAGTGTCCCTTTCCACGGAACGAGATTCGCGAGCTGGCGGCCAGAGCGCCGAATGGGGGGGGCACGAGGCGGAAACGGAAGGATATAGATGACGAGCAGATCGAGAGAAACCCGAGAAAACAAAAAGTCCACCGAAAAGCCCTACGAGTAAACGGATATGCAGACGATCATGAACACTGGCACAAGGTTCGCGTTAGCGGATCGCCGGCGTCTTTCCGTTGGGGCGTCTCTGGGCCAATTACCCCATACGTTTTTTGGGCTGGGCCTGGGCTTGGGGGGCTTGGGGGTCCTCTTGGGGGCAGGGGCGATCGACTGCAGACTGTCCCCATCAGGCAGGGGCGATTGCGGATCCCAATGGAGGGAGCGCAACCCTCCGTTTTGCATGATTGCTTGGCTCTTCAGTACGAGTATGCTGTTCCCCTGTGCCTTCCATGTCACTCCTGCACTGAAATTCCGCCGAGGTGTGACCTGGCCTGTACCGTCTCCACCTGCCCGAAAGGGCACTGCCGGCGCCGACAACGCACCATTCATTCCTACAGGGTTCTCCTACGGGCGAATCGACAGCCAACCCCTGGACGCGTGCCATGCATGACCTCTAACACGGGGGTGAGTGCCTGCGCAAAAAGCGAGGGAAAACAACCGAAAAAAGAAAAAAAAAAAAACAAGCAAAACCAGGAACAAAAGACTGGTGCCTGAGCTTCGTCCGATCCGTACACGGTAGCAATAGCGCCCCGTCAAAAGGAAACACCTGGCCACTGGCTGTCCGCGGCGAGCCATGAATGGCGCCTAAGTAAAACACCGAGCACAAGCAAAAAGGAAACAAAGCACAACTAAGATGGTTAAGTATTCGTCTACATTTTCTACTCTGGCTTGGCTCGTCTGGCTGTTGTTTTATGTCATCTTCACCGAGAACCAGTCAACAAGCCAGACAGGCCAGACAAGCCAGTCAGGCCAGTCAAGCCACGACTAGGCATGAATAGGAGAGGACAGAGACGTCGAGAAATGAACAGAAGACTATGTACATAGTAGTTTGTCAACAAGTCAGACCAGGACACACAGACACCAAGCACTCTATGCCAAAGACGGTCAGGATCGACCAGCCCTTACCTGCTCTTGCAAGCGCCCTCCCCTGGCGGCCCCCTGTTGCCTCCGTTTCTTCTTCAGGTGCGCCTTTGGCCACTGGCTATGAGCCGACTGCCACCTCCTGGGCGACAATTATGGTACCGTCGTGGACCAGCTGGGTCAGGATACAAGTGCATGATACAAGCGAAAAAATGCACCGTTGTTTGCTGTTTGTCTGGAGAACGTGGAGCCCTCTTGGCCCCCCTCCCCTTGCTAAGGTTACTCGAAGGTAGGGGTCGATCCCCGTCTGTGGTGAAGAGGTCGAGAGAGACAGCCAAGGATGGTCCTAGCATGCGCATTTCGGGGAGATTCGACCCCAAAGTACGGCCGCCCATAAAAAAAAAACGGAGGCCCAGCGTGCCATCCAATTCCAGTCGATGTTCCATTCACACATACCATAAGGCCATCCAATGTATGACAAGTACCTTTGTACCTTATGGAGCTGCTAGTCAGTTATGTATTGGGTTGAGTGGCTCTTGCGTGCGGAAACACACAGACCAGCGCCTGCCTGGCTCAGCTGTTTGTCTCTGGCTTGTTCATGGGTCGCTCTTTCCCTTTTTGCTTGCCTCCCGTTCGTAATATAAGACGAGATGCGCGCGTTCTTTCCCTCCGTTCCAGTCTGGCTCTCCCTCCCTTCACTTATTTTTTTGTTTCTCATATTTTATTCACCAAGTCTTCTCTTTTTTTCGTCTTCTCTGTCATTCCTCGTGCTCTCTCTCCCATAGAGGCACCCACACTCCCTTCAACCTGTTCTTCATTTTGTTTCGTATATAACAGCACCGTCGCTTTTTTTCTTCTTCATTTCTTTTCTTGTTGAGCCAGGTCTCCACCTAACCTCTTCGGTCTCACAGAGCAAAGCAAAGAATACTCACTACAAACGATCACAAGCAAACCTCTTGCTCGTGCTTGTGGCTGTACTCTCTGTTATTCTTCTCCCTTTTCTCTGATTTGCGGTCTTGAAGATCTCTTTCCAGCGAAGTCATTCCTTACCTAGCCCGCAGCATCTGCATACGCACAGACAGCATTGCTCTCAGAGACATCATTCTTTTGCTTCTGTCAGTCACTCCGCGTGTATACCATTCTGTGAGTATCCTTTGCCTCTTGTGTCTTTCTTCGCGGACACTGTCTTCCCGCTTCACATGTTGCAGACGGCCGCGTCAACTGCAACCGCATGCGCACGGGTCCATGTCTTTCATGCATATCTTTGTGGACTCGGCTTCCTTTTGGGGCCTCCTGTCAATGACCGACCGAGGTGCCCATTGTTAGCCATTGTTCGCTATTGACAAAGCCCTGCACAACCTCTTTCAAACCTTTATTTTTTGTTTCCTTGTTTTCTTGTTCCTGCAATGTGCCTATTGAGCCACGCCTCAGAATCTATTCAGATCCGCCTCGCTGGTCCATATATTGGCTGGTCTGTCTGTTGTTCGGCTCCTGGGGGTACAGAACAGTCGACGCCATCACTTTCTCTCTCTATATCTTCTCTTTCTTCTCTTTTTTTTTTCTTGCTTTTTGAAGCATCTCAATTCTTCCGTGTATACTAACACAACAGACAGCATCATATTTGATACCCCTATAAGAAAGACATCGTGCGTTTAGCTGGCACTATCCCGCTATGATGGGCCTTTCCAAGACTATCACGGCAGCTTTCATGCTGGCCGCGAACCTTCTCTCTACTCCCGTCGTCGGCGCCCCTGCAGCCGCTGCAGCCACCACCAGCAGCTCCAGCAGCTACTGGGTTTCGTCCATTGCCCGCAATGGCGCCCCTGCTTTCGGCGAGTCTGGCTACAAGGTGTTCCGCAACGTCAAGGACTATGGCGCTGTTGGTGATGGCACCACGGACGACACTGCGGCCATCAACAAGGCCATCTCTGACGGCAACCGCTGCGGTCAGGGCTGCTCCTCCAGCACCACCACGCCCGCTATGGTCTATTTCCCGGAAGGCAAATACCTCGTCAGCACTCCCATTATTCAGTACTACTACACGCAGCTGGTCGGCGATGCCATCAACCCGCCCACTCTGGTCGCCAGCGCCGGCTTCACCGGTATGGCCGTGATCGATGCCGATCCGTATGACGACACTGGCAACAACTGGTGGATCAACCAGAACAACTTCTTCCGCCAAGTCCGCAACTTTGTCATCGACCTCACGCAGATGCCCATGACCTCGGGCGCGGGCATTCACTGGCAGGTCGCCCAGGCCACCAGCCTGCAGAACATTGTCTTCAACATGCACCAGGACAGCAGCGAGTCCAACAAGCAGATCGGAATTTTCATGGATAACGGCTCCGGTGGCTTTATGGCGGATCTGACCTTCAACGGTGGCCAGTACGGTGCCTTCTTCGGCAGCCAGCAGTTCACCACGCGCAACATGACCTTCAATAGTTGCCAGACCGCCGTCTTCATGAACTGGAACTGGGCCTGGACTCTGCAGGGCCTGACCATTGACAGCTGCAGCGTTGGCGTGGATATGAGCAACGGCAACACTAGCAGTCAGACCGTCGGCTCGGTCCTGTTCCTGGACAGCAAGGTCTCCAACACTCCCATCGGCGTCAAGACTGCGTACAGCACCTCCGAGGCCGCTACTAACGGCACTCTGATCCTGGACAACGTTGACTTCTCCAGCAACGTCCCCGCCGCCGTCGCCGACACCAGTTCTGCCACCATCCTGGCCGGCAACGCAAAGATCTCTTCGTGGGCCCAGGGCAACACTGCCGGCTCGAGCGCTTCCGTCAGCAAGGCCGTGCAGGGCACGCAGACGGCCATCACCAAGGCTTCGGATCTTCTGGATTCGTCTGGTAGCGTCTTTGCCCGCACCAAGCCGCAGTACGAGGACGTTGCCGTCAGCAACTTCATCTCGGTCAAGGCCAATGGCGCCAAGGGTGACGGCACGACCGACGACACAGCGGCTATCCAGGCTGTCCTCGACAACGCCACGTCCGACCAGGTTGTCTACTTCGACCACGGTGCCTACCTCGTGACCAGCACCATCAAGGTGCCCAAGAGCGTGCGCATCACGGGTGAGGTGTGGCCGGTCATTCTGGCTGGTGGCAGCAGCACCTTCTCCGACGCAGACAGCCCGAAGCCCGTCTTCCAGGTTGGCCAGGCCGGCGACTCTGGCGCTGTTGAGATCTCCGACCTGATCTTTGCCACGGCTGGCCCGCAGCCCGGTGCCGTCATGATTGAGTGGAACCTCCAGGCTACGTCTGCTGGTGCTGCTGGTATCTGGGATGCTCATGTTCGCATTGGCGGTGCTGCCGGCACCGAGCTGCAGGAGGCCAAGTGCGCCAAGAACCCTACGGTGACGGCGGCTGCCGACACCAACTGCCTGGGTGCGGGCCTGATGCTGCACATCACCAAGGAGGCCTCTTCCGTGTACATTGAGAACTCTTGGTTCTGGGTGGCCGACCATGATTTGGAGCCAGCTGCCAACAACTCTCAAATCAACGTGTTCAGTGGCCGCGGCGTGCTCATCGAGTCGCAGGGCCCTACTTGGCTGGTCGGCACAGCTTCGGAGCACAGTGTTCTGTACAACTACCAGCTTGCCAATGCCAGCACGGCCTACTTGGGCCTCATCCAGACGGAGACGCCGTACTTCCAGGGCAACCCAGATGCACGCACGCCGTTCACCGTCCAGACGTCTCTGTCTGACCCCAGCTTCGAGAGCTGCACGACTGCGGGCTGCGCGCGCGCATGGGGTGTGCGGGTTGTTGACTCCAAGGACGTCCTCATCTATGGTGCGGGCCTGTACTCGTTCTTTGACAACTATGACCAGACTTGCCTGGAGACGGAGAGCTGCCAGGACAGCATTGTCAGCGTGGAGTCCTCGACTGATGTTCACCTGTTCGGCCTGAGCACCAAGGCGTCGACCAACATGTTCAACCTGGACGGAACATCGCTGGCACTGGACAAGGACAACCGCAACAACTTCTGTGCGACGCTGGCCTATATCTCGACGCAGTCGTAGATGGCGGGTCGTGTCAGGGCCAGGGGCAAGGCAGGCGTGGCTGGTGCTCTGGGTGGCAACAGCCCCGTTGAGACCAGAGTGCCGAGCCACAGCCCAGGCAGCCATCCTGCCAACAGCGAACTGGTGTCGGCGCTCCTACCATTGGTAGAAAAGATGTCGCCGCAGGGATTTCTCCTTTTTGTCACTATTTCACTTCTCTTCCACTACTTTTGTCTATTATTTTACAGGAACTTTTTGGGGGATCCTTTTTGAAAGGCTGCATGCGAAAGCTGGCGTTGGGCGGGAACGAAACATGAAATGAACAGCCGCCTTTTTTTTGGGTCGGCATGTGGAAAGGGGCAAATGAAACATTTCAAAAAACAAAGAAAAAAAGAAAGGAATTTGGATTCGGGGAATGATTCGTGAGGCGCACAGTAGCCTCGCGTCTTTTGTAAATAAACCGACCCGAAAGGAATGGTCCCTAGGGGGGGAAATACACATTTTTGCATTTCAAGAACTGCCGTCTGTGAAGTAAGCGCCAGTGTAGGCGATCGGCAGTATGCGGTCCCGGTATTAGGTGGTTGGCAGTTGGCTGGCAGCTGTGATACTATTAGGTGAAGCGGTGGCACATGGGAGCTAGCGCTAGGAGGCCTTGTGTTGGTTGGCCTTTGTTGCTCTGTGGCGGACGGGTTTGTGTGGCGCAAAGAGGCAGCCCCAGCCACGGACAACAGCAACGGCCCAAACCACGCAAAAGACGTCATAGGAGGAGAAGAGAGCTAAGCCTGCCAAACCACCGTCGCCGAAGTAGAAATTATTAGGAAGGAGGTTGCCAGCAGATTCCATCGCCCGACTCCCTTGTCTGTGTGTCGTTTGCCTCTGGAGCTAGCTAACCGCCCCCCCCCAGAAAACAGAGGGTATTAGTTAGTGGTGAACCAAGACGAAGACGAACAACCACACAAACCCTTGTTCGCTCTTGTTCCCTTTTGCCTCGCCCTTTCGTGTCCTCTTTTCTCTCCAATTCGGTGGCTGCGGACATCTCTTTCTCGGTAGTTTATATTTTAGTCTGGGCTCCCTTTTTATTTTATTGTGCTGGTTTTCTTTAGCTTTTCCTTCTTCTCTTTTTCTTTCTTTTTTTTTCGTTTTCCTTTTGTGGTGGACTCTGGATCTTGCGCTTTGTCCCTTTGTTCCCTTTTTCCTGCTATCGCCATTTTACGGTGGTGGTTGCCCTACCTACACTGGCTGCTTTTTCGACCTCGACCTCGGTTCGCGAACCATCCCTTTTTGTTCATCTCGAGAGACGTGCCTCCCCCGCCACACTTTTCGCCCGCGGACGAAAAAAAAAAAAAACACGGCCGACGGCCTACCTCGACCTCGGGAGCGTGCGATAGACCAACCTCGATCTCGACCTCGACCTTGAGAGCCTGCGATAGAACACAGAAAGAGACGGCAAAAAAAGGCAACAAGAAAGCGAGGAGCAGACAGACAGACAGGCAGACAGTCAGTCAGACAGACAGACTGAGACTGAGACTGAGACTGAGACTAAGACCGAGACTGAGACCGAGACCGAGACAGAGACATAGACTGGCCCCATCGCACGCGGGCAGCTAAAATTAAACTATACGCGGCCGTCATCCGACTGCTTTTTGCGCGCTTCTTCCAACCTCTCTCTCTCTCCCTCTCTCTTTCTCTCTCCTGTCCCACCCGAACCTCTCTTCCCCCCCTCCAATGGACTCCCCGCCCACGCCGACTCGCTCTCCACCCACATTGCGCCGCAAGCCCAAGATGGACCGCCTGAGCGACGTCGGCGTCAACAGCAGCGACAGCGACGTGTTTGGATCCAGCAGCGCCACCTCGACCGCGACGGCCAACCCCCCCAGCAGCAGAGTCGCAGACACCACTGCCAGCCGACGGCCAGACCTGGCCGCGCCTGCCGATGTCGCCGGCGCCGCGAACAACAGCAGCACGGCCTTTGCGACGGCCTCCCTCTCCACGACCCAGCGCAACACCCCGTACCTGCCGACGCCGAGCGAGGCCCTCTTGCTGGGCGTGTTCCCGCTCGTGCTCGCGTTTGGCGCCCTGTTCAGCGTGCTCTCGCCGCCGCTCCGCCAGGCCACGGCCGGTCTGGGCGCCTTGGGATCACCCGCGGCTGGAGACGGCCCCGGCGCCGTCAATGCGGCGCATTTCCCCCAGGCGGCGACGGCGCCCAGCTACTTTGCCCGCAAGGACAACGTGGTCAACCAGTTCTTTGTCAAGCAGGGCTGGTTCTGGATCACGCTCGCGTTTGCCCTGTTCGTGGGCACCCACCCGTTCTACGGACGCGGGGCGGCCACCCCCCCACAACACAACGTGCTCGGCCGCCGCCTGTCGGCGATCCTGCGCTGGGCCCTCGTCACCGGCTGGTGGATCCTCGTCACCCAGTGGTGCTTCGGCCCGCCGCTGATCGACCGCAGCTTCCGCCTGACGGGCGGCGGCTGCGACGAGGTGCCCGCGGGCAAAGGCGCGGGTGCCTTTGTGACGGCGGCCGCCTGCCGGCGCACGGGCGGCAAGTGGCGCGGCGGACACGACATCAGCGGACACGTCTTTTTGCTGGTGCTGGGGAGCGCGTTCCTGCTGCAGGAGATCGGGTGGGTGCTGGTGCAGGAGAGGCGACAACCGCTCAACAAGCCCAGCCAGGTACGGACGGTGGTGATGGCCGACGGCGCGGTCAAGTCGGCCGACGTGGAAGCCGAGGCGGACTCGGCCACGGGTGCCAGCAGCACCCCTACTGCTGCCGCTGCCGCTGGTGCTGGTGCTGGTGCTGGTGCTGGTGCTGGCGCCGCGTCCTCGCCCCTGCCCGCCATCGCGTACCGGTTTGCGAGCGGCGTGATTGTGCTGAGCCTGTGGATGCTGTTGATGACGGCGATTTACTTCCACACGTGGAAGGAGAAGATCACGGGGCTGGCGGTGGCGCTGACGGGGCTGTACGGGGTGTACATTGTGCCGCGGTTTGTGCCGGCGGTCCGGCGGTATGTTGGATTGCCTGGGTTGTAAAAGGGAAGGGGGGCAGAAGGGCAGATTCTCGCTGCGGCGAGAAGAGCCGGGTCCATAATGAATGCGGTGCAGGGTAATATGGGATGGGGTTTGGAAGGAGGCCATTTGGACACAAGGACACGAGCCAACGAGATCAACGATGCGTGTCAACAGAACGGACAGACGAGACATGAAGGAAATAGAGGCTACGGCCAGGCATCACGGAAGCACACCCTCTCTCTCTACGTGTGTCCCTAGTCCAATCACGATATTACTTGTATATAGAAATTTGTTTTCTTTTTTTTTTTTTGTTACGCACTCGCTCTTGGGTTTCGCATGAACCAGCTCTCCGAAAAAGAAAGAAATAATAGCATGAATGAATTGACAAGAAAA